>QRAM01000009.1:161401-354225 GCA_013436055.1 Halocynthia roretzi | reverse complement strand
ACTACTATTTGGTTACAACATTACCAACATCAGTTCCCAACAATACAGCACAGTACAATTCAACTCCCTATAGAGGTACTCCTTACGTAACGACCACCCCCCAGTTACGACTATTTGATACTTAGTAACTTTTCATAGTCTTGTGGACTGGTCGGGCGACATTTAAACAACATCTAAAGATATTTCATGACCAGATCGTTGAAACGGAACCTGGTTGTTAAGTAGGGATTAGCTTTATTGTGTAAGGTTTCCGCAAAATCTCGATAACCGCGACAGACACTTCTTTTTTGACCACCAACAGCGCTGAATCGACTAATTACTCTGAATTAAAACAATTATTAATATCGTCAACGGATGCACCCCTGGCGTCAGTAATCTATTTGCACAGCGGTAATTTTTCCTACTTTTCTCGCACCAAACAAAGAGATTTTAAAAGGTTCTGTTGGCTTAGTATAATTGCCCTGTGAGCGATTAAGTATTTGACAACCCAGGTACGTTAAGTACAGAGTCTGTGGTTATCCTGAGTAAATTAAAATAAGTGGAATATCCTCTCGTTCGTTTCATCTTTTTCCTGATGTGGGGTGGGTTATAAAATACTAGTAGCCATAATGGAATGCGTTCGTTTGCGCTGCCTTGCAGATTCATGTAAACTTGTTCCACTCTATCCAGCAGGCTGCTAACAGCCAACTGCTTCATGTATTACGATGAAAAAATAAGCCGATGTCAACATGACATCGATCTGGCGTGCGAGATGGATAGTATTGCAGACAGATAAGAGCTATCAATGTATTTGATCTGATGAATTCGTGGCGTGTGCATATAACTTACAAAAGTCAAATGTCACGGGCGATAAGACAATAAAAGAACGAGGGCGATTTATTGTAACATTCTCAATTGTGAAAACTTTTCGAATCGCGGGTGCAAAACCGAATTGGTCTTTTCTAATGTGATATATAATAGCATGTTAACATATAATTTGAATTGGAACGAAATTCACCCACGTAGACCCTATTCAAATATGTTGTAAGTTGTCCCGTTCCACACAAAAGTATTTGTATTATGTCGGTGCAAGTTGAATAATTACTCCCTATGAATCCTTTTTCGTCATGTAAGTCGAACGCATCGTTAACGTAAGTGTTTTATTTACTTACAACTAACGAAAGACAGTCGAGGATTAATCTCTCGTTAATCAAATACTTTTCTTGGTAGCGCTTAACTATGCAAAACGTTCGAGTAGGTGGCAAAATTTTGAATGTTTACGTGTTCAATAATTTACGCCCTTTAGAGGAAGTGAATGTGTTAAACGTTGATACACCTAGCAGCGTATCTTTATTGATTGTAACTAACAAAACGTCATTTGCGATAGGGACAGGCCATCGAGTTTTGACAGTATTCAGATTTGTCATATCAGTCAGCCAGTGTTTGTCATTATAAGCTCTGTTGTTCTTTAAATTGCTTCCGGGGTAATTGCTCTTGTCTGCAATTTCAAATTAGCCGCGGGTATCAAAAATATTCGCAACAGCTTTTGACAATATAGACAAGCAGACAAAAAGGAATTTTCATAATCTTCTTTGAATAAGTCCAGTCATTGAGTACTTAGCCTACCGATAGTAAGTGTGTACCGTTTGTTTCACTATACAGAAATAGAGATAGCGCCTTTTTTAGCAGGGATAATCTTGATAACACATATATACATGTGAAAAAAAGAGAAGAAGTTTCGACCATAAATGGAATGAGTATATTCCGTGAGAAGTTACGATCGAACATTTCTTAAAAAGTTGTCTACTCGGAAGGACCTATATCATCGACTCGACTATGGCTAGGCAAATATTGAATCACACGGATACTGCTGCGGTGATATGTATTACATTAGTTTGTTTACTGTGTTCTACAAAAGCAACGAACGAATATGAAGACCGTCTATCGCCGTATTCAAAGCCCGGTTCGTGTGTACCGATTCCAGACAAATTAAAATTATGTAGAAATCTAGCCTACAAGGAAATGAAGCTGCCCAATCTGCTCAATCACGAAACAATGGACGAAGTGAAACAACAAACTCTGAGTTGGATTCCTTTACTGAGAAAGAATTGTCACCCAGATCTACAACGTTTCCTGTGTTCCTTGTTTGCTCCCGTCTGCCTGGAATCGTCACCACAGCCGATCTACCCGTGCAAATCTCTGTGCGAAAGGGTGAAGAACGCATGCGAACCTGTTATGATAAGAGCAGGGTACCCGTGGCCAGGGATGCTAAGCTGCGATCCGTTACCACAAAACGAAATGTGCATTAAGCCGGAGCATAATCAAGGTCAGACAATAATACGCTCTTTGTTCAAAAATTTCTAGTTAGATAATATAATCCTCAGCTTAGACCGCAGTATGTGTATATACGTTAATAAGTATTTTCACCATTATACTCCCATTACTCCTAACCAGCTAAAACCTTTTATCGTACGCTTTCGTAATGACGTCATGCTAAGTAAATTTCGTTGTTAACAATACAATAATAGTGGTAGATTCCCCACTTGAAAAACAATTTCCTATTGAGGGATTTCATTCTTCGAAATTAGAGCTTATTAAATTAATAATTATAATACACGAGTAATACTGTCTTGTTCGAACATAAAATTCGAGCACGACCAAGCCAACGTTTTATCTTTTTCTTCCAACCATTATTAGGTGTCATCCAAAGCACGAACTACAGTATCGAGCATAATTCTTCTACGATATCAAGTACGGTTGTTTGGCAAATAATGTGATATGATATTTTATACCTAAAGAGCATGCTTGTTGTTTGCATGGTGTGTGATTACGTGCTGATATTGCTTTTTAAAGAACTTTCTCCTCCAAATTTTATCATTCCTCAGCTCACGCAGATACGTAAAAGGGTGAAACATCTCCTCTGATATTCCCAAGTGGTTTTTTTTCACGGCTGGCGTGAGCAATTCTTTTGCTATTGAAATGTATTCAATAATGTGTGTATGCTGTATTATTTGCATCCGTGTAGATATTGTCTTTCAAAGCTGCTTCTTAGAATTAGCTTTCCTAATTGGAAGAAACTGCTGTGCTGTAGACAGCCGCTTGCCATTATTCACTCCTTGAAACCGAGCGATATAACCTGTGTGTCATTAGCTGAGATTACCGATTGCGTTACGGTGGTGTTAATTCCTGATACCATCTGAAAAATGACAATTCGCTACTGCAACAGTGTCTTTATGTGATTATCAAAAAGTATGAAAAATTGCCTCGTTCTTGAGATAACAGTATCCATGAAACGAATCAATTTTTCACGTGCTGTACGCGTCGGGGTACTGTTTCACGTCACTTCGTAATTTTATAAACGTCTGTTACCACATCAGTGTAATATAATTCATATTGAACGAAATGAACCACACGGCCAGACGTGAAATGTGTAAATAATACTTGAGGTGAAAAATGACGAAACCATCTTGTTTCGCGATGACATCTGCCTCACCCGAATCTCCGCGTAAAACTATGTTCGTCATCGTGTCGTGTGTTTTTTATCAAGAGGTTTGGCAGATATGATAGCGAACGACACTTGAACTACAAACGGTGATGCGAACACGCTCTGTAGAATAATTATAGTCTCGAAAACGTTTAACATTTGGGTTTGAGGAACACCATGGAAACTTCAAAAGCAAATAAACAGATTAGCGTGACCGAGAAGGTTGGAAATGCGGTAAACTAGACCACCTTCACGTTCTTCTGTATAGATTCTCGGAAGTCTCGTGTTCCTATCAACAGCGGTGTTTGCATGGTCAAAGTGTTGCATTTGCTTTGAGTTTGAAGTGTTTTTAGTATGTTAAAGTAACTGTTCAGCTCATTACCATTTTTACTACTCACAGCACCAGCACCGACCGTTAGCAATGCCATATGTTCACCATGCGACAATCCACTGGACAGTGAAATTGTTCAAGATCACTTTTGCGCCAGTGAATTCGGTAAGTGTTTTCTTTTAGATCCGTTGTCTACGGCCAATCTATTGACTATTCACTTTGGATTTTCAAGAATTTCTCATTTTCTCAGTACTGTAATAATAGCCGTTAATAGTTTACCCAACTACAGCATCCATTAATCACACTTGGCTGATTCATTCATGTAGTGCCACATCTGCCCCGTTCACTAGAAAATGTGTCATATATTTCTGTACAGAGTTGAGACAAAAATATTTGGAATCTACCTCCTTAAATTCACAGCGCGATATAGCCAAATGCAATAGGTATGCGGCGTCATGCAAATACATTTTAAAAATAGCTTTTCTCCAAATATGAGGGAAGAATCCCGTCTAAAAGGTATGTATTGAAATATCTCGGTAACATAACCGACTAAAGATATTTTTGGCGTGGCGACAAAATCAGAGCTTTCCTCTGGAACAAAGACGCCAACCACACCTTGGGACAATTTTAACACTTCCGCGTGAACGAGTTGTCATTTAACCGTGATCGGCTTTGGAGTGCTTATTTCCCATTTCGAACCGCTCCTAAGTCTTGCAAAAAAAACTACCAGGCGAATTAGTTGGATATTTACAACGCCCATCACTCCATTTATCACTTAGCCTTCTCACCACAGCCGTGTCGGATTGTTAGGCATTTTGTCAATTCTGAAAAAGTCGAAAACCCAAAATGAAAAATGTCGTCTAGGCAGGTCGCACGCTATAGACCAATAATGACATAACTGCCACACCATCGCTGTTAGAAGGTGAAAAATTGCACTCCTTTTGCAAATGTCTGAAATATATAACGCTTAGATGTTGGTTGCGACCTTCGTGAAATATTGAAATCTGCGGTCAATAGTGCCACTTAGCTCATGTCACCGCGAACTCTCCCTATGAAAATAAATTTTGCAATTAAATTATTTCTCAGCGAAAATGAAGGCGTGAAACAGACTGTGGTTTTTACTGTCGCACCCTTTACCACATTGCACATCTGTTGTGGCAATGATTTTACACTTCATAGAGATGAATCAAATCCACAAGTCAAATTAAAGTTTCCAGTATTTCTGCGAGGTAAAAAATCTCAAATCTTAAAGGTGTTCCGCACAATAATGCCTGTAGTTCTTGTTCAACGGTGAATTAGTGACATAAACTCAATCGTACGCACGCAGGTGAAATAATTTCATTTAACCGATATAAAGAAAGCACCCATTCGGAAGACAACGTAATTTTCTAATATTAATAGATTAAATGCAGTTAGTTTAATATAAATATATCGAATAAGATCTAGAAAAGATCTCGTTTATCAAATTATTAAATGCGAATCACTTCGTTTCAAGGTAATATTGTCTCCTTACAGAGACTTTATTTTATCTAACTGTGAACTTTAACCTTTCCGTACAAGAAATGAGTTATCTTTAAGTGAGATTCGTCCAGCAACTATCCCATTCGTTCAAATAAAAACCCATAGATAACGAAGGGTAAAGGGGCATCAGGTGTACCAAATGCTCAATTTTGAAAATACGCCGATGACAAGAACGAAATTTCCGCACTCTTCTCGCGATTGTTTTAAGCGACAATAAGTTATCTAGCAATTTACGTTCAAAGTACTTCACAAATACAAATGGTTTTCCTCCATTTACGTATTTTCCCATACTGAACACCTGGACCTGTAAAATACAGTATCGACAATTTGACAATTTTCAACTTTGGATTTTTAATAGAGCAATTTATGTCATGAGTTTATCTCGAGTTCACTTTGTTTTCCCTTTGAAATTATAGAAATTTCCTGAGTGTATCAAGTGCTGTCGTTTAACATATCTCAAACTAATTTTGTTTTTTTGTTTTTCGCAATTAACCCATGTGACATTTCGTTCAGTTTTGAAAGTGAAAATCCGAACAATTAAGAAGGCAAAGAAGGACCGAAAACTGTACACAGAACGTAGGCGAAGAATTGTTTACAAGACCGGACCACTACGGAAAAAGGATTTGCGAAAATTAACTCTGATTGTCCAGAACGGCGGATCATGCTCGTGTCCTCAACTCGAGGAGAAACAAAATCGAATAAAAAAAGATTTCTTTTTGGTTATGGGCCGTAAGCTTGACAGAAAATTGTTAGTGACTGTACTTCACCGCTGGCCAAGGAAACTAAAATCATTGAAGCGATTGAGCAAAAAATTTAAAGAAAAATTTTGTTCCTGAATTCACAAGGAACTTGGAACTCATGTGAATATGGAAAGACTTAAGTGTGGAAAAGTCGAAATATTATCAATTCAAGAAGAACATATTTAAGCTGCAGGCTTTGCATTACACGTTTACAATATTAGTAATAATAGCTACGCAATTTTTCTCTCATCAGCACCGGCTTTTTAGTTTTGTTCAAGCAACGTTTTATATGGCAAGGGTGCTTTTCTGTCTGTCCTGTCATTCAATAAACCTCCCGTTATAGCTATTGGAGATAAACGTCCCGATCTTGTGCTGTTCCAGAATTTTATGGGTATATCGAATTTTTTTTATCGAAATACACTATATTATGTATATTCATTGCAGCCCCTCAAAGACAATATCATTTTATAATCCAATTTCTAGTAGGATAACATACCCCCACCCTTGCTTATCCACTTTTAAAAATATTTGGTAAACTATTCCTACCGGACTATAATATGCATGTATTCATTTCCTTTTTCCATTTCTTATATAGGCGATTTGACCGCGATTTCACCCGATGCAATAGATATCCAATAGACAATTTACTGATAAACGATGCTGGGACAAGACGTAAAACTACAAATGTCCCAGCTAAACTGAGTTTCACAGTAGAATATGAAAACTCAATTCATGGGTTTCATAAGTCGTAGAGAATAGTACGAATAATTTTATGAAAAATACGCATTGTATTCTTTTGAATTCATCGTTTATTTTACTGTATGTACTTTGTTGAACAGTTTTTTTGCTTGTAGATTACACAGCAATTGCATTCTTTAAAGTGGTATCTTATATTTCCCATCAAGCGTATTACTTTAAGGCCCAGCAAAATATTATCGATATCAATACCAAAATCTCACGCGGTGACGTCTGTGAATTATCTTCAAATTACATACAAATTTCCTGCGGTCATTGGACACTTTTATCAGCAACAAAAAATGACGTCATTTTTATCCTGGACAGGAATGGTTGGCATGTTGGCATGTTGGCATTAGTGACTTCCTCTCATAACAATTATAAATCTCATCAACAAATATCCAGAATCGTGCTAAATCCTCAATACATGAAATAGCTTTATACCATTGAACACCACGGTGGCGTCAGAGAGACTAGCCAATAGCTTGACTCCAAATCCAAACAGTAATACTTATAACATTAGCAACTATGAACAATCTACTTAAATGCTTGTCAACATTATGCTTTAGAACCTGCAACGTATCCAAGTAAATACTGTTTATTTACAATTACACAGATGGGTGATTGCGAGCAAGCTTAGTTTTAAGCTTCCATTTTACTGTGTGACAGACACTCAGATGTTTACTTTCATCCTGGATGTAACAACAAGTTCAAGCTCAAAACCACTAGGAATTTGAAGCCTTGTTCTTTAGTAGAATAATTTCGCCATCAGGATTAAAATAATTACGGTTGTATATTTTGGTAATATTCAATACTAACTATGTTGTACACAAAATCACTTGGGTTTGCTGCTCCTATTATTATCTGACGAACAAGAAGCAGAGATGCAGAAAATCTTTGGATTACTGCATGATTCTAACATGTCATTTTAGATATTCAAGATAATCTATAAATTTGTCTTTGCACTATAATCTAATACAAATATGTAGTACTTTACTGCTTCATCCGTATAATGGATAAACAAACCACAAAGTGGGTAAACCAGCTATAAACTTATATAATATTGCTGGAATGAAACAACTGAAGTGAGAATATTTTTCCATCTGTAGTCTCTGAAATACTGTTTTGTCTTTATAACAATGCTTTATAATCCATTATAGTGTATAATTTTACGGTGGAATGCTAAAATCGGTTCAAGTTGAACCTTAATCTTCATTACGAAACCACAGTCAGGAGTCGACCGGAAATCATTGAACCTTAACGCAGCGAAAGTTCGTTGTCAATAGTTACAAAGCTACTGAACTAGTTCTGTCGCGGTAGCTCTGTGCATGTATTCCACCTTATTTTTTAAATATTTCAAGTAGCCTTTCTAGGAAATGTAACTAAGAATAATCATGTACGAAACTAGATTCGAGCAACTAGAGACTGGTGGCATTGCGAGCAGTTTGCAAGACAAATTAATACCGGAGGACAAAGTTGCGCTTTCAGACAATCAGCTCTTTCAAAAAGTCGAAAATCATCTTTTGCACAAAATACAAGAGGGAGATGACCATGCTATATTCTTGCTTGGTCAGTTTTATATAGAAGAGGTATGTTTCATTTGCATTCTCCCGAATGGTCGTTATACTGTATACCACAACATTTATTTCAACATGTACACAATGATTATAAAGGGATTTCCAGAACAGGCTGCGGTGCAGTTTGAGAAAATTAAAGAAACAGATTATCAGGCAGCTTATCAGCTTGGAACTATGTACTTTGATGGATTGGGAGTCACTGCTGATTATGTATGATGCTATTTGTATTTACTATGTGTAGAATTAAATTAGAAGAAAATTAAGGTTTCAATCGGTTATATTTCGTACAAGAAAAAGGGCAGAGATCTTATGATGAGAATTGCATCATCCAAAACCAGTAAGGCCAGACATTTGAAATATTCTGCTCAGTACAATGTGGGGTGTGCCTATTTTCAAGGATATGGTGTACAGCAAAGTGATGCTGAAGCAGAAAAGTATGTATACATTGCATTGTAAATTGTATCTTGTATTTTTATGTTTCAGTTAATGTCATCTGGTTGTTTGTGATAGGAATTATGGTTGAATACAGTTATCCCTATATCCGTAGTTGATGCATTCTAATACCTACCAGAGATACTGAAATCTTTGATAACACAGCTGCGCCTTTTTGAAACTTTTGGTGCCTGAGATACAGAGGGATGATTGTATCATGTTTTTGCTAGTTTTATTCTGTAGGAATAATATGGCAACTATCTATATTAGCTGTCACTCTCATCATCTAATTTGCTTAATCAGCATGAACATTATTGCGTTATTATGTGCATTTCAAAACAGAAGATCCACTGCATGATTTTACACGTCTGTTTAGTAATGAAATATTCCTGAATTATTCAGATGGTGGCTTTTGGCAGCCGATGATGGAAGTCCTCAAGGCAGTGTACTTGCACAAACAATGCTAGGAATGTTTTATTCACAACCTGATACACAAGACCTCAAGAAAGCTTTTTTCTGGCATTCAGAGGCCTGTGGTAACGGAGGTTTGGAGTCGCAAGGTGTATTGTATTTGCACAGTACAAAGTTTATGTCACATACGATTTAATTGAAAAATTTTAATATTCATTCATATTCATAATTAGGAATATTAGGTGTAATGTATTTGTTTGGATATGGCATTGCTCGAAGCGATGAAAACGCTTTGATTTGTCTGAAAGAAGCTTCTCAAAGAGGGAATGTATATGCCCAAGGTCGACTCATACAATTCTATTATTCAAAAAAGCTTTACACTAAAGCTTGTGACTTGGCAAGAAGGTACAATTTATTTTCAGATACTTTTTCCATCATAATATAAAGTTTCATATAAAATTTGCATTTTATTTTTGGCTAGAGTTGTGGCATACACAGATTCTCAAACTATATCTCAGGAAACCAGCTGCTTGCGAACATATATAAATAAAGGAATCTGTTTGGCTTGCATTTATCTATCAAGGTGCTTAGCTGTTGGAAATGGAATTAAAAAGAATGAAGAAGAAGCAAAGAAATATTTTGATATGGTACAGAATGTTTTTTTATCAATTCTAAACCGTTTATGCGAGTCTAATCTTATAAAGTTTTTCAATTGTAGGCAACTGATTTGGATCCGGTCATGTCGAATAACGCTTTCATAGATGTTGCATTCGGTTTTCTGTGAATTCAAATATTATTCTCTTCACAATCAGCATTACTTCGTGGTCATTGAATTATGAGAGAATTCTCGCACTTAATTATTTTCTTAATTCTTTGCGGCGCTACAGATTTATAAGTATCATTTGTGCCTGTATGCATTTGACTTTTTTTCAACATGTGGGGACATGATCTATATAATCTATATGATGTTAGGAAATACTGTAGTGCAAAATGCTTCGATATTAAATGTCGTACATCTAGCGTTTATTCAGGATTCAGCTATTCACTTCAATGTACACCAAAGTCTTGTGTATTCAGCGTGGTATAAAACTCTGTACAATCTTCTTTCGTTCATTCATATCGCGATCAGTTCTTGCCATTACGTAATAGAGCGAGATTTGGCTACTTAGACAAGATGTCCGTTACTTGATATTTTTTCAAACGTGACTTGCAGAATAACATCGTATGCTTTACGGCCGTATTGATTTCTGAAGAAAATTCAGTACCGCGCAACTGAGAGATATTAAAGAGAAAGTGACCATTGGACCGCACCCTCGTCTCTTACAATTGTAGATAAACATGGTAGCATGTGTAAAACGTATGACTGAATGAGTCATACGATCCCAATGTTTACATACTGGATTTCGTTAAATATCGTTTTACGTACTTGAATTGAGTTAGAGAAAGATTATTTATTAACAAGGGGTCGCTGACTTGCGCTAGGCCTATAAGCTATCTGCTCATCCCACATCGAGTCACATGAGCTCGTTATTTTCACGTGATTTACGATGTAGTTTTACGCTATATCACATGCTAACTGTCTGCACTGATGAATAAATTATAATCGCCTATATATTTTCGCGAATTTCCTGTTCCCAAGCGGAAGTAGTACTACTGGATGAACATTGTTTTTTCAGTGATAGTCGCACGACAATTCAACGGCAGGAAAATACTGTATAGTATGAGTATGAGGCAAACCGTATTGGTAGTTCATAATCCCATTATTTCAATTGTTTTCAGTATTTGTAAGATCCCATTTTTGTAGCCTGTCATGGAGCACTGGAACGCATTTGTCGATTATTTCATGGATTTTGAGAAGGTGAGGAAATTTCAGGAGTTATGCGGACTCAAAGAAGAGGAAGAGTACAATAAAGATGTAGAACAGCTGATAAAAGATATGGGGAAAGAACAACAGCTATGCAAAAATGGTAAAATGTGCACAAAAAACAACCAGGATGATGGAAGCGACTCATTCAAAGTGCAAAAGAAAACATACAAAGTTACAAACCCATTGTTGCATTATATGTTCTTATTTGGCTCCATGATGGGTACAGAAATATTTTATATAACCTTTACTCCGATCCTGTTTTGGACCATCGACATTTTTATCGCTCGTAAGGTCGTTACTGTCTGGGTTGTCACCATGTTAGTATTTCATGTTTTTGTCCAAATTCGTCTATTGAATTTTTCAGAATTGTTGTTTTGAATTTTTTTGTTTGTTAAGGTATCTTGGGCAAGCTGCAAAAGATATTCTGCGTTGGCCAAGGCCTACTTTCCCTCCAGTATTCAAACTCGAGCGTAGAGTGCAAGCTGAATATGGACTTCCTTCCACCCATGCTATAGCTGCCACTGCTTTTCCTTTTACGATGCTTGTTGCAGCTGTTGGAAGATATGATGTGAGTCATGTCTACTTTTTAATGATCAGTTTGTTATTGAAATTGTTGTTCTCAAAAAAAACATTTTTTTTCCAATGTTTGCTAATCATATAATCAATGGTAATGAATAAATCTTGGTTGCAAATACCTGATACAATAATACGAATTTGATGTTTCATGGTAATCAGTGTGTGCTCAAATTGATGAGCTCATTCATTAGTATATTGTACTTGTTTCAGTTTCGCCTTGAAATTGGTATCATCCTCGCCTGCTGTTGGTGTTTGCTTGTGTGTCTTAGTCGTCTCTATGTAGGAATGCATTCAATATTGGTAAAGAACCAACCATTTTTTTTTAATATCAGAAACTTCATAAATTTCATCACTGATATGTATATAATATATTTATATCAAGGATGTGTTGGCTGGCATAAGTCTAACAGCTGCATATCTTTATTTCGGTTGGCCATTCATGGAATTGGTTGATGACTATACGCTTCATTCCAAATATGCACCGTACATCATCGTTGTTTCTCACTTTTTGCTTGGTAAATTTCTGTTTCTTTTGATCCAAACTTCAATCAGGGCATTCAAATATGAAAATGTATTTATATCAACAGCAATCTTCTATCCAATATCTGACCGTTCAAGCACAACTAGAGGAGATACGGTGATTATACTAGGTGTGGGGGCAGGTGTTCATTGTGCATCTTGGTTGAGCACGATGTATGGATTCAACTGGTGAGTGATTTATTTTAAGATAATTCTAATTTCTCTTCACACTATGGACTGTCAAAGCCTGTTTTTTTATCCGGGGTTTGAAGGGTGTACCATATACTATAGCAGCACAAAGTTTTGTTCAATAATCTGCATTTGCTATTATCTTCAAGGAATCCATCAGGCTCACCACCTTATAATATATCATTCCCAACACTGTGGCAGATATGGATAGGATCTGCGAGGTATGTCATCGGAATGATTATATTGCTCTCGATCCGTGCGTTGGCAAAGAACACGTCACTTCGAATAATTTGCCACGCGGTTAGTGTTTCCAAGGACGACGAGTTATCACGGAGGCGAACAGAAGTCGAGGTTCCGTACAAGTTTTTGACATACTCTTGTGTCGGAATGGGGGTCGGCTTTTTTGTTCCTTTTTTTTTTGAGTGCATTGGACTCAATTTCTAATTCTCTATGGTGTAACAAGCTTTTGACCTGAACTATATTATAGCAATTTTATAGTATTTTTTCTCTTTGAACTTCACATGTATAATTATTTGGATGCAACTTTTTATTTTCTTGGACGTTCTCTATTTCAATAATTATATCGTCTCCATTCTATATTTGTTGTCTAAGATCCGTAAAATCTGTATTTAGAAATCAGAGTAGTGGAATTCATCTGTGTTTTTTCTTCATTTTTCACCTCAAACACTTTTTTTGTTGAGCAGAACTGCACTGCCATGACGCGAACAAATAATGCATGCATGCAAACAAGCTGTAGTAGTTTGTAAAGTAAACAGTACAAAGAAGACATATTTCTTGCTACTGATGCAAACAGTCAACAGTTAAGCTTATGTCAGTAATTTGTGAAGAAGGTCATTACTTTTTACTTTCCAAATGCTATGTTTATTTGACAAATTTATATTTCCAATAATGTCAACCAGTACATTGTTTGATTAACCTTATTTTTATTTTCCACTTGTACATGTATCACACAAAGGAAAGATGTAATTTTTAAACATAATTAAGACTATTTTACTCTTCTTGAAATCACTATACTATGCTTATGCTGGAAGGCTATTTTTTATTATATTTCATTATCTACCGACATTAATCAATATATCATACCTGATCTTATCAGAATGAACCAAAATTGTTGCAAATGCAAACTATCATGTTTTTAAGTTATGTAATGCAATTAAGCAGATATCCAGAATGATTCCCTCTATGTTTATGAGATGTTTGTTATCAAAATACATGAATGGAATGACACTTTTGGGAATCTGCTTTCAAGGTACATTTTGTACATTTTTTTTATGCATATTGTGGAATATTTCATGGTCATTTAATACCAATAATTTGATTTACTCGAAATACCTACTTTTCATATTGATATATGTGAATATGTGATCACATTTTTCAATGGAGCAACAAGACATTTTCTTATTATTATTAACGGAATGATGTACTGTTTATCATGTTTTCCTGAGATTAGCTTTAATTTCTTGAACTTTTACAGCTTACAGCAACAGGTAATCTTTTATTTTTCTTCGTGATGATTGAAGTAACAGAAAAGCCTGCCATATGCACTTCAATGTAATAAATTTCTGTTTTATGCAAATGCTATATAATTATAATTGTGACGATGAAACTTTGGTTATGATTTCTGGTACATATTTTAAGATTGGCTTAAACCTGAAGCATTCAACTTATCAAATAACAAGGATGTAGCCAGATTGGGTTACAAGTAGCGAATTGAACTACTTTTGAATGAACTGTTTATGTATATTCTGTTTATGTGTACTATTATTGTTATTAATAAACCTTGATTGGAAAAAAAAAGAAAAGTATAGTTGGATGAAAGCAATGTGGAAGGGGCACATATAAAGAATTAATACAATTAAAATTTGATATAATTGTATGTATTTGTGTACTATAAATTATTATTGCAGGGCACATATAAAGAATTAATACAATTAAAATTTGATATAATTGTATGTATTTGTGTACTATAAATTATTATTGCAGGTCATTTCCAGCAACTACACTTACGACTAAAAAATAGCTCTACTGCCATCTAGGAGGTTTCGTATACATATGTCCATCGGAGACCACTATGATCTGTGCTAGATAAGATATTTACGAGGTGGACGACATACAAAATTTGCAGTAACGAAAGAATTATTAACCTTGTATATATCTTATCTGACTGGAAATCTGGCCCTAGTTATAAATTTTGAAAAAATAAGCTCGTACTGCAGAATATACTGATGTTACTGTTCCACTCATGATTTAGTAGAACATTTGACTGATCAAACACGAGGGTCTAATTGTCTCTGCTTGGTCGGTAATTGTGTAGCTGTATATGACATTGTATCAATGGCCAGTTCAAGGCAAGTCCGTGACAATGACATTGCACTGTGGTTGCACAATAAACTGGGATCGGTGGAAGAACTTTGGCTTTCTTCCAGTATTGGAGGAATCATGAAAAACGAAACTATAACGAATATATATCGCTGTTATCCAGTTCTTACAATGACTGTAAAGATGAAGTTACTTCTGGGGATTCTTCACTTGCCCAGAAGAAGTTTAGAAGAGGTAAGAAATAATATGGAAGTTCGAATATGGAGTTAAAAAATTCAATCATTGTTCTGAAATCGTCAAGATGAAGCATACAATAAATGGTCTGGTGGAGCTAGCTTTAGAAGATATGGATCAATGGGTGAAGTTGATTGGCACCATCATAGAAATTTATCCAATGACATTCAAGTTGTGTTTGAATCTGAGTTCAAACCTGATTGCAGCAAATGTGCTTCGACAGCTTCAAGAAAAAGGTAATCTTACCATTCTGGTTTTAAAGAAGTAAAGGATTACTCTGTTCATTTGCTATCATTGATACAGTCAGAGACGCAGATCCATTCGCTACTTTGCCTCTCGAATGTCAGTATGTTAACAAGAATGCTCTACAGAATTTGGTCGGAAATCAACCACCCCTTAAAAAGCATTTTTCGTTGAAAAGAAAACCAAAATCTGCCGCGCTACGTGTGGATTTGATGCAGAAATGTGAGAATAAGCTTTTAAAATCATTTTGTTCATTTGAATTAAAATGTAAAAATTATAATATACCCAGCAACCGATGCCTCTAGTCAAGTCAAACGAGGGAACATTTCCGGATTATTTGGCAATAACATGGTCCCGTTCAAGCACAGAGATATGGCTAGAAAATTGAGTGATGCCCTCCCGATGCGTTCAATGCCCAAACAGCACAGCGGTGCTAATAGATCAGAGAGGTTTCGAAGTACACCAAGCACTCCTACATTGAGCAGAACAACGTCTAGATATTCTGGTCGTCAGGTAGTTCTTTTATTTGTACTGTAAGTACTTATAGGGAGAACCTTGTAGGGTGGAATGGATCGTGTTTACGACCGACCCGCTTCCGACTACAATTTTCTACAACTAATTTTACAATAGTTTGCCAAATCACGCCAAGAAAATTCAAAAGACATTCTAAGCCTGACCCTCACCGTAACCCTGACCCCAAATTAGCACCAGTAGGGAAATGTCACAGTAATAATTCACCATCGGAAACGGTCTGGATCCCTGCTAATTGTTTTTGATTCACAGGAGAGAGGAACTAAATTGCTAGATATTTCCGAGCAACCAGTTGGCTCCAGGGAGGCAAAACGAAGAAAGAAACAGCAAGAGCTCGAGAATCCTCAACTTGTTGCGAATGAAGAGACAGAGGTAGAGGATGAATATTATCTATTAGTATATAGAATTCATATGATGCATAAATAAGAGTAAGGATGAAGAAACAAAACTCCAAAATAATTGTATAAAATATTAAGAAGTTCCCTGAAATATTTTAAGCTTATTTTGCTGACTTACTACATCAGGACAAAACTCCGGAATATGCTGTCGGTTTGGTTCCGTCCACTATGACTGCACATTCTATGCACTTGGAAGAAGAAGGTAAAGAAGACAACTCCTCGTATTCACAAGAGAAGTCATTTAATGACAGTAGCATGGAAGCAATGGAAGAGGAATTTGATGAAGGAGAATCGTAAGAATCTTCTTCACTCTGAAATTTTTTTAACCACTTTCTGTCTTTACTCTTTGATATATGTTTTTCTAGTTCTTCCACAATCACTCAGAAGGCAGATACTGCTATTATCCTTCCTGATACTCCGCCTGCCTATTTGAGTAATCAGATAGGGAGGAGCTCTGCTATCAATAAAAAGACGGTTGATGATGACTTGAAATATGGATGTGTGTATCTTAGAATTTCATTACATATTAATTATACTTTTCATTTTTTTATATCAGTATCCTGTTAGTCAGTCCATGGAAGCTTTTATAAAGTTTATATTATATAGTGCCAGCAACGCCTTCACCATTCTTCAAGGCGTCTGAACCTCCTGGACTGCATGAAGAAGAGCCAAGTTCTCCTTTGCTCTCTCCAGATAACCAATTACCAGCGAAGTAATTTTATAGAATTTGCAAAATCGTTTCCACAGCAGAGATTGAAGCAAAGTTTTTTTTCTAAGCAGACAAACCAGCATCTCTTCACCGACAAAAAAATTAACGGTAGAGAAGCAACAGCATATGATGCCGCCTAGTACAACTTGTAATCATTTTTATATAAGTTCAGTTATCAACTTAATTATTAGTCCAAGTAAATACGGTGCATAATTTAACAAAAAATTTATCCAGACGAAAAGCCCAGTGTTGTCAAGCCCACCGGCTTCCAGCCCCCACAACCCAGTGGTGAACATTCCAGTCCCGCTAAGGTGATTCAAAATGCTCCCAGTGTTCTACCTACCAGCGCCAGCAGGATTTATCATGTGGTATTTATTTGTCTTATCAATAGTGTTTTCCTTTTGGGCTTTTTGTATTTGTATGTTTTTTATTTTATAAGACTACTGACAAAACCGCACCTGCTATGTTTTATTCACCCAACCAAGTCATCAGGCAACCTTACCAAGTTCAACCACAGCAACACCCAGCATATTCTTTAACACCTCCAGTAATGGTTTGTTATTCTTATTTTATTTGGAAAAAAGTTTCTGTTATTATATATATAGTATATTCACCATTCTTTTTAGTATGTTGAAATATACCTCTATAACTACTTACAGCAACCAAGAACTACAGTTCAACCTCAGATAATCGGAGGAACAACTGCACAAGTAGTGAATCCTCATCAGACACAACAGAATCATCAACAACAGCTCCATCAGGCCATGCCAAAAAAATCTTTAACATTGACAGTATGTATATCCTCGCACTGTCGACAATCAACAAAATTTAAGAAAATATGCATATTATATACACACATCCCTTTTTTTGGTACACCAAATTGCTTCTATTAGGAATCTCCGTTATTTCATTACAGACCGCACAAGCAAACCAAGCCCAAGAACTTTTCAGATCAGCGAACCGCATCGGCAGACAAGAGAGAGCGATAATTATGGGTTTCATGGCTGGATCGAGAGACAATCCTTTTCCTGATAAAGGCCACATATTGCAAGTATGTGTTGAATCCATTCATTTTTCTATGCATGGTCCAACTAGTTTACCAGTATAAGTACACATACATCTTTTCACAAAACAGATAACGCTTTCTGAACATGAGCAGAAAGTGCAGAATACTACGGGTCAACAGCTTTCAGTTATAGTTGAAACGCTTGTGGAAATGAACTACAGTACCGGCTCCATTACCAAATTACAGCGTTTAAAGCAGCCCAATATCATGGGGGTATTGCAACAAGCGAAATAAGCATGTACCTGACGAACTGACAGGTCCAAGTTTGTCTTTTGCTAGTTAAAAAGGAGTTCAGGCAGAAAGGGTCGGCCCTAAGATGATCTCTCCTGACGATATATATTGCTGCTCAGTTTCTCTTGGTGAACCTGGTATATAACTCTTGAAGATTCTTTTAAGGTTTTCAGTTTGAGGCTTGAGGTAACGATGGGAAATTCATCCTAGACTTACTATATGTTTGAGGTTTAATTTGGATCATC
Organism: Halocynthia roretzi; assembly: GCA_013436055.1. Lineage (NCBI taxonomy): Eukaryota > Metazoa > Chordata > Ascidiacea > Stolidobranchia > Pyuridae > Halocynthia > Halocynthia roretzi. Next base: position 335,867 of record QRAM01000009.1, on the reverse strand, counting down.
CTTATCCCTCCCATATCTCGCTGTAGGTAATGTTTGGCTATATCTTGTTAACAGCCTGATATTTAGGTGCAATTTGTGATATATTTTTGAAATCATCAACTTGTTGCTTGTTTGTTGAAGTTGAATTCTCACTTAATTGTTGAAATTAAGAATTTGTAACCACTGAAAGCATACCTTGTGCATATTTACAGCTTATTTTTATATATTATTCCTCCATATTCCAAACAGAAAAACTTACAGAAAGAAAATTCAGCCAAATTAAGTATCTAAGGAGGTACTGTTGAAAATTTTCACTTATGTTTTATTCGGTTATTGTCGGAACTGAACTCGTTACGGGATTGGAGAACTGAATTTTTTTATGTCATATTTATTATGGAATATATGTAGTCTGTTATATACAACAGGGAATGCTTTTGGTGATGATATATATTGCAACTTAACGTACAGTTGCCAAAGCTATAGATTTATTCCATGAATGAAAAATATAAATACTTTCATACAACTGTAAATCAATGCCCCTGTGCATAGATTGGCTTCGTTGATGTTTGAGTTGGTTACATTCGATATTTGTTTTGTTAATTATGAAGCCATTAGCACAAGCAAATTGAAGTCATTGGTAAGGTCAATGACCTTTGGTACCCCTACCTGTGTGTCATCCAATGCCATACTAGCACAGCCTGCACTATTGCTATATCTTCCTAGAACAGAATCACTCCGCAACACATGATATATCCATCGCCGTACTAAACAATACAAGATCCGATGGCTTTTATCTGTTTACGTCAGGTGTAACTCAATATCGCTCTGAATAAGGGTAGATCCTATTGTTAAGAGTCACTAAATGTGGAAAAGAAACCTATGAAAACAGGTTTGTTATTCTATATCGGACGCGACATTCGATCTGTCGTACAGACTATGGCAAACAACGAAAACAGGATCGAACAATATTACCTGGAAAGTGAAAATTCAACATCTGGATCGAATCACATTTCACTACAACTACCATCCACTACACCGGAAGAAAACAGTATATTTTGAACCCAGGTAGTGTTGCCAGATATAAAATGCAAGAGTAGAAGCTAAAACTGCAGCAATTCTAAACAACTATGGGTACGCAAACTTGTTTTAATACGTACAACTGTTTTGCAAGCTTACCTGACAAAGTTCGTATTATTTTGGAATTGGAAATATGTATATTTTAATTTCAGAAGACGGAAATGATGGCGCCGTTCCTGCTGTTATAACAACTCTGGCATTGGTTTTGATCGTGGTTCTAGTATTATTTTTGTGAGTACATTTTACGTATTATATTTTGGACAGTTGGTTTGGTATTGTTTCAATTCATTGAGTCGTGTCTCTAATTGGACCTCGTCTTATACTACCGTAATAAATGATGATGTTGCATTGCAAAGGTCTCCCTCATGTTTGTCCGATTAATATACTTAACGAACGTTTAGCTCCGAGTATCACCATCATTAGTTGTCTATAAAATTCTACTCCCTATATAACAACTCAGCAATATAAAACGCTACCTACGAATGTTGCGTTTCCGAAGTGTGAACGGGTTAATAGGAATATTTTTATGTTTCCACAATTCAGTCGATGCACTGGAAGAGGTAAAAAGTTGTGGAAAAGTATTAAACGAAAACTATTCAGCGATTCTTCAACTCCGAATTTCAGTGGATCGTTAAATTTCAATAACGACCGTAACATTGATTCGAATTATAAGCACGATAATACTATTGGGAACCACGTGGAAGGAACAAATATATTGAGGAAAAAGGAAAACGCATGCTATTCAAATCCTGTTAGTGAGCCACCACCTTACACGGTCGAATCTGGTGGTAACAAACCAAGCGGATTTCAATCCACGATTGAAACGAAAAAAATTCGAGCTTCTGGTCGTCATTCGTCTTCAAACAATGCGAGAACAAATCACTACAAACCTGGACATTCGAGGCTTGTGAGCAAACCTAGCATCACTTCAGGATATATGTCGGATGTCGATGTAGGTAATGATTCAACGACTGGTTCCAGTCCATATGCTTCAAGAAGAAACATCGCTAAACCTAGAAACGCCCGGCGATCTGAAAGACCTCCCCGCAGACGGAAACGTCGACGACGTCGCATGAGCACGTCAGCATCAAACATCGATCTCAGCTACGATAGCAAAAAGTACGCAACAACTTCAGCCCTTACTTTAGGAACCTTGAGCAATAATAATGAAATGAAACGAAGACATAGCATGCTGTCAACAACAAATAGTATTCGCTCCAGACATGTGAAGCACTTACATCAGAATAAGCAGTGTCAGCGCAGCGCTAGTGACGCTCACCTATCTCAACAACACCGTGGTCTCATGACAGGTTTTGGTAGACTCTCTCTTAGGCGTTCGCACCATCAGTTTGAGGTAGATAATAACGATTTTCTTAAACCCCATTCGCTGCGAAAGCAGGAAAATGAACCCAACAAAAGTACAAACGACGCGAATAAAACATCCACGTCGGGACGTCCTCTTGTACGGAGTATGACTATTTTAGAAATACCGATCCTACCGAGTGAAACTGCTGGAGATCATTCATATGACAAAGATGTGCGAAAGCACGAACAGCACCATAATTATAGAAGCAAAAAATCAAGCAGTCGACCAACTAGCAGTTATGGAGCAGCTAGAAAAACTGACCAATCACGGCGCCGTAAAGAAATTCGTCAGCCGCGAGACAAATGGATGTACGGGTACAATTCTTTGCCAACTGACTGGAGAAAAACTGATTACATGCTACAGCAAATGGGTATGACAACTGAATCGCTAGTAGAGCCTATCGAGAAACTCAACATTGATAAGCTATGTCGACCTATACCAAATATTGAGGATGAACAAAGGAGTAAAAGTATGCAAATGACCGACTTATAATCACATATTTTCTAGCAAAGTTTTTTTCCTGATTTACTGTGGCACTACAATTCCATCACAGCCTATTATTACTATATTTCAATAAAAATATATGTAACTTATTTGATGCCATACAGAGGACGAAATTTATCTTACTGAGAAGGAAGTTCGACATCAGTCTTTTGATGAAGCAACAAAATACTAATGCAAGAAGTTTAGACGGATATAAAATTTACCAAAAGGTCATATTGTAAAAGGAAGGCATGCTTCTGCATTTGAATATAGAGGTATCTTTTTTAAAGATTCATTCGCACTTTAGCGCTTTCCTGTATATGTTTGGCTCGATAGCGCAACCCACCGACTGTTTTTAGATTCTGTAAGACAGACATAGGCGAGTACCGTATGCGCTAGCTTGCCTTTATATACTGCATGTGGAAATTTCTTGTCTATTTATTAATATATATATATATTACTGAATAATACTGCATTACATTTGAAATAGTGTGTAAAACCATTTGTTGACAGTTACCCATCTATCGTAATAACGTAATATTTTTAAATGCGTGGCAGATTTTCCTCTCTAGTGGTTTTTTTCATAATGGCGTCATCTCCCACACACTGTAGGATTTCCCGATTCAGTTTATTACGAAGCTGTGCACTGAAGGTGGGGAAGCTATTTTGGCAGCTATGACGCAGTTTTTACCCCCGAACTTATTGGCTCTGTTTGCGTCAAGAGATCCTATTCCATATAAACCTCCAGCTGTACGGGTAAGTGCCTTTCGAGTTTTTATTTATTTCAATATTTTCGACTGATCGTGATATGTCATCTCAATTTGTTGCATTTATTTTTAGCTCACATGGGAAAAAGATCATGAGAAAAATCCCTACACTGGAGTCAGTTCTATTGTTAGCTTGTTTGAAGACCCAGCCGATACTCCTGCACCGACTAGAGGTGAAACAAAGTTGGAAAAAAAGTTTCGACGGGTAAGATTTCATTTTTTCAAATTCCAATTTGAATAATATTAATATTTCGAAGTGTTTGTTCGTTACATATTTTGTACCAGATTCCATGGTTATGTAGGACAGATTTTGTGTTTCACATGCATAGTACATAAAGTGTTGACCTTGATATTAATATTTTTTTCGTAGTTACCTACCTACATTACTAATATACAGGGTGTCTTTAATATTGATGCCTAGTTTTCTTGTCTCATTTTTGTCCAGTCCTGTTCATTGGCTGGCTGGCCCGATTTTGCACCTGCGTTGGTGATGACGCCATAATAATGGGAGTCTATTTGTAGATTAAACAGCAGAGGAATTCTCAAAGACAGGCTTTTGATTTAATCCATAGTTGGCTGAGATTGGATTAAAATCTTAAAATTAAAATAGGCATCAATGTCTATGTTGACTTTTGAACTTCAGTCATTTGTGATTTTGTTTGAAATAAAATAATAACAAATGTAATATTGAACCATTCTCACTTTTATTCGTATCCTTTTAGATCAAGGAGAAAACAATAATTCGTGCAAATGAAATCGAAGAAGAACTAAAGTCGTGGGATCCACATAACGATAAAAATGCGACCTCAGACTCCTTTAAAACTTTGTTCGTGTCACGAATCGTAAGTACATTCGATTATCTATATCATAATTATATTGTGACAAAATATGTTGCTGATTTTTCATCAGCAGGCATATTCAAATGTTTAGTGCCATGTTATTTTAATAACGTTTACATTCTTGCAGAACTATGACACGTCAGAATCAAAACTACGCAGGGAGTTTGAAACGTATGGAAGAATTCGGAAGGTATGATCATTTTGAATTCATATTTTAGTTTTGTTACAGCCAAACCCTGTTTCAGGTAATTAAGAAGACCAGTAGCATCATTAATTGTATAATGTACGGTCATTGAGAGTTTTCAATCTAATTCGTGCTTGTCTTTGTTTCAATATCGGTTTTTTATTAATTTACCAGATAAACATGGTTAAGGATCTTCAGGGAAAACCCCGTGGGTATGCATTCATCGAGTTTGAACATGAACGTGATATGCACTGTGAGTATTTCTTACTTGTCAATTGTAGTTTGTGATGGTAAAATGATCCAGAACACAGTTATCTAAAGAAATCATGCAATTTTTAATACCCATCGATAGAATACAGTGTGTGGTAAATATTACACATTGCTGGTCTGCTTTGAGCATGGTAAGTCGAGGTAACTAAACGAACCGGTATCAGTTTGAATCATTATTTAATTTCTAGCCTAATTTTAGTTTATATGGAATTGTATTGACTTGCTCAGTATATGTTTATCTCGTTCTCGCAGCCTTACCATGCTGCTGCAGTTAAAATCTACTTGAAATGTGCGTTCATTGATGATCGCTCATCTGGTCTTTCTTGTGTAACTACAAAAAGCCGCCCGTGTGACGCGAAATGGTCGTTTTGAAACCCCTATTAGGTTTGTATTTCGTCTCACACAAGTGAAATTTATTCAGGATTGGTAAGAAGGGTTTGTATGCGTGATGATAGCATTCAATTTTTTCAAAAGAGATGGCGTTGGAATTAAATGAAAAAAGATTAAGTATAAACATACCTTTCTGGTAAGTGTTGAACACTCCCAGGATTACTTTCCGTAAGTAAAAAGACCGAAGTGAGGTAACATCAATTTCCCTTTGTAAGTAAAACGATTGGGGAAAGTAGAATTTCACTGGCCCTATGTTCTAATCATTGTATTGTAAGTATGCTACAAGATGGGTGAGTTATTAGATATGTATATGAATTGTGAGGGTGTTGTGTGGAAGTATGAATCCAGATTACTAAGTAGAGAAGCAAGTAACTAGAAGATTTGTTTTGTGTTTTGGAATACGAATATACAAGGGGGTGAGGGTAAGTTGATAAAATTCTTTTGAAGATACCAGGTGACTTCCTCAGTTTTGTGAATGCTTGCTAATTCCCTAATTCTTTGTATTTACAAAAGAATTGGTCAAAAATTTGCGATAGAACATGGCAGGTATCCTGAATAAAAGGGATAGCAATGAAAATGTGGGTAGATGACCCAATTCCAGTTTACACGGTTTGATTTGAAAGCATTAGATGTTCATTTTTGGGGACCATGAATATTAGCTTTTCATAACACATAGTAACTTGGTGTATTCTGTTGAAATTGTAAATGAAGGTGAAATAGTTTCCATAAGCAGCATAAGTCAACGCGGATATTATGTCCTACATGTTTCGATAAAGTCGACTCCGGCAACCGAATGACTCTTTTGTTAACGTATCCCACAGCTGCCTATAAAAATGCCGATGGAAAAAAAATTGACGGACGCCGTGTACTGGTTGATGTCGAGAGAGGCAGGACAGTCAAAGGCTGGCGTCCACGTAGATTAGGAGGGGGCTTGGGAGCAACAAGGCGGGGAGCTAACGAGGAGAGCTTGAATGAATCCAGGCGATCAGAACCAACTGGAAACGAAAGGCTTGACGAGAAAAAAAGAGATACACATAGGAGTGTTAGTAAGGAGTCCAGGTAGGTTTAGACTTTTTATTATCATTCAATTAATATTTCGGCAGTGATTTTGATATAAATCTTCACAGAGAAAAAAGAACTTCAAGGGACAGGGACCGTGAGAGACATGACAGAACTGACCGAAATGATAGAACTGACAGAAGTGACCGAAATCGAAGTGACCGTAAAAGAGACCGGGATCGTCGTGAAGACCGTCCTAAAGACAGATCAAAAGGTAGCATTAGAATTAGGACCAGAATGAAGTTATTTCATAGATAGCATGACATTTATGTACAATAGCCCTCTCATTCTGTAGGGGATACGTTACAGAACCTATATGAGGGCTTTAATAACACACACACAAAAAAGGTTCATATGTATATTAATGAAATATCATACTTAGAGGGAATAATTACAAATGATATTGTGTTTATATTTCTCAATGTCTTTTTAATTAATTGTAAATTGTAAATTACCATGCATTTCGGGCAGAGAGGGATAAGGACAGATCCAGAAACAAAGAACGGGATCGTGATCGCAAACGTCACCGGGACAAATCTAAAGATCGAGATCGCGATGGAAGTCGTAGAAAAAGAAGTAAAGAGCGTGATCGTGACCGCAAAGGTATATGAATACTCATCTGGCATGGAGTATGTATTTACCCAAGATAACAAAAACATTAAACTTTGACAAGGTTCAGAAAGGAGTAGTAAAAAAGAAAGCGATGACAAAGTACGTGCCGAGATTAAAAAAGAACCTAAAAATGGTGAGTCGCAGGAAAATAACGGCGTGGAAGAGGAAGACAATCAACCAGCTAAAACTGAACGTAAGTAAAATTGTATTTGCAATGTTACCTAGCATATATTTATATTTACCTTCATATAAAATGGATATTTATGCAATAAAATGAAATCATTCAGGATATTAGATACGAGACTTGAATTGTTCATATCCAATTAATGACTTTGGGTTTTTTTAATAATCAGGTAATGACGATAATGTGAAGATAGAGCAGGAAATAGAAGAAATGAATGGTACTGACTAGATACCAAAACAGATATTCCATAACAAAGTAGCCTGAACAAGATTCTGAATTATTGAATCTGTTTTACAGAAAGCCAGTCATGAACTCGAATGGATGTTTCTTTGTTTATAACATTTCAATAATGCTGGATATGCATTTGCATACAGTATATTCTGTAGGATTTCTCATATACCAGCACCAGAGAAATCGAAATACTGTCGTGCTGGTTTGAGAATTTTAACAAAACATCATTGGTAGGATTTTATTGTTCTTACTTACCAATGTACTTGGTTTGAAACTTATCAAGACAAAATAAAAATGTATGTACATATCAATTCTTATTTTGGATTTTTCTTGGCATAATTTACACTTCTACTTAAAAAAGGGAACTTTTCTCATGAACTATCCAATACTTTTACTCTGACAAGTCTTTCCTGCTTTGTTGGAATTAATTCTCAACAGTTACAAACATTTGAAGCATTTACTAGAACATCGTCACCTAGAAAATTCCAATCAAGTGTGTTAATCATTTAAATAATCAATTACAGCATATGATAATATTACAGCTGCACTTGGAGGCTTTCACCTATGCATTTTATTACAATCTTAAGGCCTCGCGGGGTATTGAAACCTCCAAGTGGTGCCATACATTATTAGGGTATACTATACTATAGGGCTACTGTACTTCCTGACCTCGCCAGCACTCCTGTACTATCTAGAAAAGTCTCGACTAAAATCACCAGCTTTTTTATTCAATTTTACAACAATAGCAGGAATTCTTAAAATGCTTAAAAGTAATCATCACAGATAAAACAACACTCATAATTTTAAAAATATTTTAACATAGACAAAAAAACATGTTACATTAGCCTAATGAAGTGTGAATTGAAGAGTAAAATCTGGCGCTTGAATAGAGAAATACAGTAGAATACAACACTTTCGATATTGATCCATTATAATACGATTGGAATAAGTGGCATAGTATGTTAATGAGTGCGAGGCTTAGATAGAGGTTAGATACTGTCATAGTTATGGATTCAGAGGACATCCAAGAACCAGTCATCTTCGTCATCCAAACTGGAATTCTGACCAAGCAAGTACACGATGTCGCAAAAGTCCAGATCGTCTTCCAAGTCTAAATCTACATTGCTGTCTCGGTCGAGGAAGAAATCCCAGAGAAGAGCAGATTCATAAATCTAAGAGTTGAAGCAAGTTATCAGTACTAAAAATTTCAGTTGCCGTTTCGGAAATATAGTTATTACAACACATTCACTACCTCCTGTTCGCCGTCAGCATTTCTAACCCTCTTCGGTATTTTGGTTCGATCTTGGAGTTCCCCGTTGGGGTAAGAATGTCGATAAAAGCAGTTCACTCCGAATGGGCATTTTCCTTTGCCTTCACTGAAGTGCTTGCAAGCTTTTGAACTGAAATAGGTTAGTTGGTTGGTAAGAAGTAAATAGCAGTAAGTATCCTGAAAATTTGAGTATTTTTACGATAGATGTTTTTTGTATCCAGATATTAATCTCTTTTTTTCTTCAGGATCTTCGACCCAGGTTTCGCTCGGCGTAACAAACGAAGACGGTACCCGGCACTGTGGGCAGGCTCTGGAGAGGAAGTTAAATTTAGATAAAGGGACTTTTCAACCATGGTATGGCGATCTGAACCTCACTTGACAACTGTATTATTGAAACTTTTTGCACATCTCCACTTGCGTATGCAGTCGAGGCAAAAAGCGTGGCTACAGTTTTCGAGTATGCCAAACTTTCGCTGCCCTTTCTGCCACACCTGGAAATAATCATGATCCAATTAATGCAGATCATTGGAAATACAGAGCAATGGTCAGACAATAATTTGTCATTCTTGAATATATGTTACTGAGAAATCTACCTGGTCCATGCATATTCCACAGGTAATTTCACTGCTTTGAGCAATACTAAAGGACTCCTTCATGTCTTCCTCATGGCTATTCAAACACTCCTATAATTAGGGGTAATGATAAGAAATTTATTATTGCGATCAGAAATAGTTGATGTACTTTATTACCTCTTTATGTTTCGTTTCTTGCAAAATGTCAGTCGGATGCAGGATGTTGAGCCCACACATGTCACACATTGTTCCATGGATGTACAAGCAATCTTCTCCATATCTACAGCATCACACACATCTATAGTCAAATCGAAAGGCCCCACAAGTTGCAGAATATATATTTCTAACATACCTGCAATTTCCAACCATGTAATATGGACACAGTAGAGTGGAAGTGTCAGAAATTTCATTAGTGGATTCTGCAGGTATTGATTTCTTTGTTATATTGCTGTAGGAAGATGTTACTGAAAAGTAAGGTATTATAAATGAGGTATGTGCTTGGTCAAATATGAGCTTTTTTCAGATGGTCTGGAGGCAAAATTCAAGTCTGCCATTACCCCATGGTAATCCAGTTATTGAGGTATGTTGATTGTTCTTTGGTATCCACAACCATTAAATGGAATTTATATAATAATTAGGTATGATTTGAAGGTTAAGAGTGTTTTTAACCATATACCTCTTGGCATATATTGCCTTCCTGGTACAAACTCAGCAGCGTCTGCCCAGCTCACGTCGAGGGCGCTCGAACTCATCCCGCGGTTGTATCCACTAGAAAATAAGAAACTATACGTATCTGCCTTATCTATGTTAAGCAATCTCGAAGGTTCACCTGCACGTCGCTTTTGTATCATTGCGTTGCGCCATGGTATTGCAAGTCGTCGCTTTTTCTTTGTTTCTGGCACACCAGAAAGCAAATGTTTCGCAGCCCTAATGCACCGAGGGCGATTAGACGTCACCCGCAATTAGCAAAATGCCAAAAGGGGCGCGACAACTAAGTTACGATCAAAAACTGACGGTTCGGTCGTATGTGTATCTATGAATAAGCGGAAGTAGATAATACGCTATATTGAGACGTCAGAGCGGCTGTCAGATGTCGCATATATTCACTACCATAGTATTTACTGGACTGCTATAAAACTTGTATAATAAACACAGGCAACATTAAACATTGACACGAAATAGAAGTCTGCGCTGTCACTCACTATATATATTTCGCTACCTGGGGTGCGTGAGCCGTCGGTTTCTAGCTGCCGGTTTATTAAAGTTAAAATTGATAGGTTCCAGGTTACTGATCTAGAAACGCTTATAAATGAACTTCTAACGATTCAATCACCCTAAAATTAGCACATATGAGACGTAATACATGAATCAACATTCCCTGAAAGAATTGGGTCGATTGATTAAGATTAACCCCGAAAAAATCTAGTTCGAAACTAGAATACCTATTTCAGGTCGTTCGTAACGAGTGACCCGCATTGAACAACCCCTATTTTTTCGTGGTTAACCTGAATCAATCGACTTAATTTTTTCAGGGAATGTTGGTTTATGTACCCCCCCTCATATGTGCTAATTTCAGCGTGATTGGGTCATTAGAAGTTCATTATAAATGTTGATTGTACTTTGCCATCTAGCGGTTGGAAGTTTTTACTTCACTCAATGGTTATACATGATCCAACAGTGACATCTACCGGTTGGAATTTTTTACTTCACCTAACACTTATAAATGAACTTCTAAAGATCCAATCAGGCTAAAATTACCATTGGGTTGATTGATTCAGGTTAACGCCGAAAAAATCTATTCCGAAACTCCAATACCTATTTCGTGTGTGCCGTAACGAGTGACCCCGCGTTGAACAACCCGTAATAACTCGCGGACTATTTGCTTTCTCACTATATATAACACACAAATAAATGTAGAATTTCATAACGAATCTGAACATATAAGCATCATATGCGCAGCAACTTAGCGGTAGCCGTTATACCCTTTTTAAATCACCAATCACCTAGTTACTTAACCTTAACTTAAGTTCATTTATAAGCGTTAGATGAAGTAACAAAAATTAACCGCTAGATGTCACTGTTGGATCATTTATAACCGTTGAGTGAAGTAAAAGTTCCAACCGCTAGATGGCAAAGTACAATCAACATTTATGAATGAACTTTTAATGATTCAATCACGCTGAAATNTAGCACATATGAGACGTAATACATAAACATACATTCCCTAAAAAAATTGGGTCGATTGATTTAGGATAACCCCGAAAAAATCTATTTCGAAACTTGAATCCCTATTTCGGGTCGGCCGTAACGAGTGACCCCGCGTTGAACAACCCTTAATAACTCGCGGACCAATTGCCGTTTCACTACATATAACACACCAATGAATGTAGAATTTCATAACGAATCTATACATATAAGTCTCATATGCAAAGCAAACTAACGGAAGCCGTTATCCTCTTTTAAGTCAAGGTTAAGTTACTGGGTGGTTGGTGACTTGAAAGGGGATAAACTGTACTATTACTATACCAATCTCTAACATAGAACCACAATATGAGCAATTTATTTTTCCTCGAACAAAACTTAACAACCTTCGAAAGATTTTGATCATTTATTAGGGAATAGCATGATAGAAATGTAACATCAAATGTTTTTTACACAAGTATTTCTGTATGTTATTTTTATCTGTACCCTGACAAATCATGTGCTGTTGTTAGTATTGGGAAGTTGCCATGTTTCATCTTCTGAGGAATCACTCTGACTCTGTCTTCTCATGCGAAGAAAGTCAACTAATTTTGTAGCATCTTGCCCAGTACGCAAGTCAATAAAATCTTGTGGCATCCTGTAGCTCAATGTTTCACTTGGCTGCATTGTGACGCTTTTGTCTACAAGTTTGAATACCCCGACAACTTCCCCGTCAGGAGAAAGTATCTTTGACTGTCGGTCCCCTATTTCCTCAACCTTCATGCATTCCAATTCTTCCCAGCTAAAGAGCAAAGGGTTGGTCATAGGACCCCAAGGATTGAAATCAATAATCCAGAAATCACCCTCTTGGTTGTTATAGATGTCGACGACATAATTGTGGTTCTGAAATTTTTGAATCACGTTTTCGTTCAGGAAGCTGTGGATTTCTGTACCAATGCTGTGTTTCTGGTCCTCTAGATAGTCATAATACTGATTAATAATTCTCTGACATACCGCTACCAACTTACTTTCTCTAACAAAACATCGAAATTCCATTCCACTCATAAGGTTGGCCCATTTCCGTAAAACAAGCTCTTTTTTGTATATTGGATTAGGTATGGAAGCATCTACACAAAACTTGAAGGGAGAAGTAAGATCGTATGTCATTAAATCGGAACTTTTCAAAAGGAGAATTACTTCACCCGGAGTAGAACATTTCAGAGTATTGTTAGGTGATATCCATGCGGCATCTTTAGGAGCGGTCCAATTCATTTTCGGGAAAGCTTTGTGATTCAATTTTTTCAAAGCGTCACTGATTTTTCTGATAACTTCACGAAATTCTGGTCCAGCAATCTCACTTTGTTCAGCATCTTTCCAATCCTCCTCGTCATCTTCAGAACTCGAATCATCGTCATCCTTAACGTTAGCTTTTTCCAATTTAACATCTGCTCCCTTCGGTAGGACAAGCGGGCCGTCGTCCAGTAAGTACTGTACGAAATCATCCGGTAAGGGTATTGTTATACTCTTTATTGTCAAATGATGAAACGTCGGATACCAACTGGAGAACATGCAGTTCAAAACATGTTCTTTTAATATTGAACACATCATACTTGTTTGTTTACAAAACAACACACCGAATCTGAAATCAAAATGCTGCAATTGACCCCAAGGTCAAATTAATACAAGCATGACGATATCTGACGCCGTCCTACTGAACGGAAAAGTAGATTTTCGAATATTTTGATTTGACTACATGTAATGGTTTATATATAACAATGTTGCTCGCCTTCTTCCCTCAAAAATTTTTATCACCTGTATATTTTTGATACAGCACTGAACCACATCCACCAAATCGCACGTGGTTTCGGGTCACTGAGCATCAGGACAGATGAGCCGCACGTTGCTCTCGATTTACGAATTCGTATTTATTTATTATATGACGGAATTATTTCGACAGCGTTGCAGAAGGAGGGACAGTGCTGATGCTGTGCTCTCACTCTCTACTGATGGCCTGCGCAATCTTATTCCATGTATGTATAGCTGCTTAGACTTCGTCTTAAATTTAGGAACAAGTGCTTATTGGTTAGTTCCCGTGTATACGTTACCGAGACGACTTGCACACGTAGAATGGTACCTTTTTGTGATGACGTCAGAGGAATACAGAAAAATCATTACTTGGCAAAAATGAATTATGTGTTTTGTTCAGTTACAGAATATAATTACAAATATGGATACTTCCATTTTAAGTAAATTTTTTGGAACAAGTAGTCCGGCACCGATTTTAGATGCTAAACTGGAATTACCTGTACCTCCAACTCCTCCAGAAGATGACAAGTCAAAAGATAAAAACCCTCAACCAGAAGACAAGTGGTCAAATTTTGATCCCACAGGTCTAGAGAGAGCTGCAGCAGCAGCAAGGGATCTTGATGCATCTTGTAAGTTTTCAGGATTAATTCTGTGCAGGAAATCCATTGAATGAAATGAAAAAAATATTGCAAGAAACCAGACAATGCCATTGCTAGTACGGTTAAGTAAAAATAAAAATTTCAATACGTTCTTTTCAGCTCATGCAAAGGAAGCGCTCGACCTTGCTAAAATGCAAGAGAACACGAAGCAAATTGAATATCAGGTTAAGGTTAAGGTGAGAGACATTTTCTAGATGACATTTTGATTATTAGGCATTCCATGCGCTAAGACCCGATGATCAAGTTCAAGTGTAGCGACGTGAAGAGTCGCATTGAATTTTCTATTGGCTAATACTAAAATGCTTCTTTGTTTACCGAAGGAATACGAGGGCGCTATGGAACAACTTAAAATAGAACAGATACAGCGACAGTCTGAAGAGAAGAGAAAAATGCATCAGCAAGAAGCAAGATTGAAAAAAGAGGTTGAAAGTTTATGTCTAGTGAAACTATGTGTTTAAGAAATTCCTTAACGAATAGCTTTGTTGCGTTTATTAGCAAGCAGAATATCAAGATCTTCTTGCCAGAAAGAGATATGATGACCAACTCAGACAGCAGGCGGCCATGAATGATGAAAATTTGAAACACCAAGAAGATTCGGTTCAAAAACAAGAGGCAATGAGGAGAGGTATTTATTTCAGTTGATAGAATCTTCCAAAATTTCAAAACTTTTCATTTATTAATTCTCTCATAACTTACACAATATTTCTGTTTCCCAGCTACCCTTGAATACGAAATGAAGTTGCGACGTGAAAATGAAATTGCACGAGCTGAAGCAAAAGCACTTGCACAAGCCAAAGCTGAAAGAGAGAATCAAGATATAAGATCTGAAGAGATTCGACTGCATGCTGCTGAAAGGAGAAGTACTATACTGCAATCTATAAGGTTTGAGGGGTTTCGTGGATTGATAGCTGAAAGTTAATTGTGAAGTCCGTGAGATTTCTTGAATTTCTGTTTTAAAAATGAATTAGTTAATATTGATTTGATTTATTAATCACTATAGGGTTGTTTTGCAGGACTGCAGGAGACGTTCTTGGTGAGGGTGCAAAAGGCTTTCTTAGTGACCGGGATAAAATCACTGCGGCTGTAAGAATACTAATTTAAATATAGGCATAGTTTAGTTCACTATTTTCTAATATCGGTTTATTCTTTAGCAGTATGATTGATATAACTGTTCTGGGATTGCTTATTGCTTAATATTTCCATTTTATGAAGGTTTTACAGTATGACTATTTATACAATTCGAACTACTTTGAACTTACAGTGAAAAATTATTTTGAAAGTTTGTAATTCAATCTTACCAATACTGTTTGAATGTATTTTGCCTAGGCAATGGGAGTTACTCTGTTTGCAGTCGGAATATACGCAGCTAAAAATGTTATCGGCGTAGGTGCTCGATTTGTTGAAGCAAAGATTAGCAAACCCTCGCTGGTTCGTGAAACAAGCAGGTTCACTGTTATGGAAGCGATTAAACATCCAATCAAAACAGGGAGAAGGTTATTAAGTAAGCCAGAAGATGCTTTACGTGGAGTCGTGATTAAGGTGCTGTCTTATTGCTATTACTACAGAATATGTGTTATAGTTGAATGGAAATGTATCTGAATTTTTTCCACAGCCATTATTAGAGGAACGTATCCGTGACATAGCAATTGCAACGAGAAATACTAAATCGAACAAGGGTGTGTATCGTAATATTTTGTTGCATGGACCGCCTGGAACTGGAAAAACTCTGTTTTCAAAGGTTATTTTCATTAGAGAGTATATTCGAATTTAATATTAGAACTTGGCTGTCATTCCTTGATTTTCATCACATTCCAGAAACTTGCTATGCATTCCGGGATGGACTATGCAATCATGACAGGTGGAGACGTCGCTCCTATGGGGCGAGACGGGGTCACTGCTGTTCATAAACTATTCGATTGGGCTAACAGCAGTAGAAGAGGGTATGTACAGTTTCGACACCTTTGCAAATTAAATACATGATTCCGCTATTATAATTTTCCACAATATTCATTTTATAATTTGTAATTTGTATCTGTTCATCAAATACATATTTTTCAAGGTTACTCTTGTTCGTTGACGAAGCAGATGCGTTTTTACGGAAGAGATCAACTGTAAGTGGATACTGGATACTCTGCACCTGAACGCAATTCATTTTTTTGCTTTTTGCAGGAAAAAATCAGTGAGGATTTGAGGGCAACTTTAAATGCATTCCTTTATCGAACAGGCGATCAGTCGAATAAGTAAGTGCTACAATGGCTATCAGTAAAACAGAGGGAAGCTTATTATTTACCTTGCCTTCAGGTTTATGATGGTGTTAGCTAGTAATCAGCCAGAACAGCTCGATTGGGCAATTAATGATCGGGTTGATGAAATTGCGGAATTTGAGTTACCAGGCCTGGAGGAACGAGAGCGCTTAGTTCGGATCTACTTTGACAAATATGTTCTAGAGCCAGCCATGGATAAAAAACAGTGAGTATCTTAGCAAACTCAATCTCTGTTATTCCTGTTTTTTCCTGTTACTACTTTACTTTTTTCTAAAGACGACTCAAAGTTGGAGATTTTGATTTTGGTTCAAAGTGTTCTGATATTGCGCAGAAGGTCGAAGGTCTTTCTGGACGTGAAATATCAAAATTAGCAGTAGCTTGGCAGGTTGGCGAAAAAAATAGTGTTTAAAATCTGAGTAATACTTCCTTAATTGCTTTTTGTTATGCAATATTATTTTTTCATTTGTATTCCACATAGGCTACAGGCTACGCATCTGCTGATGGCATTCTAACAGAAAAAATGATAGATGACCGTGTAAACGATTCTGTTAAGCAGCACAAATTAAAAATGGATTGGTTATCACACACCAGCCCTGGAACAGAGCATGAAACCACAACAAAGAGTGTGGATTATGGTGTAAGAACTCAACCAAACTGATGTATGTTGGTATTTTTAATTTCGTGATTAGTCAATTTGAACTACCTTTGTTACAAATCCATAAATAAATAATGTCCACTTCTAAATATAAGTTAGCATTGCATTGTTTATTGTGATAATATGGTTGATAACAATAGGAATAAGATCTAATATAATCTTAAGAATTGATATTTGAAAATTAGAGATTATAATATGGATATTATTCATGGAATATCAGGCCGGATCTACTCCATGCATTCAACGAATCTGAATCTTCGGCAGACTTGGAGTTTACTTTGAATTAGTATTTTCTCCGTACATTCTCCTCTTTGGCTCTTGGAGTACATTATTTTATCTTAATTTATAACATCTCTTCTTGAACTATAATCACTCTTCGACCGATAGATTATCAGGCATTGCCATGTCGACCACAACTTGCTGTACATCTCCCGGAGTTCTCGAGTCTGTTTTTTCAAAATTCCATCGTTCATTCTTCAAGATTGTCGATGTTGGCATGTGGAAATACTGGAGCTTAGCAGGATCAGTTCTTTGTTGTAATTTCTGAGGTGTTTTCTCCTAGAATGGAATGAGTGTAAATATAATAATTTTAAATCAAACATTCTAAATGATAATCTTATTTTACGTATTCAAATTTATTAGCTATCAAATATGGCTAACTCATGAAGAAGTACTTAGTTAGTATGACCCAAGTATATACCTTTAACAGGATATATATGCTACAGTAAATTTCTATAACTAAGGATCTCGTTTTGGGTATGGAATTAATGTAATTCCTAGCATTTCAGGGTTAGGTGGGAATCCTAACCCTAAACATATATACATTTCATGGCCTAAAAACACCCGAATGGATCAAGTCACCTTCTTTCGAAGTGTTTTTCGTTCATCCGAGTTGAACACATTTGCAAATTTCTTCTCAATATTTTTCAAATTTCTCTTTCTTCTTGCATAGCCGATATTTAAACCGTTATTGTCAGCTTCTACTGCATATGAACCGACATGCGTTCTCCGCTGTGTTGAAATCTCTCCCATTCTAGCAATCTTAGCCTCCAAATATCTTCCCTGAGTAATTTCAATTAGGAATTTAGTATCTATTGTACTGTCATGTTGTATCAGTGTTCGCAAGATAATAAATCAACAAGATCTAACCTCTGGATCAGTTGGTTTATCATCATTGTTTTCTTCATCTCTGAAGCCTGAATTGTCAGCTCCATTTTTGAGGTCAACTTGCATTGACTTCATTTCTCTGTAATAAAACAATTACATTGATTTGAAGGACTACAAGCTAGGTGTAATGGTTATAAAAAGGTTAGATTTGAAAAGGAGCAAATAGGGGACGTCTTAAAAAGGGATGGCTGGGTGCAGGTTTCACTTTTTTATGTGAATGTCCATGTTACATTATTCAACCCAGATCTAATAAGATTTCAATATTCCTGTGTCAGGTTATCTCCACACTTACAAATCACCACTCAAGTCGCTATAAGCCTGATTGTTTTTGCCAAGATCTTTGTGCACCAAAAGTTGATTTGGATTGAAGTGACTCGATTCTGCTTCCCTGGTTGAAAAAAGCAATCAGTTTATTAGTATA
Source organism: Halocynthia roretzi (assembly GCA_013436055.1). Taxonomy (NCBI): domain Eukaryota; kingdom Metazoa; phylum Chordata; class Ascidiacea; order Stolidobranchia; family Pyuridae; genus Halocynthia; species Halocynthia roretzi. Next base: position 317,431 of record QRAM01000009.1, on the reverse strand, counting down.
TACATTAGTAAATTATTACTAAATGTATATATATATCTATTCAAATTACAGTTTTGGTACATCTCCCATAAATCGAGGTTCTCCTGTTGACATTACTGCCAGGATAATTTCGTTACCAGAAAATCTTATCATCTTGACCACGTCATCATATTGTAGATCTAAAAAAGGTCATCAGAAGAGTTTATTTCCAAGAAATAAAAACAAATATTGAAACTATTTCATACTGACCTGATACAACTTCACCATCAACTTCCAGCAGACGATCTCCAATTCTGATTCCAGATTTATCTGCAGGAGATTCTTCGTCGACGAAGTCGATATAGAATCCTTTACCGTCTTGAAGAATCGTGAATCCAAAGGTTCCAAACCTCTTTGTTATCTTTATAAGTGAGATATACCGTTATAATATTTTCCTATATTACATAAGCTTACGTAAAAAACGAAAGTAAAATTCAGACAAAACTTTACTTTATGTACAGCTCGCTTTGCGGTAATGGCAGTTTGTTGGCTTCGGACACTGACAACTAGTAAATTGACGACTTCTTCACTTTCTCGTACAAGTGACACGACATCAGCATGATATTCATGTTCAACGTTTTTTCCATTTACCTGTAAATTTAGGTTCATTGAAATCAGTTTACAACTAAGCAGAGCTTCTATTTAATCAATAAATTCATGAGTGTCCAGTATTTCACCATTCAGCTATAATTATGGAATTTTGTGACCTTCCATCTTCCCTTATCAGCACTAAAAACATCTGGTCGAAATTATACTAATTCAAGGCCGAAGCAAACTGATTAGACTGCGCTAAAATTTAATTCATAAACTGTTGCATCGAGCAACATGCAGTCTTTAGAGAACTTTAATTTTTGTATACATTCTAAATATGATATTTCTTTTTTCCCTACATGTATATATGTCCTCAGGTCCCAGGGAAACAACACCTTTTTCCCCCGTGTAGCCACGGCCCTGATTTCAAGTCTTACCTCTAAAACCACATCGCCAACTTTTAGTCCAGCTATATCAGCAGCTGAACCAATTGTAACATCTTCAATGTAGTGGCAGAACTCGTCAAACCACAAATGAAGGCCGAGGGCATTGTCTATTTTTTGTATGCTGATAGTATGTGGAGTGTATGAATCTGCATGAATAATTAGAATATCATATTACATTTACAGTAATATGAAACTTTTGTTTTGTTAAGATAGTGTGTTACCTATGCAGTCTTCTCTTTCCACTGTTATATTGACTACATATTTTCCTGGCTTGTAAAGATGCTGTATAAGCATGTCATGTTCCTCATTGATGACTGGTGTGTCATCAACCTAGATGATAATAATTAGTACTTAACTATTTGCATCATGATGTTTATGCATCATGTCTCCATGTACATCATTTTCTAGATTTACAAGGATTCGCATAAGGGTAAAAATACTAACCGCAATGATTTTATCTCCATCTCTGAGACCTGCATCCTCAGCGCAACCACCAGCTTGGACCCAGTGCACCACATGTTCGCCTTCAGCAGCCTCTTCAATAAAGGAATTTGAAAATGCAAGATGAAATCCAAAGTCCTCCCCTTCCCTCCTGTGCAAGGTTAAATCGAGTGTTGTCACTTGTTTTTCTGATTTAGAATCTGAAAAATAACAGTTTTTCATTCACTCTGCCTGGGATATGGTGCAAAGGAAATAGGTTTTCCTTTTTCTAAAGACAACAACCTTCAACATCGACAGTGTTTCCAGAATATCGACTTTCTGCTTTCGAAGCGATGATTGAAATATTGTTTCTCTTGTATTGATTGAAGGTCTTCAAGTCAACAGATAGCAAGGTAACAACATTAAGACAGGCTTTTACTCTATAAAAAACTTCTTTGTGAGTTTCCTCTTCCACATTAACTCCGTTCACTTCAATTATCCTATCCCCACTTCGCATTCCTGCAACGGAAAACATTACAAATCTTTATTCCACAATAAATCTACAGTATCCTTTTGTGATAAATTCTATTCATAAATATTTAATTCTCTTATGAATAAATAAATAAGATACTGCTTTGAATTTCACAAAATAAAAAGAGTACTGACCGACTCTGTCTGCAGGACTGCCGATAGTGACGTGCTCGACGTAATGACCATTATCATCATTCCACAAATAAAATCCATATCCTCCATCACTTCTCGTCAAACGGAATAAAATCGGCCTGTTCTCATTTCTGGATTCATTGGCAACTTCGTTCTGGTTGGTGATCTTTTGCTTTTAGTTTTAGCACATGAAAATAGTTGATATCAATTCTACTTTTTATAATTGGATTGTATAACAGTCTTGAATGATACAATACTGTTACAAAAAGGCTTTAGAGGTTTAGCATAGCAGTGAGTTCACTGAAAACAATTGAAATGTTCTTCACAATTTTACCATGTTGCAATTACCAGATAACTTACCTTTACTGATTTGTTGGCATGCGCTCGCTGACCACTGAAATAGAAAAATAATTCATTATTTAAATTCTGAAGATAATTGAAATTTATGTTGAATGTAATGTTAGGTTAATATAATTGTTCTCACGTTTTACGGGGTTTCCTTTGCTGAGAATGGCTTTTGTCATCTTCCACAGTCCCTAGTGATTCTCCACTCAGCATATAAATCTTGTTATCAGAATCTTCCTTTGTTTCCTCATCTAGCAATAGCATTATTTAGTGTCAAAGGCAAGCATTCATTTGATTAAACATTATGGTTACAGTAACAATCAAATTGGCCTTACCCTTATTCATGATTTTATAATCATTCATAATCCCAGCTCCACTGTTCCGTTTTTCCTCTTTGTCAGGAAGGAAGATAGGTTCCGATATTGGTATTTTATCATAATCCATTGAACCAATCTCCTAAATAAATATATCATTTGTTGTACTCCTCATATAAAGTGATGGTTATCTCGGATACTGGGAATCTTTTACCTGTGTTTTGAACTCAGTTATCTTCTTGTAATGTTTATTGGAACGCGAATCAATAACAAGCAAAATAATGTCTTCATCAAATGTTTCCAGGAAGCTCATGACATTAGATTGACTTTTGTGCTCGATATTCATTCCACTGATTTGAATTAGTCGATCGCCAACCTGTTAAAAAATATATATGACATAGATTAAAATTTAATGACCATATATCTCATAAATGTCATGAATATTATCTAATCTAATGCTTTTTTCCTGTTTTCAATGAACTAATTTTTACAATATAAGAATCCAGAAATAACCAGTTCTTTCAGTATAGTACCATAGGTAAAAATATCTCCAGCAATTCCAGTATATTGCTGAATAGGAAGTTTCCCCTCATTGGGATTCCCTAATCGATTTTCCCAGTTATAAATGATCGATATATATATATAAATTATATTATTATATTGTTATAATATTATAAACACATTATACAGTCTTGATGTAGATTTTAATATTTAATTACCTTCAATCCAGCACGATCTGCTGGTCCACCACCTTCAATTTTATCCACATAATTCCCATCCTTTCTTCCGGCATATCGAAAATCGAAACCAAAGGAATCGTTTTCCTTGAAAATATGGCATAACCTTGGCTTGTTCCTTTTTAAAACAAAACACACACACACACATACATTTACTGCTAAAATTGAAATACATCTATGGGGGCATATCATACTGATTTACCTATCAGTAAGCAGATATTTTATTGAAATAAATGTTGCTAGAAAGTCGGAATGTCACACATCTAGATCGGGGATATTTAACTTTCTAATCTCTTTCGACTTAACAATAGCCGGTGACAGTTTTATGATGTATTTTCTTATATTTAGCTATGATAAATAACTTTTAAAATTCCTGGAAACTTAGCACTGCGATATATCGATATAAAGGCCATCCATATCCCCCTATGGAATATGAATAATAATTTATTTACCTTTTGTAAGCTCGATCATAATCTTCATCCACCACAAGAAAATGAGTTTCCGTTGGATTAAGTGACAAACAGCTTATGAGACGTTTATGACATTCGTATTCGACGGAATGACCATTAACTTCAATAATTCGATCGCCGATTTGAAGTCCTGATTTATCCGCAGGTCCTCCGCAATCAATCCAACGGATCACCTTTGGTTCAGTATATAGTTTAGATATAATACCACGTTCGCAATATCCAGTTATTTCAAGTAGAGAATTTAAAAAATATAACAAACCAATCCAATTCGCTTGTTGTCTATAACGACGTATAAACCAAAATCTTCTTTCGCCGATTTACCAAGCATGCAAAACCTTGGTTTCACTTCACGCTTCGGAATAACCTTGACTTTATAAGGATAATCCCGGTTTACTAAATGTTTGCGAAAGCTTACTTTATAATTCGGAATTATAGTTGATATAGTTGAATCCTTTATTTAATGTAAAAAAAATTTTTACCAGCCGGCAGCTCTGAAATACTTCCAAGTTTTTCCTCGAAATATCCATCGGTAAGAGATGCCGTAACAGTCACACCCTTTTTTCTGCAAGTATAGGATGTTGTTTGGTTGAAATCAGTAAATGCAATATATAACGTTCAAACTGCTTACCGATAATATCCGTCTGTTTTAGGGTCGACCACCAACAGTTCAACCTTGTCTCCACTCATACGAATATGTTTAACGACGTCACAAGATTTATCATTTTCCACATTGACAGAATTAACTTCGACAATTCGATCCCCAATTTTCAATCCTGGAGGTGAAAACATTTACGACCTTTGTATAGTGATATGCTCATTCTCACATTGTCTAATAAAAAGTTATCCAGGTCTGCAATGAAACTAAAAAAGGGAAATAATAATTTACCAGCTTGAAATGCTGGACTTCCTTGGGCAATGTCTTCAATATATTCTCCCTGTCTGTCTTCAAGATACAGAAGATGAAATCCGAATCCACACTTGGCCTTTTCCAGCTTGACGAGTCGAGGTTTGTATTCAAATTCACCATTGGTAACACCTACCATACGAAATAAGTGATGTAGTTTAAACTGCCAGTTAAAAATAGAACTAACAAGAGTAAATTACCTTCGACGTTTTTCAAATTAACGGCTACTTTATTGCTTTTGTAGATCGTTTGAGTTTTCTTATCTACGACAACGAGGCGTAATTCGTCGACTGCATCGTTCATAATTTCATGCACTTCATCAGTAGTAGTGCCTTGCAGCATGAATCCGTTCATCTGAACAAGTGAGTCATACGATTATATTGTTGACAGGTTAATGCCCTTTCAGAAAACTTCCTAAAACTTTGAGCACCACCTCAGGGGCGGAATAAGCTTGTGGGCCCCGTAGCAAAGCAATGCTCCAAAAAAGGTAGTTGATAATTGAATATGATACGCGAAATTAGTTGATTAAAACATAAAACGACGAGGGCCGTGCTCTTACTGCTATGTTAATCTACCATTGTTGACATATAGATATCGTGTTCCGATCGTGAGAGGCTGATTTCTCCAGGCAATTACGGGGGCCATCGAAAGCGCGGCGCCTACTATGTCATTCCGACCCAGTACTATTTGGATAATATTTTAAGAAATACGCAAACAAATTAAGAATAATAATAACCTCAACGATCTGAGATCCAACCAATAATCCTGCAAACTCAGCTACTGAGTCCTTGATGATGTCATCAACTATTTGACGTTTTGTGCTCGAGTCTGCTCGCAGTGTGATACCGAACGTGGACTGATAATTCCTTATTATGCGATAAATCTTGGGCAACGGCAATTCTAAAGAAATAAGAAAAAAATTCATTATAAGGAAATATCATTACACATACTCTACATTAATCTGTGAGCTACCTTCTATGTTTATTTTCTTTTTCTGTTTCAATGCGCCATCGGGTGTATTGCGGTGTCTCGTAATTGCTCTGAAATTTCACATAAATATAAAAGCAAATGTTCTATCTGGAAGAAGAGTAACCAGTAAGTTCAATTTAGTATAGCTGTATAAGTAATACAGTACTGATTATTATATCCACTCATTTCTATTGTATATCATGATAGATTTTCTGGATAATACATACTGCGATGAATTGGAATTAACTCCGTCTTCTTTGTGTTTCATTTCTTCTCTATAGTCTAAAGGCGAGTGGTTCTACATCAGGTAATTTAGCTAAGAAACAATAACAAGTTGTAACGTAATACAATATTATAATACTTACAGATATGTACGAGGTACATGTGACTTGTGCAAATTCCAGTGACTTGAAGAAAAAAGATGACAGCAATGGCTGTTGCAGCCGGAACGCCTTTATATAACCATACAATCAACTCATAGAGTTTATCGAGGCATCCCTGCAGACCAAAGATTTAGTAAGTGTTTATATATTACATTAATTTTTTGTAGTACATCTTCCATGTTAGAGCGGTTCACTCTTTCAGGTGGTTAGTAGCTGTTTGCTTTACCTTAGAGTATATTTCTGGTCTGATTATGTCGTAATCGACCACGGACTGGTCCATGCAAGTTGCGGGTATTGTTAAATTTGTAAACAAATTTACGTAATCTGTTGGCCTGTACAATCCACAGCATTTCATCTGAAGAAAGAGATTAAGTATTTAATTAATAATAACTACGATCTACTACCTATAGGCCTACAAATATTAACCTTTGACTGTACGTGATTGACGATATCTCTGTGTGTCTGTTCAGAGGTTTCTTGATATTTCATGAAATGTTCTTTATACCAATCGGAAAACCTCTGCTCTATCTAAACGGTAAGGTTGAGAGGCTTCGATATTTTTAACATCTAAGAATTGAAATAGATACTCAACGCACACATACCTCAGAAAAATACTGCGATAGCATGATGAGAGCTGCAATTTCCCCGAGCAACAGTAATGTGCTAATCGCTATGTGCTGTGTGCACATAAAACATAGTATTAGTATTATAGTATCGACGATTCGACTATTAGTACTATTTATTAGTGTTTTATGACCCTTTAAACGTACCATTAATATTAGTCTTTCATTTCGTGTGTTCGCTGCACAAATCCCGACGAAAGAAATGACAAGATATAATATGGACACAACCAGTAAAACATACAAAGCTAAAAAATAATAATAATAATATATTGATTTCGTAATAGCTAAGATTCTATCGTACAATAATCTTACATGTCTCCAATGGATGGAAAGTGGCGTAAAACATCCTTGCTCCAGTGTCAACAAATCGAAGCCATATCGAGATACTGAAGATCGTGCATCCAACAAACTTCAAACGCAAAATATTAAAAGAGAATATAAAAAGTATGCTTTGAGATCTCCATAAACTGATATCCATCTAGAATCCTCTAACCCGGGTCTCATGGATATAATCATTGTAAAAGTAATATAATATTTTATAACTCACCCAGCGCAAGATATCACTTATTATAATTAAACATCTTAAAATTTTTCCAACTCTTTTTCTTCCTATGCATGGCCAGCAACACCTGTAAAGCAAATGTACCTTCAACGTCGAAAGAACTACCTCCACTAACTTAATTATCAGTTTCAGAATAACAAATAACTACTGTCGATATTAAACTAGGCACATCACAACAGACTAAATGTCATTTTTGTCCTCTCTTGTTCACATATTTTTTATTATATTACAGAACTAAAGGAAAATGATTTACCTTAAACAAGGAACATATAAATTCCTCATCGCGAATGGATGCTAACCTTCAACAGTGTCTTAGTAAGCTACTACTTTCTTTATATTAATATATAAAATACGTTATATTAGTCCTGCGGCGTTATGACTAAGTTCTACGACACCGAAAGATCCCCTGAAGGCTTGATGAAGTAAATAACTGTGGACAAATGACTGTGACATTTACAGCGACCTTTTCCCACTGAAAAACAAATAAATAAAACAGGAGAGATAAATATTTCGTCATGTGAGCTTTTCGCTAGCGATTTTTTAATTTTTTTTTCACTATATTTCAGTAGACAACGATACATAAGTAAGATAAACTAGGCTGAGACTTCGGGACTATCACTTTAGCATGAATATTTTAATCTTCTGCTCATACAGTTCCGTCATGCGATCCACACTTGAAAATGGAAATTTGGCCTTGACTTGAAGAATGTGAGGCGCAAAGTCTATGGCTCCAGTGCGCCATGTTCTGGATATAGCTGGACGGTGTCTTAAGCTCGTATGGGCCGCTTCTGGATATAATTCTACTAACGTAACTTAGTGGGCTAAAGTGCGTCAAACTCTGTCCTCTGGGGTTGAAAAATAAACTTAGCACGTAAGCAATGTTGAATGGATTTTTTAGATAGTACTGCGTGCTTGTGGGTAAGTAGTTTTCCGGCAGAATAGAAATGATACACATGGAGCGATAACGTCACGCACAATTGCACAGTGAACTGTGGCGTATGAACAGCGACGTCACTTCAAGGTTCAAAATGACCATGTTGATCTCAGCCTACAAACTCCAGTCCGCCAATTCAGAAAGGGTCATTTCAAAGAAGATAGATTTTTGAATCCTCTTCTCTTTAAAGACTATAGTTTAATCAGTCACTATATATAGAGGTACTGTATATTAAGACTATTGTTCGACGTATATAATATGGTTCCTACTGGCTCAATTGTTTTGAAAATAACACAATTCCTCTCTTATATTCTTAGAAGATTTGGGTCGGTTATAATATCCCTCTTTAGGGTAATACGGGGGAGGCGTGGGTGCCGAAACCCCATAGCAGGCGAAATTCATGTACAACATGTCGTTAAATTAGGCGTTTAATTCGTATATTCCTCGGAGCGATCCTTGCAGGCTGGTGTTTGTACAGAAAACTTTGTAGGCTAAGTTCACCATGGCGTTAAAATGCAGCTGTGAATTTATACACAGACGAGGACTTGAAGAAAATCAAACTGTAAATGAATTGTAATAAGGAAGCTAAAGGGGCCAGTATTCATTTATTGTCAGGAATCCTATCTTTAGCGAGTAACACTTACACGTATCGAACACATGCATTGTGTGTTACACAGTTATACTCGTCAAATATGTATACGTCATCGTGTAAAGGACAATACCATAATCCGCTGTACACACAGTAGCACCAAACGAAATACGTTGTACCATTTTTGCAATCACTGTTGACAGTATGATGTGTTCTTTTTTCTTCACCTGCCCCCCGTTGCCCCATTGCTTTGAAAAGGACGTGATAGAGTGGTACAGTAGTATTCAGTTCATTAGTAGAGTGTGTTCAGAGGTCTTGTTTATATATTGAACTTATTCATCATGAATGTATCATTCTTTCATTATGCAATATCTAACCTGTGATGATTATTACAACATTTTACAGTAATAAGAATACAATTGAACTTGTACGAATTTATGTAAGTTCAAATATGTGGTTCTTATCTTTGTTGACATGGGTATCAATATTGGTGCAGATCACCTTTGTAACTTTGTCAGTAGGTAAGATATAGTTATTCCAAATAGATTATTGTTGTACATGTGATAGATTTAATTAACAAAAAATAACTAACAACTATTTGTACTGAATTGAAGTAAACTCATATCATGTTCTGTGTTTCAGCTGCTGCACTTTATTACCTTGCTGAATTAATTGAAGAATACACAGCAATAACAACGAAGATTCTACGTATTCTTATTATGGTATGGTAAACTTCAAATTTTCACTGTGCCGTGACTCTCCAATAACGTTTGTGATTCTTTTAGTGTTCGTGTGGGACGTACATGGGATTATGGATATTTGAAAAATTTCCTTTCAGTCTTATCGGCTTGGGACTTTTAACAAATTTAGTCGAATTCAGCCTGTTAAAAACTTTCCCGTTCATTGAAATGATGTCGGGTAAATTTATACTCACAGTGGGTAAGTAGATGCTCTTAGTTATAGAACCGAATATTAGTTGTAAAAACTATTCCATATTACCAATCTGAAATACCTCTGTACAGTGTTGGTGCTCATCAATCACTACTTCGCTTTTCAATATTTTACGGATGTCTACTATTCATTCTCAGAGGTGAGAATATTACCTACATTTGGTATATTTTATCCGGGTTCATCATTAACTCATCGAATCATCTTTTTTTCAGATCCTAGCCTTTTTCACAATGTGTCTGTGGCTCATTCCTTTTTTATTTTTTATTTCCCTTTCTGCTGGAGACAATGTTCTACCTTCCACTATGCAGCCTCTCCTGAGTCAGTCACAAGGTAAATCAGAAATAGTGTTATTCAATTACAAAATTCTAATGCAATACTCGGTCATTTAGATCACGATGTTCTGTCTCATTACATGACAAAAGGGAAAAAGAAAAGGTCAGTTCTTCTCACAATGGCCGAAGGATGTAAAAAAATGTTTTATGCATCGAGAGAGAAGCGATACTGAACTTCCTTTAAACTAATGCGCTGATGTCAGCTCTAGTTCCAGTTTGCTTTTGCTGTAGAAGATGGAATTAAGTTAATAGTACATGGCATCTACCATATTTATTTCTTGGTATATTTCGTATAGAGTAAGCAAACTAGCTAATGCTATTGTCAGCTAATTTTCTTATTTCAATTCAGTAAGTTCAAGGAACTTAGCATAGGAAAGATGAATAGTTATATTTATACAGGGCTGTGGAGTCTATACATAAAACATTCGACTGCTCAAATTATGATACCACTGACTCTAGATTCCTCTTATTGTAATTAAAATAATTATATAACTCTGATATTGGTTGAAAGCACACAACATTTCACCACTGCCAACGTAAATCATGCTGCTGTTACATATAAAGGCTACAATAAAATTATTAATTGAAGAAGTTACAACATTGAGAAACCGTAAACTTTTTATTGGTTTTTTTCTAGCCACTCCAGTAACCCAAAAATAGCTCCACACCCTTGTATTTGTGGCACTATTCTTTGAAGCTTTACATTACTCTTAGTGGTTGAAATGCGGTTTTCAATCCTTTATCTTTTGTGAGTTTGTTAATATTTTTGCACGTCTGACTAAGATTGAAACTGTTTTTGAGTTGATGCTATTTCTGTTGAAGTTTTAGTTGTCATGAATACTAGAGTCTAGTAGGTGAAGCAAATCATTTCTTAACGATGTTGTATCCGATGTTAACTTAATGCATCAACTTACTCAAATACCAATTCAACAGCAATCTGTTCTATAGTCCTTCTGTACGATATTATTCTAGATCTAGAATAAATTATATGAAGTAGCAGTATGCCTAAAATAAATGTATTGCAGTGAAATGGATATTTATTTGAATACATTTGATTCTAGGTAATCCTGTGTGTTCTGGGATCCCTTTGTTTACCATACCAGTAGTTATGCAGAATTGAATGCGATACAACGTTATGTAGAATTACTTTGTTGTACAGGTAGATAGATATAGTTAGTACCTTTCGAAGTAGATAACCATACTTCTAATAAGTGTCACACAACCTTTCTTAATTGTTATGACCAATGTGTTTGGGCAAATTTCATAGATTTATAAAAGATAAAGAGTGCTAAGATAAGGATTTTGGAAAATTACTGCTGGCTGAGCAAGAAACGAGTGGTAATTAACAATCATAGCCAACATAATTATCACGGCTATCGTACATTGTAGTGGAAATAGAAAAACGAAAGAAAAAGTTTTGCTTTCTTCGCATGATGAAGAATTCGTCAAAATACCGCGGGAACGTGAAATCTAATCATTTCTTAGTACGTTAACTATCAAGAGTTATGTTTTTCTTCCATGTGGTAATAATTCAATGAACTCACAACTAAGATCAGATCCTTGTACTACTCCTTTCTACCTATCACTGTCAATAACAGGATAAGGTACAGTGCTTGTCAACAAAATGAAGAAGTATCCTGACCTCAATTGCGTGATAGGTTTTGAGGAAGTTTGTCTGGATTTGGCAACCGAGTAAACCCTTTAGAACGGATGTAGTACACCACAGATTTTCTGAAAAATGGATATCAATGCTGCGTTAGCTATGGAAGCTAACGCGATGAGAAAAATGAAGCAACAAGCGTCTCCTCCTGATAGGACTCAAGGTACGGTCGATCATCTCAATAGCTGAGTTCTCATTTTTGATTCCTAATTACTGCTATTTTAAATGAACATCACAGCTTCCACGGCAAGTGGAGAAATGGATTTAATCTCCTTCAGTGAAAATTATGTCAGTAAGGATTTTAAAGCAACAACATTCAGTGGGAATGTTAAGTCTGACTTTTCTTCTTTTCAAAGTAAGTGCTTGCAAACAATTAATTTGGTAAATAATCATTTAATTCGGAGTTTTGAATTACCAAAAGCTTTATAATCATTTTGCTGCTGTTGTGCAGTCTTAACTTTTGTCACGGCTGTATTATGATAATCTGTAGCAATTTTACTGTTTATTTAATTAATCGTTTTGTAGGTTTGAAAACCTAGAATTTGTCTTTTCTTACTCATCCATCATTTTCATCTTAAACTCTTTTTATGATTCATAATTTATTTTTATAGACCTTTCTTCATCCAGTATAATGAACAGAAGGTTGCCTATGAAAAAGGAAGAAGGCATGTATCTTGGCATGAATGCATTTCCTTCGAGAAATACGATGCAACATCGAACCACTATTGCAATAGGAAATCCTATTATGTCTAACACATTGCCATTTCACACATCTGCTGATAAATACACTTCCCAACATTGGAATACTCATGCATACGAAGCTAATCATATGGTTTCCCGATATAAAGAAAGCATGTCCCCGCCTGAGACAACATTCAACAGATGGTATTCGAACAATAATACATTACAAAGTCTACAGAAACCCCCCAACAACACAGCTATGTTGCATGCACATCCTGAAATATGCAAAAATTCATCCGTGCCAGATTTCACGTCTGCTTTCGCTCAACAGAAAAATCTCTCAAGTGAAGGTGATAATTATTATTTTGTGCTCGATATTAGTTTTTCTGTAATTCCAATTCCAATAAGAAAAAATTAATTGGTATTATCACACTTTCTGTATTAATACTGTACTCATTTATTTCCTACAAAATATGGACTTTCATCCAGAGTTAAGAAAACATTTACTGATATTCCCAGGGCCAATACATTCCTAAAATTAAATCTTTCAACATTTCGTTTTCCATGTAGCGTGATTTCTTTATATTTTTTTATGCCTGTTTTTAAATTTATATATTATAATTTTCAGATCTGAAATCACAAGGTGAAGAAATGAATGATATATTTGAACAGTGGTTAAATGAAAGCACAGATTCCGAAGAGAAATCATCAGAAATCGAAGAAACGAAAAAGGAATCTCTGATCTTGTTTAGTATGTGGAAGGAGTTAGATCCACTGCACTCTGATAATGGTAAGGAGTTCAGTAGATATTTAACTTGTGCATAGTAAATAGGAAATCCATATAATATGGACGAGGAGCTTATTTATAGTTTGGTTGAATTAAGTCAAGCTTAGGCGGAATGTCAAGTGTTTATTCACTTCATTTTATGATTATGTAAACCCTGTGATTGTATTTCTTTTCAAAGTAAACAGTTTTCTTTAGAACGTAACTCAAGGTGTTCATTCGAATTTTTCCTTTTCGAAAAGCAAATGAGGATCTTTAAAGACTGGATTAGATTAGATTAGATTAGAGTATAATTGTAAAATTCAAGGGTTTAGAATTATATAGATTATTCAGTATTTGATAATTATGTGATTCTTTATATGTGATGATGTGAGGAGCAAGGATATGGATCTTTTTGTAATAAAAGCAATTTAGTACATTTGACCATATTTAGAAAAAGTTACTGTGTCCTTAAAACTTGTAGTTTACGTAAAGTCAGTTTTATGAATCTACATATCAGGCTAATACTATTTGAATTAAATGTTAATGTAAAAAAACTCTCCATTCGAACACGGTTGCTTTATTGTGCTAGCGATATGGAATGCACACATTCATCATCAGTACCTAACCACACTAAGAAAAGGAATGGAATGTGACATTTAGGATAAGGAAATAGCAGCAAACACTCGCTTTGAATGTGATATTTTAGATCATGTTAATAACTTTACACACAGAAGTGTGCAAGAAGCATACTGTAAAAGAAATAGTATTCTAATAATATTAACAATACTTTGCTTAATGTTTGGATCGTACCAAACTCAGTACCAGTTTTTTATAACTAAGAGATGTGACAATAATTGCGTTACATTGCAGTTTAAGCTATTCTAATAATTTGATTGCTCTTAATATGTTATTTATTTATTAATTGTAGAAAAAGTTCCGACTAATTCTAAATCTGACCAAGTTACTTCTGCGAAGAAATCACCTGTTATGAAGAAGCTGCAAATAACAGAGGTATTATATTTCATTTTGGCATTTGTATTTCAGCGTTACCACATTGAATTTCAACCCTTCGATCATGTATTCCTGCTTGTGCATTTAGAACCTGGATGAAGACAGGCGAGAATCTTCCGCGAGGTCACCTACAAAAGAAGATGTTCGCCAGACAGCATTGGAAAATTTCATTCATTACATGACCCTAGTTCATGGAACATTCCCGCACAATAATCCGGTGTCAAATCCTGGTTATTTGGTGAGTCCAAAGATTCCTAAATGGCAACAAGCAAGCGAGAAGACAACAGTGAACATCAAAGTTTCCATCACAGCACAAGAATTGACTGATCCCTTTGTCTTCACATGCAGTGGTAAGAATTTTCAATCATTCAATGTATGTTCTGGTTTTAAATATGTAGTTAACTCCGCCTTGTGATGTTTATATTGTGGTCCACAGTACCAATGTATGTATTTTTTATAGAGATATATGGTAAATACTGTGATTTAAATACCGGTAACATTAATACGATTACAATAGGGTCGGTGGAAAGCTACAAACAAATTTGTTACTGGGTATTTCCAAGTGAACTCATTTCATTTCATCATGTGCACTAATACACAGAGCTCATCTGCAATGCAAGTCCCAAAGTGGGAAATATTACCAGGCTTGAGTCAATATTGAACAAGAGAACTTAGAAAAAGAACACCTTATTTTATATACACTAGTGTTATAATGACTATAATGATATAATTTTTTTTAGTTGATGCTCTTATTGAACATGTTGTCAGTCAAGCGCTTTGTATTACTTATGAAGATATAAGTCAGTTGGTCGCATCCAATTACATACTTAAGATTGCTGGAAAACAGGAATACCTTTTCAAGTTTGTATTAAATTCAAGTCGATCATTAGTTGCGTTGTTTAAAATGAATGATGGTATATTCCTAATGTATATTGTTACTTGTTTAGTGGTTCGACATTAAGTTGCTATGAAATCGTCCAAGAATGTGTAAAGTTTGATGAAGATCTCAAACTTCAATTGATGCATTGTAGTACAATTGACAAAAGCTTAATTCGTGAGGTAATAATAATATTTTGAAAGGGAGTAGTTGCCTGGTAACCAAAATGTTGTGTCTATTATGTCAGTGGTGTATTATGACAAAATTCTTTATTTTTTCAGCCTTCTGATGTCATCAAGGAAACTATTTTGGAAAAGTTAACGAAGACTTTACATGATGCAAAAAAATCTCCCATATCCAGGTGAGGCATGAAATAGTTTCTATTAAATTAATATGTCAAGCTGAGATGACGAGAATTTATTCGCTCTATCATATATCTATCTTATCTTCATATATATATTCTTGTCTAATTTTCCTATGACTGTTGTGTAGCATCCTCCCATGCATGGTGGGTGGTGGTAATGTTCTTTAATGAATGAATGAATAAGAATAACTAGAATGAATTTCCTTCTGTTACATTTTCTGAAGTGATTGAACTTTATAGACATTTTGAAGTAGTCATGCAAAGTCTGTACGAGGAAATTTATGACATGGAGTACATGTATAGACCTTAATTTTTATATTTCACTATTTACCGCAGCGAAAACATTCAGATTGTAAATGATGCATTTGTCAGTGAAATTGAAAAACTTGAAGGTCAAGATATCCTGGTTAGTTAAGGAAGATGTATATATTTTTTCTCATCGTGCAACAACTACAAAGTACCAAATTCTGTTCCAGAACTCCAACTTGACCTGGGATCAACAATGCGGGAGAATTGTCCAGTCTGTGAAGGCTTTATGTCAGCTTTTGAATGGATTTGAGACGATTGAGCTTTCTAACACAATCGCAAATTTTCAGAAAACAGTGGGTGAAGTGAAAAATTCAACACTTTTGGTACCATGTGAGTCAAATTAATCTCAGTGTAGTAATAAAGACCTTTATCCTTCAAATTCAAATTTGTTAACTGTGTACGTGTTAGGATCGGTATTAGTGTTCATGCATGACAGTAATGCCTCATTATTTTATCAATAAGCTATGACTTATGGAGATGATGATACAATTAACTTGAACTATTTTTGTATATGTTTGTTATGTCTTTCAATAGTCCAAGCATTAGGATCTACAATTTCTACTTGTTCGTAATAAACATCTACTTGGTAACTGAAGCATCCACTTGGGTTTTGTATAGATTGAAAACATGAATCGTTTTTTGGTATCGTAATAATTTATTCTTTATTTTTTCAGGCTCTCCAGTGGTTGCAATTAATCAATCAATTACAGAACTGAAACATTCTGTTGGTAATTTAATCCAACTGTATTGCAAGGTATGGCTCTTAATGTGCTATGTTGTTATATTTTCATATTTAACTGTCTAAGTAGCTTAATGAAAATGTTTTCTCGCTTGTTGAAGTACTGTACTAAATATTGCATTGAATTAATTACCAATAAGCTTTTCATGTGTTTGTTTGCTATTGAATTGATATTAAATATAGCATCTGTCATGTCATGATAAACTCTTTTTGACAGCCAGAATCAATGGTTTTTATGTAAAGTACAATAATTAAAACAGTTTCCTGGAATGTTGTCTGATATTTATATATTTTTATGATGGTGGTTGTGTGTACTTTTAATATAGAAGCTGTCATATAATAACTTAATTTGGCATAATTATATTGAATCTACATTGAGAACCTTTGTTCTGTATCTGTACCTACACTTTGGACCTGTTTTAACGTGGCTCCATATAGAACGGAGTGCCTACCCAATGTAGTTGGGTAATGGTCGCCGGTTATTTAACTTGTGAAAAATTCGCTATATCGCAGGTTAACATATAACTATTGTAAAAATTTATATCCCCGAATCTCAGCTTTATCACGGATCTACACTGTATATTATATTACTGTCACTCTCCTAAAAGTTTTATTTTCTTTGTTTGCCCAGGCAATGTCATTGAAAATGAAGTGCGGTACATCGTCTGAAAAGCATCAAATTCCAATGGTTCTTTCCTCAACTGTACACGACCTTTTCTCTATCAATATTGTATCTGCACACAGACTCCCAGTAATGTGGGCAACAATGTAAGATTTATTTTGATCACACTTCGCTCTAATGTACTATGAGTAAATTATGCAATAATTGCAGCTGAATACATATACGTCATTTAAAGATAAAAGTTGATATAATAACATCAACTATTCATGTAGAATCCATTTTCTTCATCCCTTTACTAAACCTAACAACTCCTATCACTTGTAGCAAATTTTAATTAGAGAATTCGGATTTAATTCATTTAGTTGAAATGCATTTTTTTAAAGGTATCAAAAATATTATATCTGTTGTCAACTGTTCTATGGGAATAGCCCTCTATGCGAAGCGGTTACGACAGACGTTAAAGAACCAAGCGCAACTGCTCAACCAAAAGTTATATGGAACGACTGGTAACTTTCATTCATTTTATACTACTTCATTTTGAACTAAACTTTTGTATTTTAGACAACAATCTTTGATTATAGGTTCAATTTTCCCGTGAGAATAAGTGATTTACCGCGAGAGACGAAGCTTTGTCTTGTGTTGTGTGGTTTTCCCGCTTACAGTGAAACCTCAAAGTCAGAAAAGATAAACATCAAAGAATTGTGTTGGATTAATGTACCATTATTTGACCACAATGGGTATGTATTGCTTTGAAAAATTAATTATTAAAATGTAAATGTTTATGAGATTTTGTTATCCAATCGCTTCTAATCGTGTACTCAAAAATATCTCTATTCCTTGAATGTCAATTTTTTGATAGATTTCTTCAGCAATGTGGTTGTCTTTATGGTATGTGGTCGGCATCTGACGTAACATCTTCCCTTCGTACAAGTTCTTCATGTTCCTGTAATATTATCAATCCTGACAGCGTGATAATTCATATGCTCTTAATGTCGGAAGAGGATGAAAGCATGAAAATCAAATTTCCATCTTTTTCTTCACCCCGAAATATACTGAGGTGATCAACGTGGTGTATATTATTATGAGAGCTCGTTGACCAATCAAAAGCCTGCATGATACTGACAGTTTTTTTAATGTTCACCCTGTTCTTTATCTTCTGTTTTAACATTAGAAAGAGAACATCCCTTGAAAGTTCAGTGTCACCATTGACAGAAGGTACGAAAAAAGAATTACATCATATACTCGAAAAAAATCCGTTTTTGGAACTTTCAGCTCAGGACAAAGAAGTTCTTTGGAAGCACAGGTAAGGTTTAGTTACACACAACATGACTCGGTAAAGTATACTGCAAGATAGTAAAGAACTTCATGACATTGCCTGTGTACATATATTTTTCTTACATGTAATCTTTGAATCTCAACTACTTGCAGTATACTTTGCTTAATTTTGTCTTCTCAATGGCCTTAAAAGATGATACTACTGCTCACAGGCGTTCCACAGAATGCTTCAATCATAGCGGTTCTTTAATTCGAATATTAAGCTGCGTGGAGTCGTGGGCTCCAAGGAATTTACGTCCCATATACGAATTACTCGACTCTTGGCCATCGATGGAGCCGATTGAAGCCTTGCAACTTCTTTCTGTATCGTAAGTTTTGCTGTATATTTATGTAAGCGCTATGTTTAGTCATTGGATTGTGTTCACCAGGGGTTAGATTCAACCGGATCACACAAAATTGTTGCTAAAATTATGAAACTTCTGCTGATTGTTTTTAAAATTGAATAGTCCCCTTATCCAATGCATTATTGGCTGCATATTTTCCTTCATTCCATCAATGAAAAACTTAGGAATGTAAAATATAAAAGAACCTGTTCCTGAAAAGTTTGAATCCCATCACTCGTTTCCACATTAAAGCTTACATTTGAAATATCCTATTTAGTGTTGCGGATAAATTGATAAGAGAATGGGCAGTTGGATGGGTACAGCAAGCTGAAGAAGGTGAAGTTCACGAATATCTTGTGCAACTCGTTCAAGCTCTCAAATATGAAATGTTCCACGCCAGCACGCTTGCTCAGTTTCTTATTCGACAGTCGCTCGGAAGTATAAGAATAGCACATAAACTAAATTGGTGAGTTGCTCTTCATTCTCTTTCCTATTTTCTCTCCTCGATTAATATTCATTACTACATTACTTCAGGATTTTGCTTGAAAACTCAAGTGATGGATTTACCGGCGAACGATACAACCTAATGCTTCGTGTGTTGCAGTCATTTTGCGGAGCTAAACTTAGAAAAGAGTTGGACAAAGAAGAATACTTGGTCAAAATCATAAATCGGTATGATGTCATTAAATATGACATGAATAAAGAAGTGAAACATATTCTCAAATTTGATATATCATCCATTTTTCAGGGTTGCTGAGTCTGTCAAATATGCAAAAGATAGCGCTAGATCGTCAGTGTTGAAAACTGAGCTAGGACGAGTAGCAGCAAAAGTACAAAATCACAGTTTTCGTCTTCCAACAAATGCTTCTCTACTGTGTAGCGGATTAAATGTCGAGGTATATTGTAATTTACCTATGATGTGTTGAAGCTCGAAGAACAGCAACTATCCTCTAATGCATTTGTGATCTTATCACTGTCAGGAATCATCGTACTTCGCGTCGAACGCAATCCCGTTGAAGCTGTCTTTCATCAATAAGGAATCTGTTCCAAAACACATCGATCTGATGTACAAGGTGGGCAGTTTATCTCGCCTCAATTTTTGAGCTCTATTAGCCTCCGGATAACATATTATTTTCGTTATGGGAACGCAGGTCGGTGACGATTTACGTCAAGATGTATTGACAATGCAGTTGGTTAAACTGATGGATAAATTGTGGTTATCTGAAGGATTGGATCTAAAAATTATTACTTTCACTTGCCTGGCTACTGGTAAAGATAGAGGTAGGTTAATATAACTTGTCGAATATGAAGCCCTATTGTTGCAATTAAAATGAACTTGCTTGTTTTCATAGGTTTCATTGAATTAGTATCAGATTCAATCACACTGCGAGATATCCAGGCCAGTTACGGATTGGCCGGAGCTTTCAAGGATCGACCAATCTATGAATGGTTGCAAAAGTATAACACAACTATGATTGACTATGAAAAGGTAAATGGTAAAAATATATGCAGGAACCAAATCTGTATTGTGTAGAATTATTTATACATGAAATTTCATTGCATCAGCATGATGTGTGACTCTGACGCTACATCAATATGGAACTATTTCATTTTTATTTAATTTCCTCATACCTAATGTGAGAATATAAACAAATCGAGCTCCGCTATTCTGTTCTTTAATAGGCGGAAGAAAATTTCACGTTGTCTCTTGCCGGCTACTGCGTGGCAACTTACGTCCTGGGAATATGCGATCGTCACAATGACAACATTATGCTCTGCCAGTCCGGCCACTTGTTCCATATTGATTTCGGAAAGTTCCTTGGCCATGCGCAGATGTTTGGAAATATAAAAAGGTGCAGTTTGAAGATTTTTATGACCAAAGTGAAAGGCTTATCTGTGAAACTATTGCAGTTTTAATATACTCACTCGTTTCTCCTGTTCAAATAGAATGTAGTTGGAAAGTAATTCTGCAACTAATCTCTCCCATTGCAGGGACCGTGCACCTTTTGTCTTGACCTCTGACATGGCATTCGTAATAAACGGTGGAGACAGACCTTCGTCGAAGTTTCACGACTTTGTAGACATTTGTTGCGAAGCGTTCAACATCATTCGTAAACACGCGCACATGTTTATGAACTTACTTTCTTTGGTATGCTCAAAATATTCTTTTTAAAACCTTTACCCTTGATTTTACTATTTCCAATATGTTTTATAGATGATACACTCAGGGATACCTGAGCTGAAGAATACCTGTGATTTAAAATACATTTACGATGCACTTAAACCTGCCGCCAGTGACTCTGAAGCAACAGCAATGTTCACAAGGTATTGTGTCTCGTGTATTCAAACTCAGATGATGAGAATTTCTGTGCAAAAACTTGCTTATGGTCTCATGTTGGAATTTATTTCATTACGATTTCGAAATTTTTCTTCTACAAATGCACTTTTTATATCACAGTATGTGAGACCACCTCACCTGGTCTCTTATCTTGTGTGGTCTCTTATCTCGCTTTGCCTCTACTACATAGAGTAGATTCTCTAGTTTCATTCTGTATCTGCTTTCGTTTCAGACTGATCGAGGCTAGTCTCTCATCATCGTTCACTCGTATAAACTTTTTCATTCACAATCTTGCGCAGCTTCGTTTCCATGGCAGCAGTAGTGAGAACAAAAAAACTCTGTCCTTCACTTCGAAAATCTATACATCCGAGGAGGACGGCGTGATCAGTTCTGCTGTCATTGTCGGATATCAGAAACGATATGACCCAACCAAAGAATATGTACGTAATCCCATAAACCCCTGTCCCATTAATCATTCAATTCAGGGTGGTCGAACCTTTTAATTCCACAATCAACCTTGAAAGCAAAACCATGTCGGGGATAAACTCTTTAGGCTCCCTTCGGGAATAAACTTTAAGCTTTAGATCCCATTTCACTTCATTCAAAGCCCATAAATTCAATATTGTACGTTACATAATTTAATTTCCTTTAACAGTTTTACTCTGTGAGACTGGCCAGAGAATTGAGATCTGCTAAATCATATGTCTTCCGAACTTTTGATGAATTTGCAGAGCTTCATGACAAACTTGAATTGAGCTTTTCAGCTTGGAAACTGCCCAGGTAACTGTATTGCTCTGTATATTTCTATTGGAATAGTGTGGTAATAATAAAAATAATTTGATATTGTGACAATACTACTTATTACCCGTATCACTGCTTGACTTCAATATTGTATTGACTTGTATTTATCTTTTCTGTACACTTCAAATATTTAGATAAGTAATTGATACAAATGTGCCGGCATTGCACTTGTGGGCAATTCTCAGCAGACACTGTACTCCTTAATACGGCATTCAATTCGTATTTGTTCCCGATTGTGGTTTCGCTCGAGAAATGTGTTGTGACATTTCACTTCGGAAATTAGACCAAGTTAATAACAGATTCTTGACACTTCGATGAACGTGATGCTGCCTTAATTCACGGGGTTGACTTACCCTATGAAAATAGGCCTTAACCTAAAATACTCAACAAAGTTTTAGGGGTTGACTTATACTGTTAATTCTTTCAGCTTTCCAAATAAAATTATTGTCGGCCGATCGCAGATCAAGCAAGTTGCAGAGCGTCGAATGAATCAGCTCAATGCTTATTTGCATTCTCTTCTGCATACACATCAAGATGTATATATGGTATGCTATGTCACTTCATTTATTAAATTCTGATTCATAAGCTTCCTGAATTCATAATGAATATGTATATGATGTACGAGACTATATATCCAAGCTGAGGTATATGTGAAATTAATTTTATATATATGCCTTTATCTATTTATTATCAGACTACCCTGTGATAATATTTTCACTCCTCATCTACCTCGAAAAAGCGGTGTACAGTTGTTGAGTAATTGCTGCAGCATTGTATTAACAAAATATTTTTCACAGAACAACCTGATTTACACGTTTTTTCACCCGTTATTACGAGACGAACAAGGATTGTCGCAACCTAAAGATCGAATCGCAAAGAAATCAATAATAAGCAATCAAGTTGGAGGAGAAATCAAGCTATCAATCCATCATAAGAATAACGCGCTCTTCATTATGGTCATGCATTGTAGAAATTTGGTAATATACTTTACTATGTTTTTATAATTTGTTGTTGATATGTTCATTCTAGCTTCATTTCATTGTATATTATTAAGCTCTGATTTTATTAAGAATGTGTTTTTCATATAGATGTCTCCTGATGGGAATGATCCTGATCCATACGTGAAAACGTATCTGCATCCCGATCCCAGTCGAATAACGAAACGAAAAACAAAGGTTGCAAAGAAGACATCTCATCCTACATACAATGAAATGGTATCTACTAATGTGTGATCCCAATTCCTCCCTTGGAATAAATCATCCCCTATCCTGGTTGGGAACCGCTATAAAAAGATTTATCTTTATTTTAGATCGTTTACAACTTGCAGCTGCAAGAGGTTTCGAGTCGAACACTTCATGTAACCGTATGGAACTATGAAACACTAAACGAAAATGACTTCATGGGTGCAGTGCAAATTCAACTTGACAAAGTTGATTTGAGAAGAGAAGTTGTGGCATGGTATCCTCTCAAGTCGATCTATTTATGATCAAAATATTATTAACAGGTGCATTTTCATTTTATTTTATTTTTTTTTCAATTCCTTGATTATGTTCCTGTTATCAGGCTGCTTGATCTAGTATAAAAGGTAATTCACTTAGTGTATTCACTAAATTGTATTTGATTAAACTGTAGGTCATATGATTATATAGGTTTGACCCCCCCCCCCTTTTCATTTCGAATATACAATTTTAAAATGACGGTACATTTTGTAAGCACCCAATGTCAAACATATATCTGCTATACTTTGTCTTACTTGCCACATTTATTTTCCTTTCCAACCTCCCCAACTTTATCTCCAAAAGTATTAAATTTAAATCTCGTACAACAATTTTATTACAATTCTGATTGGTGTCATGGCAAAATGCCACTCACCTTCTATTTATTGACCATGTTGTTGTGAAGTCAAGTTAAAAACATGGTGACCTTCATTATCACCATTAAAAAACAATTAGGAATCCTCCTGTATTAAAAACTTAACTGTCACCAACACAACCGCCAGCGTATTTAAATTTCTGCTAGATAGATAAACCAGTGATAGTGTGCGATGTTTACGATAAATATCTAATCCCTGTTATACATTCGGCTTGTGAATTGAACACACTGCATTCCATATTTATGGAGTAGCCAGTTAATAATATTTAATTTTAAACATTGGTTTTAGTTCTTGGATCTTGTTGAATCTTCATGAATTATTTTAATTCATCTATAGAACGCAGGAGGTTCTACTGAGTTTTCCTAACATGGAGATAATTTGAATAGAGTATTGTATGTAATGAGTATGTATTCATCTCCTCTCCCTGAGCTTCCCTTCTTTCCAATGTCTTTATGCTTCAGCTGATGAGTGTAACAACTAGCAGCCATATTTTATGTACCATACATATTTCTGTGATCCTTGTGCAATACTTACAATACTTAATGCATTGTAATAATCATTCTGTTAGTTATGCTGAGTAGTCAGAAGCTGGCAGTATGCGACATTTATTTCAAAGTCAGAAGGACAGCACTGATAACATTGGGAACATTGTATGCCTGTTTTCATTTAGCTCAAGGGTTGCGCGTAATATAGTTGTATTCTAAATCATATTGAGCGTTCCATGCCTGATGTTGTAGTTTAATATCATTGTTCAAGTGGACCCAGTGATGTAGCCATGGAAAATAGCAGCAATAACAAACACTGAGATTGTGCCCCTGTCCAAACATATGACCACCATTTCCATAATATAAGAATGTAATAATAATAATATTGACTCGAAAATACAAATCAAGTTCGTTAATGATTAAAATGCAATTTCTTTTTTAATAATCTTTTCATATCAATCAGAAACTTAGTATCAGTAATTTCACCAGCAATTATTGTAATCACAGTAAATCTTGATATGATAGCGGTTCTTGTTGTACTGTCAATAATTCATCTATAAATGCTACAAATACACTGTTTGATTGCTCATCTATATGATAGCAGTTGTTTGATGAGGTTGTGAAGTGGACAATAAGGAATGCTGTAAATTCTGTCCATATTTATATAATTCATACTAATTTCGTTCCACTGTACATCTCTTCTGCATCTTACTTTAATTCTGTATATGCTATAGCTACATACCGTTGCAAGTACCTTTCATCATAGTACTGGTATGCAAGTAATTAATATACTTGATATTTACACGGAGTAACAAAATTGTTTTGCTGAAGAGAGCGCAGAATAAATTTTTCATATTACAGTATACTACTTTGTCAGCGATAGATAGTTTTATCTGTTCGATACTCAACTGTTTACTGTTTGTGATCAGTTTGGTTTTCTGCATCATTGCATTCAGAAGCTGTTTCTAGTTGAAAGTTCGGTCGAGCGAAAATTGTTTCATTACGTATGTTTTATCTGTTTAGTTACGCATCATGAAAATGGAGTAGTATACTACCTACCTGCTACTGTTGTTTATTTTATACATTAAGTTATACAGTTACTGTAAACTTTAGTTTGTTTTTGTTAGAAATAATTGCAATCCTGTTGAATATACCTCAGTGTAACAATTAAGCAATGGATTGGATCCATTTATTCACGATCGTGTTGTTCTGTGGACTAGTTCAGGATTGCTATTGCGCTGAAAGGAATTATTATTTAGCGGCAACAGAGATCAACTGGACTTATGTTCCAGAGAGTGAGAGTGAAAATGATAATACTTCTGGAAAGTAAGTCTATACCTCTCCAATGTCTCCTAGCAATTTACAGCACTCGCAGTGTTAGCTATTATTAGATGTCATACAACTAGTGCATGAATTCCTTGTATACATTTCACCTGTATCCTGGTACCTATTAAAAAAAGGATGCTAAAGGTGAGGCTAGGCCAATGGTACTGAACATGCTAGTGACGTATTCATGTAGAATAGAAAGAGTTGTCATCTTCTTCATTATACAATGAAAATAATATCTAGAATATATCAGAAGATCGTGTATCAGAGATACGAAGATGGCACATTTACTCGACACCTGCCTCATCTTGTATATTTGGGATATTTCGGGCCGGTACTCGCTGCTGAAGTGGGTGATGTAATTATTGTCAGTTTAAAGAATATGGCGAGTAAACCTGTATCAATTACCAGTAATGGAGTACAAATCGCAGATGACAGAAGTTTGTATATTTTAATCCTTACTTTATTTATTGTATTGATTACTGACAAATTGACTTCCCAGATATGATCACTATTTGGTCAAAGTATTCTGGTAGCACATAGTTCCTAGAATGAAATTAATGTCGGTTTTAAACTGCTATTTCACACTTTCATCAAACATTCTTCTCTTCCAGGAAAGCCGGTGTTTACAGGTGAAATAGGCAAATACATATGGAATGTTACAGAAGCATTTTCGCCGACCTACATGGATCCAATGTGCATACCCAATTTCTATTACAGTGATATAAATCAAAACATTGATCCTAATTCAGGTACACAAAATGGTACTAGTATATTAGTGTGGTCCCTCGAAAAACCCAGTTATGCTGGGTTAGGATAAGATGAAAAGGGCGAGCAGCAGTAGGTTAGGTTTGGGTGCGGGGTAGGATTAGTGTTGACTTACCTGCAGGAAATCTAGAATAACCTAAGCTCACCAAAGCTAACGCTAACATTTAGATTAGAGCAAAACATAACCGGGCTTTGGGTATGACCACTAAAAAACTAATACCCACGAAACTACATCATCATTGTTATAATCATGGTTATGATTTACTTTGATTTGAGACAACTATCGGTGAATTTTAAAATATCATTTTCAGGAACAATTGGTTGTTTACTGGTATGTAAGAAGCATGGGATTCCAAGTGATAAGGAGAAACAGAATGTTCTTTTCTTCGCTGTTACCAAGGAAAAAGAGATAATTCGCAACAATGAAACTGTTGATTTGGTGAGTCTACATCATATGCCCCCCCCCTGCACTGGGGAGATATTTTTTTAATCAGGGCCAAAAACCTATCAGCATTTTAACAAAAAAGTAAACTGTATGCATTCTTTCTATGTACAGAAATTCAGCATCAATGGCTATAACTATAACACAATACCACTACCATCCATTTGTACGAAGGAAACGCAAACCTGGTACATTTTTGGTGAGCATTTGTATTGATAACAATCCACCTACATAGAGTTTCAGTACATAAAACTGGAGATTATACCTTCCAGCTCTTGCTTCCATTCCCACCTCATTTTCTGTAAGTTTTGGTGGACTTGATGTTCGTACCTCTGCAGGGATCGTGAATACAGTATTGCTATATCCATGGACATCCAAAGTTGTCATGATTTCGGCTCCAAAATCACCCAAAACTATTGAGATATCCAGCGTTATAAATCAACATTATTTGCAAGGAATGGTGGGATCTTTCAATGTTAATGTATGTTCTGAGTTATACGGTTTAGTGTAACAACTGTAGATAATACGACAAGTAAAAATGTTAAATATTACAGAACTGCAGTGAAGACAAATTGAATTCAATGTTTAGTGAACATCATCAGAGTCCCGTTATTACTGAAAACAGAGAATGCGGATCTAAGGTATAAAACATTCAGTAGAACCTAATGCTATAACACATAATTAATTTAATTTCATTGCTTGAAACATCTTCAAAATTTTGTAAATCCATGTATTACAGCATGAGTGAAAGCATAGGCTAGCCCTGTTGCAATATGGATGTTGAAGTCCATAAAATGACATTGTTAAAAAGTTGGATCACATAAAATTTATTTGCTTTTGATACTATGTGTAGTTCACAGCGTTCTTCAATGTCTAAGTTCAGTAGAACTGTTTGAATATCACTGCTAGAAACATGAGTTTAACTAGTGAAAAAATCCCAATCTGTAATCACTTTATGTCCACATTCACATTAAATTGGGGTGCTTATTATAGGAGACTATATATATTTATTGTATAATTTGGTTCCACTTTAGTATGGTATGGTAATATATTTCGAATATTTATGCATATTTTAACAGAAGATAAGAGTGCGGACATATTACTTATGTATCGAGAAAGTGTTGTGGAATTATGCACCGACCGGGTTCGATATGATAAATGGGGATCGGTTAAATAGCAGGAGACTTCAGTCTTCCGAACAATTTCGCTCTGAAGAGAACAGAATTGGAGCCAGATACCTGAAGGTACTTGAGTGAAAGTTTGAAAGTCATGTTACGGAGCAAAATACCCAAATCCATGAATAATAGTCTTATATGTAATATAATTAATTAATTACTTCATTTCAGGCACAGTATATCCAGTATGAAAGTGGCAACTTCATGTCAATCAAGAAAAGGACGAGGGAAGAAGCTCATATGGGTATACTGGGACCTATTTTGCGTGTTGGCCGTGGAGAAATTCTACGAGTTGTTTTAAAAAACGATGTTAGCCGTCCGTTTAACATTTTCATCCCTGGACTGGAAACGCTCACCAAGTTTGGCGTTGAAGGTATTTTTTCTGTGTTGCTTTGCTAAATCGATCAATTTAGAGGTATAGAATCATCTCTAATTTTATCCATCTAGGAGTGGAAACGAAGGCAATTCGCACTTATGAATGGAGACTACCAGAAAATCGAATACCCCTTCGCAACGCTGCAGCTTGTTTTACGACAATGTACTATTCCTCAGTAAACCCTATACGAGATCTTGCTACAGGATTAATAGGACCAGTACAGATTTGCAGAGATGATTCAATCAGAAGTATCAACAGAAAGGTAAATAGATACAAGGTTGTTATTGAATTTCAGTACTGAAAGAATGTTTTCTTACAGTTGAAGGTTGATCGTGAAATCTTTTTACATGTTGCAACACATGACGAAAACTTGAGTTGGTTTATTGAGGAAAATTTAGGTGGAGCCACAGATATTCGAGAAAAAGACATCCCAGAGGTTCTCAAAACCAAAGGATTTAAAGCATCAAATATTATGCGTGGTTAGTCAAAATAACCCATCAACAAGCAGTATAGGATATATATAAATATAATAGAGGAAGTAGATTCCTTCAACTGCCCCTGGAAAATGTTTTTCAAGTTCAATTCTAATATCCTGTTGTACTATTACATTCTAATTCTATGTATTCAACAGCAATCAATGGTTATGCCTTCGGCAACATTCCTTTTTTGGAATCGAGGGTAGGAGAATACATCAGTCTATACTTCTCGTGCAGCGGCAATGGTGATGATGCGCACAACATGAAAGTTGTTGGACATGTTTTAACAAATAAGAAGGCCGGCACGAGATCTTCCAGCATGCTACCTTCTGTTTCGCTATCACCAAGGACCTATGTTACAGCCTACATGCATCCTAGCAGACAAGGTAAGACTTTTATTTTTATATTATAGCAGTACAGTTGATCTGCTCCTCACAAAATTTATCCCAATACTACACCATAAAGCTTCCGATATGAGACAAGAAAATTAAAAATCATGTCATCAGTTTTATTTAATTCAACTTCACATCACTAGTGTATAATGAGATCAAAACATCACAGATATAACAATCCCAAATACTGAAAAATGTACAGAAGTAAGTCATTGCGATTCGCACAGTTGAAAGACAAGATATATACAGCATTTAGTACACGGGAACTTCATCAAAAGAAAAAAGTAGACAAACAAAACAAGAACTACATTATTATGGAAGCAGTCCTCAAAAATTTGGTTCCAAATAATCTTTCAAATATCCACCATGTGTATTCTAACAGGTAACTTAAACTGTTGTACAGTAACTTAGGAATTACTGTCCATACTCTACATTCAAAGATATGTTGTTGCTCATAAGAACAGTTATTAGGAGCAAATATATAGAAGGCAATTAATTACATCACAACCAATGGGAAATATTACTTGTAAAGAGAACACCAGTTAGCATTGTGCACGAAAAAGTTGTATTCCTACATCTTTCTAAACACCTTTCCAGTGAACACAATTCTCAGCATCTTCTACATATCGAAATACAAATACTCGAAACGATAATTTGAGGTAAAGAAAATGATTCGATGTAAATATCTTTATTGAAAGCATGGCATGGATCAAAAACAAGCTGCTATCCATTTCACATATTGTATAATCCCATTTAAGGAGATGAAAGTAACTCTTCGACAAAACTATCAAAGTCTTGCCCGTCTCTTTCATAATCTTCTAAATGTTTGGTAAGATCGAGCAATGCTTCCTGAGTCTCTGTTCCATTATTTTCCTCAAACATAATCAACTCAGGAGCATTCTCACACTCCCTGTAAAATGTGCCGAGATCACTCGAGGAGTCGTTTTTGCCAAATGCAGGTTTAAGATCCACCATAACAAACTCATCAAAGTCAGAAAAGTTTGATGATGAGCGGTCGGTATGACTTCTGCTAGGTTCGCTGCTGTGGTGGGACGACAGGCTGCTCTGGCTAGACAGTCTTGTTATTGTACTTCCGTCTTTGTCACTTTCCGGTGAAGTATCGGAGCCAGAGCTGCCATAAACCCCTTCCTCTTTTTTCTTGTTTTTGTGAGAAGTTTCGCTATTACTTTTTTTGGTCTCGCATTGTCCTAGGAGATCTTGGAAAGGTAGTTTATTATCATCAGATATCCCTCCCAATATTTTATAAGCTCTCGCTGCCGTTTTACTACTCAACACGAAAGCTCCTGGACTGGGAATTGCCATCTGTTTCGTTAACTTTTGTTTTCTGCCACAAGATTTTCCTGCACTGCTACTTGTTATAGAAGATGCGTGTGAACGACTGCTTTCAGTATTTTCCGGAAATCCCACAGTTGCGTTAGAACTGCTTGTTAGTTTTGTTATAGTAACTGTATTGTCAATAACAACTTTGCTGTCACGACAAAAACCAATATCTTTTTCTTGCTCGCTTGGTAACGGCTTTACAGGATAGTCTTTCAAAGTCGCCTCGCTTTCACTTATTGGTTTAAAAACATTTCGATTGTCTGCAAGGGACTGAATATTAGAGCATCGAGAAGATCCCATTGACGGCTTAATGAACTGTTGTCTCGAGGATTCTTCATATGTCATCCCTTCAGATTTTCTTCTATGATTGCTGGGTAATGACGATGATGCAAAACTTGTATTACTTTGACTTGGTGGCGTACCAATGGTAAACATGGCTTGCTGGGATTGGTAATGTTGCAATACATCAGAGAAAATTTCGTTTGGAGAAGTCGTGAACGAAGTGGGCATGAAACGATACGAAGGGGATTCTCTAACTGGATTCGTACTAGAATCTAGTTCGCCATGGCTCATCAAACGGGACTTCAGGGTGTGGCAGGGTTTAGCCGGCGAAACGGGGACGTTCACCGGAGAACAGAAATAATCTTGACTTAACTGCATGGGCCCGCCTGTACCAGGGACCAGTTTTCTAGTCGAGACATGCAAATTTTCAGAGGTTCTGTATGCTGCCGATAGAATGAACGTTCCGATGGGTGTGCTGACTGACCCAATTTTTAGAGTTTTGACTCCCTGACCGAGTTCCGTGATATCGACTTTACCCATGTATATTCTAAAACATACAACATATTCTGAACCCTGAGTACATGAAAGTTTATATGCTGGAGTCGCTCTGGTGATGCACATAAGAGATTTTAAAAGCAAAGACATACGATTGTAAACAGTGTGATGTACTCTGACATACTCGCATTTCTTTGTGAAACTTAATGACCATATTTCTAAGATCATTGATTCTGAATCGCTCGTTCTTAATGAAATTTCAACAACAAAACTAGAGTCTGGTTTTGGATTGCCATCCAGTAGAGCGTTTTTCGATTCTCTTTGTATTTCTGGATAGTCTTTGATCGCCAGATTGAACCATTCTGCTCCAGTCGGTTGAGGACTACACCGAGAAGAAATAGGTTTTCCGAGACGACCTTGAACTATTACTTGTGCAGATTTTAGGCAAAGGAACTTGCCGAATTTGTCCAAGTCTTTCTTGTCTTGTGATGTGACAACAGACTGATGCATGCTTCAAGTGGCAAATGTACTACTAAATGGTAAAATATTTCCTTCCATAAATTGTACTCAATTATGAACATTTAGGGATATCTGTGGAGTGCAGTGGTTTCAATCAATAATCTGTAATAATATATGTTTTTTTAAACGGTATCGGTACTTGTGTACACGTGGCTTTTGAATCACTAATTTTATAACTGGTAAAACGACATTTGTGGGATTTAATGCAAGATCAATGTTTTTTCCTTTCCTTCGCTACGAAAAACAAAACAACAAAGAGCTCATCACGTCAAGCGTGTAAAGGTCAAATGTTAAATTGCTCTCTGCTACCACCTAATTGGTGTACTGCGATACCACCAATGATCAAATCAAATACATTACCGTTTTCCTGACGAGCTTTACCAACAAATACATGTTCTCAAATTCAACAATATCTAATCCTTTGAAATGGGAAGGCTAATTTTTACAAATACTACCAAAATCACCAAATCACCTACCAAAATGTATTAACGACTTGATTCACAAGCTCTAAGAACATTAACAAATACAGACGCACTTACTTTACTCCACTTTCAACTTCCGTCATATTCTTTGTCCCTCCAATACTCAAATTGCTAATAAAGATATAAATCCTGATCTCCAAATAATAGTGGACCAGATGACTTGCTATCCCCCTCACTATTTCGCCATCCATACCTTTTCTAGACCTTTATCAATTTACTGTTGTTTTTATTTAATCAATTATTTATTATAATATCATTATCAATTTATGTACACATGGTGAAAATTAATATCAACTATCAAAAATCTATCTATCTATCTAGGAATAACCCAGATTCGTGATTTCAATTTCGAAGCGGAACAGTTGGGAATCAAGGCACGTCTTATCATTAGGCCAGCTCAAAGATCACTTGATACCATTGTGGACATCAACCATCGTCAAGGTATGAATAACTTCAATATCACTTTGTAATTGAACATGAATACTCACCAGTTTGTTATTAATTATCTCGTCTCCGACTTTCATAGCTATATTGTCCCAAAAATACCGTACTGAAATGTATTGCAAGGCTTAGTTGTTGTTTTTTTTACTTATCTCAAATCGGTATCTTCATAGTTGTCTCAGAAATCTAAATTCTCGACTGGTATGTGCAGATGGTAGTGCCATTATCCGATGGTATTACATGGCTGCAAGAGAAGTGGACTGGAAATTTCAGGTGGACGGATCATTAAACAGCAGTCGCTC
Organism: Halocynthia roretzi; assembly: GCA_013436055.1. Classification (NCBI taxonomy): domain Eukaryota; kingdom Metazoa; phylum Chordata; class Ascidiacea; order Stolidobranchia; family Pyuridae; genus Halocynthia; species Halocynthia roretzi. Next base: position 284,239 of record QRAM01000009.1, on the reverse strand, counting down.
TTATAAAAAGGTCAAATTGAATATTCCAGTGTTGATTAATACATTGTGCATGATGACTTTTGAGACACCAGGTTTATATATTGAGATAAATATATCCTCAAACTTTCATCTCATAGGTGATATTTCAAGAATTTACAGATTCCACCTTTCGCACATTGAAAATAAAGAATTCTGATAACATGTATATGGGAATGATTGGTCCCGTGATTCGTGCTGAGGCTGGTGATACAATAAAAGTTACTTTTCAAAATCAAGGATGTCGACCTTTTTCCATGCAACCGAAAGATCTTATTTTCAACCAGTCAGATTCAGGTAAAAATTTTGATATAATGTCTTTTGATCCGTGTCATATAATAACTTGTAAAAAAGGGAAAGTTTGTGATTTTTTTGTCAGGCGAATGGGCATTAACGAATGAAATTGATGAAGGTTTGAATTTTACATATTTCAATCCAAAGTATTCGGCTCCAGGATTAGTGTGGCCCGGAAATACGCATACCTACACATGGTATGTTCCACAAAATATTATCCCGAAGACGTCGGGTCTTGCTCCGGTGTGTGTGCCATCATACTACTTCTCCGCTGTCGATCCAGTTCGAGATATTCACTCTGGGTTGTTTGGTAATATTACCAGTAGTTAAAACAGCCTCGTTCACAATCTGATCAAATATCGGTTATTTGTAGGTCCTTTGTTACTGTGTGAGAAAGGAACTATGGATGCAAAAGGAAAGACAAAGGGAGTAGATAAAGCAGATGAATTCTTTCTTTTTTTTAAAAGTGATACATCTTTTGTTGAGTACCTCAAATACTGATCACTCTTGACTTGTTTTTCATTATTTAATAACTTGTATTAAATTTTCTGAAGCATTCAATGAGAAATTAAGTTGGTATTATGAAGAAAATATGAGATCACAGAATCATCTAAAGCAGGTATGATTGCGTCCGCTAGAACTTTTTCAAGGGGCAATGGAATATACTACCACTGTCATATGTTGCTTAAGATTATCGTTCCTGGCTGTTTTGTCTTATTATTATTCAAATCAATCGTAATTGTATTCAGTTTTCCCAGTACATTGACTTTTTTCTAATCCGTTGGTTGGCCTGGTTCACTGTACCTATAAATATCAGGAATGAAGTGATTAAAATTTCAATCATTGGTATATTAAATTTTGTTAAGGTTCACATTTACCCAACCATAAATGGATTCAGTTATGGAAGCATGCCAGCATTTCATTTGTCGGCTAATGAATATATTATGTGGAATGTGGCCAATCTTGACTTTAAGCTACTGCCTGTACATTTTGGTGGTAATCCTGTTGTTGAGGGACATCATCCACGATCAGGTAATACATACATACAACACCGATATTTCAGCTCGATAAAGTAGTTTCTCCATCTTTTAAACTTGCCATGGCTGTGTGATTACGTAACCGCGAGGTTACAGACCACCCTTTGATCGTCCCAGGCCAAGCCCATGTGCTTCGTTTGGGTAAGCAACAATCGTTGTTGTGACTAGACTGTGTTCCTTCCTTTTTCCTATATTTGCGCTAAGTAGGTATTTCATTTCATTTGAAAAATATTCTTTGGTATTTCAGACATACTTGAAAGTGTCAGAGGTGTAATAGAGTTTACTATACATAAACCTCTTTAAATCCGACAGAATCTTGAAACCAACAATGCCAGATAATCGATGTTGAATTTGTAGAACTTTATTTTTCTATTAAATGCTTTTTGATCAACTAAATTTTATTGCAGATAATTCTCCAGCTACCAAAATATTATTTCCTGGGAGTATTGATACTTTCATTATGGTTTCGCTACAAACAGGGACTTGGAAGATCAGCAATGTTATCAACTCGGTTGGAAAAGGTCCTTGCTATTGCCTTTACCACATATCTCCATCTGGTGAGTGCTTTAAGTATTGAAATTCGGAAGAAAGGAGTTATATATGGACAGTGGTTCTTAAACTTTCCCGAGTCACTGACCTACTCGAGAATCTGGTGGAATCTATGGACCCTTCCGTATTAATTTAATCTGACCTTTACCCCTCAATCCCATCGATGGACTACTTGTAACCCATGTTTCCAGCCCACCAGGCATTGCCGAAATGCCTTTATGGTCAATCCGTCGCTGCGCGAAATTGGTCAAGTTTCAGTAGTGATAAAATTGTCTGAGTACTATTTTGCTTTGTTATTTTTAAGGGACTTTCTTTTTCGTTTCATTCTTTTCCTCATTTTCTTTTTTCAAGTTTGTCGTAAACCCCTAGGATTGGCTTCAAGAGTTATCCAGGACAAACAGATTTCAGCTTCTTCCATGCATGTAGTAAAAGGTGTGTTTGGTTTTACAACTGCAAGATGGAAGCCAAGCAATGCTCGCTTGCACAACAGGGGGCGTATACATGGTTGGATTCCTGCTCGCTTTGATAAAAGACCTTGGATTCAGGTATAACTATTTGAAATTTATTTTGATATTGATGTCTGTCTATTAATAATGGAAAGTGAAATAATACGTTCCCAGGCCCTAATCCGAACCCATTCTGATAAACTTAAACACCAAATAGACGACTTGAGATTTAACTCCCTGCCCTCCCGTTTCTGTCTTACTCTCTTGATATGTTTAAATCTTCCTAGGTGGACCTTGGATCAACAACTAAAGTAACAGGAATACTAATGCAAGGTGTTACTGTGGGCTTCACACAAAAATATGTCAAGAAATTCAAAATACTTTACAGCAGAAATGGCATCGAATGGACCTATGCTAAAAGACTTTGGAGCAAATATACGATGGTCTTTGATGGTTAGCATGACAATTTTGACTGGATGTAGTCTGTGTAAAATCCAGGCTGTTGTACATTTAACAGGGAACTTTGACGCCAATGTTCAAGTAAAGAGGGATTTTGTTCCACCATTATTTGCTCGGTACATCAAAATCATGACGATAGCCTGGCACAATCAAGCTGCGCTACGTATTGAAGTATGTACAAACAGTCCATTATTTTTCAATTTTGTGTTGAATACCTGAATGAAACCTGACTATTAGAGAGCTCAAACTCTTTCAGTATTTCCCCACTGCAGGATGTCCGTAATGCCTCGATGATAACCGAGAAATTTTGAACAACTTATTTTCTCTGTGTTTATGATTTCAAACCAACTATAAAAAGCAACATGGCTCCAATTTCCAATATATTCACCTAATTTAAATAGTTATTTGGTAATTAATTTTCGATTGCATGAGATATAAGATATGTTCACTTCATTTATTTGAAAAGAAAGGGTATAAAGTTATCAGTAATTTCATTCTACCACTAAATCTTAATTTTCAATTCTCAGTTGTTGGGCTGTGAACGAACGATTGGATGCGATCAACCAGTGGGAATTGGTTGGAATGCTGAAATGAAACCAACGATACCAGACAATGCTCTGAGTGCATCATCTGTTTTTATGTACAAAAGCTCTGTACATTGGGAACCAAAGTATGGACGACTGAATTACATCAGCGGCGGGAGAAATCGAGAGAAGACAGCACCTGGATGGAGCCCCAGGAAAAGCAGCAGGCATGAATGGATTCAAGCTGACTTAGGCATGTTTTTTGGTAACATTTCTAATCTACACCAGTGGTCCTCAATTTTTTTTTAATTCACAGACCCTTTGAGAATCAGGTTAAAGTTATGAATCCCTTACCTAGTAAAATGCATATATAATATTTTCATAATGGTTTTAGGAGAAAAAATGTTGATCAGTGGCATAGTCACACAAGGAGCTACATACAAGAATGCCCACCTGTTTGTCAAGTCTTTCCTTTTACTGTATTCAGACAATGGCTATGAGTGGAATGCAATTGCAAACCAGTACTCCAGCAATCGTAAGGTTGGTATTTTTTCTTTCCTACTGATAGAATTTTCTGCCTAACCTTAGGGAATTTTTCTGGAACACTTTCATAACAAGAGTTCTCGCATCGTGATTGAATATTAACCCATAATAATAACAAGAGAGTTGTGTTGTTAATACAGAGGAATTAAACTAGCTGATTTTAACATTAGTCAAGGCCATCATTTTCTTTGCATTTAAAATTGACTTTGAATACCATTTTATTTACTTATAGATTTTTGATGGAAACTTCGATTCTGAAACAGCACTGATACAAAATCTGGAAACTGTCATTAGTGCTCGATATGTTCGTGTCCAGCCGTGGTCTTGGACTGGGAGAATCGCCCTCCGTTTTGAGATCATCGGATGCAGAATCAACTCAGCTGACACGAAGGAGAAAACACAACAGGTGACACCCATTCCAGATAATTGTGTTGCTGAAATGATACAGTGAGAGTTTGAACATCCAGCATTAAATTTAAAAATGTTTAGTTAAAAGATTTTCCCAAAATTTGACATTTTTAGGAATTTCATTTTTTTCTCCAAAAATTGCTTTCTTTTGACGTTTTAACGCATAACCAAATTAAAATAACACTAAATAAGCGCAAAAAAATCACAATAAAATGCCATTCACAGACTATGCTGCATATATTAGAACAATGAAGTCTATGAAACGTAAAATGCGAGTCTCAGATAATGGCGAGACGAGGTAATAATGATAAATATTTTTGTATTATTGTATATTGTATTGTATTATTCCCTTGTTACCATAGTAAGTAAAAACATTTAGCTGCAGTTGGGTTTCAGCCATTAATTGGCTTTCCTTATTAAACTAAGAAATTCAAGATAACGTAGAGTCAGATTGCGCAGGCACATAATCAGGCAGAGGCAGAAGTATGGAGTCAGATTTTGAAAATTCGTGAGCAGATATTTCTAACAAGTTATTTACAATTTTTGTGATTAGTGTCGCAGCTAGAACTTTGAGGCGTGTGGTGAAAAACGCTGCGCACTTCGGGGTATGGGGTTAGTCGCCTGTTTTCAGTACAACTTCTTGGTTCTAGTGATGTCAGAAGAAATATAGGCCGATATTTCTAAAGCGCGTTATTAACAATGGCTTATCGACACGTTGTTAAACGCACGAGTATGAAGAATACGGATTTGTGGTCATAAAATATCCATTCCATAAAACTAGCATGTGGACATTTGTCATGATGCAAACTACGTGATCAGGATGCTACTTCCTTCCGTAGACCCTCGCTCAATAACTCTTACAGTCCGATGTGAAATCTGTTAAGTTAAGTTAGCTGTTGTGTATGTACTCAGATAGTAGGAACAATAGGAATCAGCATGATTGTATTATCAACATTTCACTATTTTGTTTGGAAAATACTTATTGAATAATTGGCTGATTTATTGAAATCTGAGTAGCATGGATTTAAAATTTTGGTATGACAAAAAAATGTGTAAAGTTTTTAACAGTACTTTACTGTTCTTATAGTATAGTTACATTACTGTGTTCTAATACAACGAGGGACTAGTATCTATGAAACCATGTACTCAACAACCATCTAAATGAAATTCAGTTTTACCACCTGTGGAATTAATTCAATCGTGAAGTTTTTTTGAACTTTAACCCTGCCCAGGTGTTCGTGTGTGGACTGAAGAAGCGAACGGCTGAGGTTAGTTAACAAGCTTGACCATGTGTTTAAATACGTTTTCAATTGGCAATTAATTTGATGAAGTGTGCAATGCAACATCCTGTAATTATATTCATCATAAGCGGAAAAAGAAAGAGTGGGAAAGACTATTTTAGCAATTTGCTAACGACAAAATTTGGTTCAGAAATTTGCGCGGTTTTGCACCTATCCGGTCCGCTGAAGAAAAGATATTCGGAAATACATAATCTGGATTACGAAAAGCTTTTGGGGACTTCATCTTACAAGGAAAAATATAGGGAAGATATGATTAAATGGGGCGAAAATGAAAGAACCAAGGACCCATCGGTATTTTGTCGTTTATCCACTGAAACTGAGGAGGCAGTGTCGAAATCTTTCTGGATAATTACAGACGCACGCCGGCCTAGTGATCTCGAATATTTTAATGCTGCATTCCCAGGAAGAGTTGTGTTAATAAGAATTGAAAGCACAACGGACAACCGTGCAAAACGTGGATGGAAATTTGCAGAAAATGTTGACAATGCTCGATCGGAATGTGCTCTCGATGAAGGCATCCAATGGGATTATATAGTTGACAATAATGGAATTTGTTGCGAGAATTGCCCGGAAAATGTGATTGAGAAATTATATTCAATATTTCGTAGCAGAAATAGTTTGATGGAAATAAGTAGCAAATGAAATTCACACTTTTATTCGCAACACTGTATTCCAAATCATATTGTATTATGAAATGTAAAATGTCATCCAAAATGCTATAGCAGCTATCTCTTTGCGACTGCGGATTTTTATTCCGTTACTTTCAACTCGAGACTATAATGCAAAATTTAGAATGTCCGAGAGTTAATTTGGTTTGGGCTAGCTATCCCTACAAACCAGGTTCCCCGATGGACCACACATTTTTTATCTTGTACCCTGTGACAAAAGTATGAGCGCACTCTTAACGCAATAAGAATGAATAGTACTTATAACATTAATTAATTTTGTTTTGATTGCAATACATGGTAGCATTGGTCATAGCTTCTATATGATAAAAAACGAGAACATTAATTGGCAAGACTGAATTTTATTTAATACATAAATTGATATGACGATCCGAATATGAATGATCACATTTCAAATAACAAACTGAATATTTTGAATCACAAAATTGCATGATTGTATCCAATATTCGTTCAGTAAATTGGCAACTTCTTTTCTACAGCAAAAACATATATAGTAAACATGCCAAAGAAAGGAGGCAGTGGTGGTGGAAAAGCCAAGGGAGCTGCTAGTAAGCAGAAAGGTAATTAAACCTCAGCTTTATTACAAACTCCATGCTGTTCTACTTATACCATGATGTTAGAAAGTGTCCAACATAATACACGGGATATTGAGTATATTGGAAAATGCTCTTTCATTTAGATTCAAATGAAGGCGGTGCTGCTAAGGAAAAGAAAGGAGGAAATTCGGTTAAGGTATAAAAGTTTTGTATTGTCGTCATGTAATGCCATTGACACTATAGGAGTACGTTATAGCATACGATTGTATAATGCAGGTACGTCATATATTATGCGAAAAACATTCAAAGTGCATGGAAGCCATGGAAAAAATAAAATCAGGAATGAAATTCAATGAAGTTGCTGCTCAATATAGCGAAGATAAAGCCCGATCTGGAGTATGTGAGATACAAATGCCATTGTTACTATCTTGATTGTAGAATTATGATGAATTCTAATAATAATTTTTCCAATGATTCTGGCGATGGAAACAAACTCATTTTGATTGATAATCATTGAAGGGAAGATTATGAAGTTCACTGGCCTCGTATAAATAGAGACCTAATGATATTTAAGATATTCTGTGGTAATTCAATCGTCAAAATACCCACCCAGGGTCGTGCTAATAGTCTAATATTGAATTAGTAGTCAAATATATAGTTTCTGTTGTTCAATTACAGTTTTATTTAGGGAGATCTTGGTTGGATGACAAGGGGTTCTATGGTTGGACCGTTTCAGGACGCCGCCTTCGCTTTATCCATCAGTTCATTAGCGAGCCCTGTTTACACTGACCCTCCAGTAAAAACAAAATTTGGATATCACATAATAATGGTGGAGGGAAAAAAATAAAACACTGCAAGGCGAGAAGAAACTATGCTGGAATGAAAGAATGTAGTACATGTGATACAACATTACATTGTCTTAAGGTAATAAATAGATTGTTTGGTATTATATAAATATCTTAATATACCAATAGGATGGGTAATGTATACATTGAAAAAAAAGGTTTTCAAGTTTTCATTGCTTAGTTTTCCATTACTCAATGCTATCTCCCTTAAAAAATTTTTAATTAAAGAGGTATGATACATCAATTTTAAAGTAAATCATTTACAAATACTGCAGTTGCTTTATTATAATGAAACCAGAGAAGTGATTTTTTCCTCTTACCACCCAACTGACACCATGTTTCAAATAAATAATAAAATATATCCTGAAAATGGTAAAGGATTTACAATAGTAATACGTTTATAGTAACAATATTATATACAATAACCTATACAAATATGGTGGTTACATTTGTATGTTGCCAGCAGTATCAATTGATCCATACGGTACTGCTTCGATAGGTGAGGTAACATCTTGCTCTGGGACATCTGTGCTCTGTTCTACATGATATTCTTGAATAGTCGGTTTTGTTTCAAATCGACTTGAAAATGCCATCTACATATCATTAAAATAGTATATATATATAATACTTCCTATGATAACTTGTAAAAGTGAGAGCTAAACAATTTACAAATACCTTGATTTGTCGAACGCTCAATTTAGCTCTCGTCTCCGGATCGAAGCCAAAAATTAATGCGTTACACGCACCCTGTAATGGTGCGGTAAGGACGGTCATGACCCAGAGCCAAAATAAATCCTCGCCTTCTACAGTCACTGCGTTATGAATTCTGTTGAATAGAAAATAGAATTTTCCTTGTTAATTCATTTATGTATTACAGTGCTGTCTTGATACAAAGCTAGCAAATGTTATATAGCTACTATGCATAATATTTAGATGGTTCTGGGTGGGGCTGTAAGTTATGAACCTGAATCACCCATAAGATTGCCCGTCTGAATCATTTCACATTTTAGATATTTGAGCATAATACGATACGTCCGAGTAATATCTACAATACAATTGACAAGTCATAGTCACCTCAGTATAAACGGAAATAATGAAAGCGCGAGATAGATCAATGGATACCACTGCAATGTTTTCATATCCTCCTCTATCATATTTCGTACAAGTTCGCTGTTTTGTTCTTGGGCTCCACCTTGCCAAGACGGTATAGCTCGCTTGTGTAGATAAATCGTTCTTCCCCAGAGAACGGCGATCGCAATCAATATCACTATTAATGGTACGTACCATCTAAGAGAAGAGGAAAGTGCAATCATGATGCTGGTATTATTCAGACATCGTATAATTCATATTACTCACATTGTGAATCGCCAAGCCACAGAGTCATGTTTTATCCAACTAAAATAAAAAATACTGTCAATTAAAGAGATAATAATAATACCACATGAGTCATTCCACCTACACTTCCACCAACTAAATTGATTAATTGCTGAATTCAATTTATTTATCATTCAATCATGATAACCATTCAATTTTTTATAGCCTTCCTGTTGTAGAAGGTTGTATTCATGTTTATATTGAACCTGGATTACACAAAATGTTGTCAAAACTATTTTCCTGGAAATTCGTAAGTTTGGACTACATGTCAATTGTTTGAATCATGGTGGTGGTCCCAAACCGAGGATGTGTGAAAAGGGGGAAATGGAAAAGGTTGAACAACTGTTCTATACTGACCACCAAGCTCCTGCTGGTCCATAATTGTCACCAATTAATGGAAGTAGACTTAGAAGCAATGGGGGGCAGAGCCAACTGACGATATGAAAATACAAATGATTGGTCTGGTAGTTTTTTGTTAGCAGTCTGTACAGATCAAATGTAATACAACTGGTCCACATCAAAACTGTCCAATCTAAACAAAATCAGGGAATTGAGCTTTATGTACTTTAATATTCGAGGTAAATAATAATCAGACCACACAGTTCGATATCAAGATGTCTGGCAATATTCCCTGGAAGCTTTGCACACATACACTTATATACCAGAATTAATTTGGTAATAATTATATAGTACACATATCTGTTTATTTTCATACCGAAATAAGTGAGACACCATGCTTCAAAATCACAGAGAGAACCATCCGGCGTCATATCTCCAACCATGTAAGCAATTGTGTCGAAAAAAGCTGCTATACTCAGGTACAGGATGAGTTTCTGAGACTTGACGTGATACTTTCGGAAAAGCCATATCGTACCGATAACAAACAAACTGCAGATGAAAAAGGATGGAAGTTGAAATGATTGTTTTAATAAAAAGTAAACTTAAGATTATATTAATTAATATTCATTACCATCCAATCAATGAAAATGTTCCGACAACTCGTTTGATTATGATGATGACGTTCTAAAACAAAGACACTCAGGTTAGTCAGGATGTAAATATTGGCACAACTCGTTACCTAAACAAAATGATTTTTAAGGGCTGGGCAACTACTCACACATTTCTTTTCGTCTCCATTGAAGAGAGTGCAAACCTGTTCACTGTTGCTCATTACAAATTCCTATTATTACTGTAAAAACACGTAGAAATTGTTTCTAAAACCAATAAGTCACCATAAGCGAATAAATCACAAGATCAAAACAACTCGTAACCGCATAACTTGTTAGCGTTTTTCACTAACAGTGAAAACTTAATTAAATCGCTGTCTCATATTTCTTCATATCGAGGTCTATCGGCCAAACGGAAGCATATATGGAAGTCAGTACATTGTGAATTTTTTGTAAAATTTTTGCCCTAATAAGTAACAATCTTTTATTATAATATAGGCGTTTATTCGAAAACCTCTAACCTATTTGTAGCGCAATTCTAGTCTACTAGTAGAGATCGCGAAAAGCGCATCCGCCAAACATAGATTGCTACCATAGATTCATTCTGCCTTCGCCTCACTGTTGCCACAAGCATGAAATCGAATTCGCGGTAGTTCAAGTTGGATGGAAAACAATCCGTGTAAGCTGCAATGTAACTAACGCAGGGTATTGTATTAATAATTTGTGTGGTATCGCATCCGCCAAACCTGTGTAGAATCTGTTCAAGCGTAGTGTGTATTTTAACTTGGCTTCCAGAATTAATACCAGGGATATTCTAGCCGCCATATTTATTACCCTCGAGATATTTAAAGGATTGCCTGGGGGAAGGTACGATGTTTCTGCTCGTTAGCTGATTTCTATTTGCTATATGGTGTTCATTGCTTGGTCAGTCATGATAAAATACACACACAACTTTCAAACATCCATCAACAACAATCTGTGTAAATTTTACTTTAATTAGGAAATGAAATGAGTCTATAGACTGTATCAGCGATACATCATCTCAAACGATCCTTCCTTCACTTCGTGGGTAGCATGGCGGCTAAAATATCCCTGGTGGAAAGCATTGTACTTGCATGAGTTTCATTCTTGACATTTCTCTGCTTCATTCAATAACTTCTAACTTTTCTATAGTATATGACGAACGTGAGTGTTGTAGTTAACTTTAATACAAACTATTTGAACTGGAACATCCGAAAAAGAGGCCCAGGTAATTGCTTGGTATAGATTAGAAAGTAATTCACAGTTTCCATCGGGATTTACCAATTCCACTTTTTTAGACTCGGGTCAGGCGAAATTATGGAACCAGTAAACCCTAAAAATGGCGTTAAAAAATCGCCGATAGGTGCTGGAATGAAAGGACCTAAAAAAATAACAATAAAAAATTTCAAAGGTTGGTATCTAATATTTACATGAACTAATTATCAGTTACATTTCATATTACTGCAAATCTATATGTTTGCTGAATCTTACATTATGTAAATGTTTTATTAATTCTGATGATACTGTTTTGCATCTTGCCTTGTAGACAAGCCTCTCCTTCCTCACAACTATGAAAAATTAGCATGGCAAAAGTTGGAAGACGCCGTATCAGCGATCCACAAATCGTCATCTATCAGATACAGTCTCGAAGAATTGTACAAAGCTGTTGAAAATCTTTGTTCTCATAAAATATCACAAACACTTTATGATCAGGTAATATTGTTGTAGGTTGTAATATATATATAATATAATAGGCATTCTTAATGCGGTATTAGCGCAATACTGTGGTCCCTCGGAAACCTGGTTACGTTTGGTTAGGTCCCATAAGTGTTTAGTGATTAGTGTTACCAAATCCCCCATCAAACTTAGCCTACCGTAAGTTCAGGTAATCAAACGTAACGGGTAGGTAGGGTTTAAGGGAGAATTTTAAGATCGTATTTTCAAGGGTCTTGGATCATACTTTTATTTATGACTGTCGACTTTACATATTTTCCAGTTGAAAGAAGTCTGTGAAAAACATGTTCAGAACCAGCTGAATTTATTCACTGAAGATACTGACGAAGAAGCATTCCTGATCAAACTTGATAAACAATGGAATGATCATTGTCAACAAATGGTAAAATTATTTGTTGCGTTTGTTATGTTATGACAAGATCCTAAATCATTGCTGGTTAGACATGGGTATGAATACTTGTTACTCTTACCCACTGGCCAGTCTACACTTCATTTTTAGGGTACTTCAGGAACTGTACTGAGAATTGATGATACTTTGAAATCTGTTAATGTTTAACAATCCAAAATAATTCGTTGATATCGCTTGCAAAGTAAATCCTTTTTTTTTCAGATCATGATCCGATGTATATTTCTAGTGCTTGACAGAACATATGTTCTTCAGAACTCAATGATCTTGTCGCTGTGGTACGTTCTTATTTTTAATTTGATCGTAGAGTTAGTAGATGCCCAGTTTGAATCTACTTCACTATTTTCCTTCAATTGCCTATTACTGTGTTATATTTCGTCTGTCGGATAGTTTTTCTGTTTGACTGATTATAGATATACCGTCAAGTTCAAGTTATATCTTTGTCTTTATATAGAAATAATTATTTTTGAAATTTCAGGGACTTGGGTCTCGATTTGTTTCGTGTCCATGTCATGAGCAATGGGTCAGTCAAGGAACGTTGTGTAGAAGGTCTTTTATCGCTGATTGAAAAGGAAAGGAACGGCGAAACGGTGACAGGAGCTTGCTACGGAGCTTGTTTTCAATGCTCTGCGATTTGAAGGTGGTCTTGAATCACTCGATATAGTCTTGCTGGAAATGCTTGATTGTGTGAATTATTTTTTATAATATAATAATAACCAAATTAATTAACAAAAATATGATGGTAACAATTGGTTTTGATTAACAAATTTTCGACTTACTGGCGAGTTTCGGGAACAGAAACACTTGGGAATTGAGGTAGTGGTGTACTGACCATGTAACCTTAGAATATTGGAATGATGTTTATTTGAGCTTATGCTGAGTTATATTTCTTTTACTGATTTTTATTCATTCCAGATTTACTATGAGACTTTCGAGGAGAAGTTTATTGAAAAAACACAACAGAAATATGCACACGAAGGTCGTCAGAGAGTTCATGAGCACGAAGTTCCAGAATATTTGTATTACGTCGACAGATGTTTAAAAGAGGAGCAGGAACGTTGCATTACCTACTTAGATCAAAGTACACAGTAAGTACTTTGCCATTTTGCTTTTACATTTACCATTGTCTCTTATTTTATAAGCTAAGCTAAGTGTTTCCCAAACTGTATGCTGTGAGACAGTCATCAATTTGCTGCCAAATGTTATCTGAAAAAAATTCCCTAATAAGCATTAGGCTTCCGGGTGATATTTTTATTAGTTACAACTTTATTAACTTTGTTTCTTTAAGAAAACTTCTGATATCATGTGTTGAAAAAGAGTTGATCAGAGAACATATCGAAACCATTTTGCAAAAAGGTTTGAATTCTCTTCTGCATAAAAACAGACAGGATGAACTAAAGTTGCTTTGCTGTCTACTGATAAGAGTCGAAGGTGGACCCGAATCTCTCTGCTTGCATTTCAATAAGTATATCAAAGTACGAAATGTATTCATGATGCGAAAAATTCATATTATGCATTACTGTATATGTATGTATATGCCGGTGTAGAAGTTTGCCTTAAATTTCCATGGTGTGCATGACTTCCATCCAACTGTCAAGGATTTGTATGTGTTAACCGGCAACTTAGCAAGTAGTATATAAACTTGAATTGTTCATGTTAGTTATGGTACAAAATTAATGTGAAAGAATTAGTGCACTATCGCATGGATGTAGGCACATTGGTAGTTGCCGATTTTTCATCTCTGCCATGTATCAACAACTTTCTGCTCGGTGTACTGGTCAACCGTTAGTTTTCGGATGATATTTTATGCTTATCGACTTATACGCCGGCATATTCTAATTCTGTGGGTTCCCAATTCTAACGATTGTTGCATTACTGGCTGGCAGGAAGTTGGTACAAGTAAAGTTTGCAATCCAGAAAAAGACTCAACCATGGTCCAGGAATTGATCGACTTCAAAGATGGGTTAGATTCCATTACCAGGTTGTGCTTTTCATCTAACCCGAAGTTCACGGATTCAGTGCGAGAAGCATTTGAATATTTCATCAACAAGAGGCAAAATAAGCCAGCTGAATTAATAGGTAATGTTGTAATGTAAAACTTGTTTCGAAATCGAACTACCTTTTGGATGTTATAATATAATAATAAGCCTCCTCATCTCACTAAATTGTTCCAAATTTAGCTAAATATGTTGACCTAAGAATGCGAGCAGGAAACAAAGAAGCAACTGAGGTCGAGCTGGATAAAATCCTTGACAAAATTATGGTTATATTTCGTTTCATTCAAGGTAAGTTGTAATGATTTAGATTTCAAGGGTCTAAATCCTCTTCAGAAAAAATAACAGTTGCATATGAGGCAATGGATGCCATAAAACTTATAAAAAGTGCTCGGGTATGAAACAGCCATTTTAGTTCTCTTATCTTTACTCTCATTAAATTTAGAAAGAGGATGGAATCTGTGCCTTTGGGAATAGGGAAACTTAGACCCTAAATTCTGGATAGATTTTCATCTCGATCCATAGATATATATATATATGTACTTTTACATTCACAGGGAAGGACGTTTTTGAAGCTTTTTACAAAAAAGATCTCGCCAAACGTTTGCTCGTTGGCAAGAGCGCATCCGTCGATTCTGAAAAATCAATGCTCTCGAAACTCAAGGCTGAATGTGGATCGCATTTTACAGGGAAATTGGAAGGCATGTTCAAAGACATGGATCATTCGAAGGAGCTTATGATACAATACAAACAGGTATCAAGTCATCCAAATTGTGCACGGTGATAGAAAGGCCAAATATTTTGTTGATACATGCAGTATGCCAAACATATATGCCTGTGTATAGATCAAAATAAGGCTGTGACACTCTCAGCAGGCCCACATCCATGGGTAGTGTACTCATAATAATCTTCTACCAGAATTTTATATTTCTACTTACATGCTAAGATGCTGGTTGACGCATATGAAAGCCTTTATAGTTAGATGGAAGTGGTGCTACCTTATTTTGTGTGTCGACTTATACCGTGTATATCTCATTAATGCCTCATCTTTTTTCAGTACTTGAATGCACAAGGTCATTCTTCGAGTCTTGATATGACTGTGAACATATTAACAATGGGCTACTGGCCGACATATAATCCAATGGAAGTTCACTTACCATCTCAAATGGTATGACAAATAAATTCTGTTGTTTATTCCAACATCAAACCCATGTTTGTCCTTTTATTTTCACATGAACTTTTATTTTGCAGGTCAAACTCCAGGAACTATTTCGGAAATTCTATGTGGGAAAACATTCTGGTCGAAAATTGACCTTTCAGTCGACCTTAGGCCATTGCGTTTTGAAAAGTAATTTTCCGATGGTATGTTTATATCAATGATTTTATTGAATAGAGTTTTCAGCAGAATTTTAGATCTGTCTTGTGATATTAGAAGCAAGTACTGTATTGTATAGTAGACTATTTCCTCCATTTACCAGGATTTGCTTACCTAGTATTTTACACTTTAATCTCATTGTAGGCATCAAGTTCTATGTGGTAATGTAATTATAATATTGATATTTATGCAGGGTAACAAAGAACTTCAAGTATCTTTGCTTCAGTGCCTTGTCCTACTCCTCTATAATGATGAGAATGAATTTTCCTATGAGCATATACAAAAGGCGACAGGTATTCCTGATGATGATTTACGTCGCACATTGCAATCTCTTGCTTGCGGAAAAGTGAGAGTCTTGTTGAAAGTGAGATTTAGAATTTAGAATTTATGTTTCCACGATAGGATGCTTAATTTTTGATTCTACTATGCTGTATATTTCAGGTACCAAGAGGTAAAGATGTTAACAACGCTGATAAATTTTGCTTTAACCACGATTTCAAACACAAACTTATCCGAATCAAAATTAATCAAATCCAAATGAAAGAAACAGTGAGTTGCTGTATTTGTGTTCCGTTTTATGAGGATTTAATAGAAATTGCTTAACTAGGTTTCAAATTCCCAATATTTTGCTCCCTAATCTCAACTTTGCTTGTCAGGTTGAAGAAAATGTGAGCACAACTGAAAGGGTGTTTCATGACAGACAATATCAGATTGATGCAGCCATAGTAAGGATTATGAAAATGAGAAAATCATTATCTCATGCTCTTCTCCTTACTGAACTCTTTGAGCAACTCAAGTTCCCTGTTAAGGTAACTCTCATCTTCAAATATTTTATGATTTATATTAATAATATTATTCTGTGACATCAGTATGTTGCTCTGATTGTTGTATGCAATTTTTGTATATATTGGAGGCATGTGTAATCAACACTATTCTGTCGTATCTTTGATAATCTTATTGATTGTGAAATATCTTTGGCAAGAGAAGCACTTCAATAATGACTTTGATAAATTTCTCTTCTAAATTATCCGCAAAAGATCTCTATTTATCACAATATATTTTCACAGCCACCAGATATGAAAAAAAGAATCGAAAGTCTCATTGAAAGAGAGTATATGGAAAGAGATAAAGACAATCCCAACATGTACCATTACGTTGCTTGAATTTGTTCTATTTTCATCACAAAACAACACTGCTTCCAGATCCAAGTGCCAGAAAATCTGTTTCTTCAACCAGTTTGTCCCTCATGATGATATTCATATTATCAATAACCCGTGGCGATCATTTATATGTCAGTTGGTAAATTTTCTTATCTCCAAGTTACAACAACAACCGTACAGTCCTGAGCCATAGTTTTTTCACTGCGAAAATTTATATGCTAGTAGGCTAACACGTTACCAGAATGTTTTTTTTTCAGCACTTGTATATTTTTCATGCTGAAAACCTAAATATAAAATCAATTTGAAATGTGGAGGTCTAACTTTGATTCGCTATGCATCTGTAAATTAAATCTGCTTCAAGGCCAAATTCATGTGGACATAAAATATAAGGACTAGCAAAACAATTTTACTTGTGTCATGGGGGCCAGTAAAGAATATTCTACACAGGGCCTCAAATTATTGAAGATCACCACTGGAATCGCTCCGAGAGCTTGAAGGAAATTTGGCACTAGATGGCAGCACGAGACCATTTTTTTGCTTGCGTCTCAGAATTTTTGGTGTTCCTCTCTAGTGGTTTTATATAATTTATGCACCGAAGCGTGATGATGTTCATTTATAGAAAGTGAATAATAATCAGAACTTGCTGTTCCTACTGTACACGCTTTGGACAAGTCTAAAAATAGCCTTTTATACCTAATTTACCATTGAAATAAATTACGGACTTTTCTATCGTAAACAAGCCCTGGGTGATAATTCCAATGGACTACGTTCAACCTGTCACGTTTATAATCGTTGATGCGCATGCGCTAATTTCGTTCCGTTCAAACATTTCCATTCGAGTGCGTTGAAATTTATAACGTAACGCGATCGCTGAGCACGCCTTGTTGGAATCTGTGCTTAAGTCTGTTCATCAGCCTCAGTTGTAAGCTGTAGAAGTGTTTTCTACGAATATATTTTAGCCAATATCAGAACTGCAACACAAATTTTCAACAAATTCTACATGCATGAGGGAAACCTGTTTCATCCGATTTAAAATGAGATTTACTGCTTTGCGATCCTTTTAGTACGTATATCAGTTTGAAACATCCGAAAATCTGTTTATGGAAGAGAAATAAGTTTCTGCCCACGTAATGGTAGCTCATCGATGTAGGACCTTGGAATTTTGCTTGTCAATTGTACCATGGTTACTTTTCCGAAACGCTGATAACAGATAATAGCCGACATGAAAGTTAAGACAGCTGTAAAAATTGCTCTTTACGAATATATTCTGCTGTGAAAGATATGTTATCTGATATCTGTGATTAGCATGCTGATCAAAAGCTCGATTTCATTGAAATTTTAAGTTGGCGATCAATCGGTGGTGATACGCTGACTTGCTTGATGTGGTTATGCCTCTGACAATACGATATTTCACTGCATTAGTCAGTAGATTTTCAGTCACCTACTTCAGTTAAAGCTCTGCAATTTGCAATGTACTACATGATTTGGTAGTAGTGGGAAAATGAGTTGCACTGAATGATATGAGCAAGATTTCTTATTTATTCCCAGGAATTCCTGGTGAAAAAATTGCATCATCTGTACTGATATTTGAAGCCTAGTAAAAATTCTGCTGTTGGAAACTTTTCTGAAATGCATACCATAACAAAAAAGAACAATTTCAGGAATTTGAATTTAACAAAACCCCTGGTAGAGAGCCTCTGTTATTCATTCTGTCTGTGTGAGATATCCTGATCATCACTGATATAAATCTGTTGACTTTACTAAAAATAGTTGTCATCATACCTGCTCAACATACTGATATCTGTGTTGCCGTTATAGTGTTAGCGGTGGTCTCTGTGATTAAACAGTTCTGCCCGAAATATCTTCCAACAGACATAGCTATTATTTAAGCCTAAAATAATGGATCGGGGCGACATCAGCTCGAGGATTTTTGTCGGTGGTCTTGATCACAGCGTGAGTGAGTCAGACCTTGAAAAAGAATTTCAAATGTTTGGCGAAATAACGGGTGTAGTAGTGCTTAGAGATAAGGAAACAGGACGATCAAGAGGATTTGCTTTCATCTCCTTTGAAGATCCTACAAGCTCTGAAAAGGCCATAAGCAGGATGCATGGAGTTGAGATTAAAGGAAGATGTGTCTCAGTAAGGCATGCGGAGAAGGAAAAAGGTTCTTCTGAAGATCGTCCCCCCAGAGGAAGGATGAGAGGTGGCGGGTATCGTGATGCTTCTGGAGGAGGCAGGGGAAGGGCAGATTACAGAAGTAGCTCGTATTACAACAGCAATGGATACACAGGATCACACCGCGGAGGGAGTCACCGTGGTGACATGGACCGAGGATACGGGATGCGAGAAGGAACTAGAGGGGCTGGCTCTAGCAGTAGTTATTTTCCTCGTTCCAGGAGCCCCCTCGGGTCCTACGAAGATAGCAGCCAACCAAGAGGACAGAGATATGGTATGGCAAGAGGATATTCTCCTCCTACAAGAAAGGAATACTATTCGCCTCCACCAGCTGCAGACTACTATGGAGCAGTATCCACAAGATCCTCTCCACCTCCTGCTAGGAGTGGAAGGATGATGAGAGATAGGTCTCCCTCTATTCGTGACGCTTATGGGAGTTATGGGTCGAACACCAAAGACCTTTCACCAGCCAGGGAGCTCAATGCTTATATCAGTTCTAGAGTTAGAGATATAACTCCCCCATTGCCAATTGCAGATTACAGGAATACCGCGCCACCGTTATCAAACAGAAGACCAATCAGCCCAAAGGAAAGCAGTCTTGGGAGGACCATGTCATCTAGACGTGAACCTCTAGGTGGTTCATCTGCTCGAGAATATACAGATTCTCGTGGGTATGGAGGCTCAAGAGATTACTCGATCAAGACAAGAGATGACAGAACATCAGCCAATCGTGGAAGAGGTGACGAAAGAGATTATGGATCTTCAGTTCAGGGTAGACAGTCAAGGGATGTCACGGATGCTCCCGGAAGAAGTGCATACAGTAAAGGGTCTTTCGAGGAAAGACGTACGGATTCATCAAGATATGGTGGGACAGAAAGTAGGTATTCTTCTTCGACAAGGCCCCACAGAGGTGGCACGTCTCCCCCCATGGCCAGAAGAGATGCCCCAGTCAGAAATTCCAGATCTACACGAGAGCATAGCCCTGCCAGTCGTGCTAGAAGATATTAGTTGATTTATGTCCATATATTGAAGTTACAAATAGCCATGTAACAATGTATGACATTAAATTCATCTATCATGGACTGCAAGATGTTGTAAATACAAGTTTGTCACAGAGGTGAAAGATCTACAAATAATCTTCGGTTTATGAGAGAACCATTTGTTTGCATTTTTATTTTGTTATCTTTCTTTACCTGTATGATTCCAATAAATGATTTAAAAGTTTTCAGTTCAGTCTGCCACTTAATTAGATTGTAGCTGAATATGGATATATAGCACCTTGTTAGAACTCCTACTATGAAATGGCCGAGTTCTATTATGAACCGTGAAAAGAATCGCAAATATCCATAGTTTACTATAGCAGTTCATATAAGAAGGGATATGCTTCATATATGTAGGTGTAAAAGTTTGTTTGTCACGAAGGTCCAGCTGCATCCATCCTAATGCACGGACAAATGTAAACAGGATCTCGGGGGAATGAAAACTTATTGGAGAGTTGCTCTGCTTGTGTATCGTAATATGCCAGTACTGAAATTAGGGGTATTAACCCCAGAGAATAATCTAATGGACGCTCCTTCGGCACCTTTATACGTATCTGGAAGATGCCAATTCCCGGAATAGAATGAAGATTGCGAAACATACAATGGAAATCAACTTAAAACCTGGAATAACGATTTTTATTATTTATTAGCATCTACGGTATAAATAATTTAAAACCATCGTATTATTTTGTTTAATGGTACGTACCATCTACTGTTTTGCTGCCAAGAATGTTCATGAAGCACGCGATAACAGATACGGAATGCAAAACCATGAATTGTGACAATCCAATTCTACTTAATAGATTTGGAATACATTACTATTATGTACGAGTGGAATAAATCCCTTTTAGGGTACGTGAAACCGATAAAATTTTCCCAGTATCTCAAAAAATAGCCAGAATTCAGAGGTCTGGCTCTAAAGAAGCCAAAGTAGAAATCCCGGATGCCGTTACGAAATCGTTGAACCGTGAAACAGAAAGTTCAATGTGATTAATATCCGTCAATCATCCCAAAAATATTTCGCCAACTTCGGCGACAAATATTAGAAGTGTGCGTTGTTCAAATTAACTTAAATGAACAGAAATCGAATATTATTACATACCGGCATAGCTGACACGATAGATTATCATTTTCATGGAGTTAGTAGCATGTTAATTGGGTAAAAAGAAATAGAAAATGGTGGTTCTTTGTTTATTGTTCTGCTTATATATTACCGTCGAAATTGTGTAAAATATTGTTTTTCATGTTTTGTCCCAATTACAGGTTTGTTCATTTTGAACAATGTACAAATATGAAATACTGGGGGAGATAGGTAAAGGTAGTTTTGGAACAGTTTTCAAGGCAAGACAGACTAAAATTAACACTGATTTTGCCATCAAGAAGGTGAGAAAAACTACTATTTATTTTATAGTAAAATATTTGAAGAAGTAGATAAGTGTTTTAAAATATGATAATGGAGGTGAAAGACCTTTCAAAGGTGATTAAGTCAAGATGTTATATCATGTATTAATTTTTATTTATTCATTGTTATTAATCATAATCCACCAGTCAACCTTAGAAAGATTTTTCTGGGATACTAGTTTGGTATTATGGTCCTCCAACAATTTGATTATGTTAGGGTAGGTGATCTTAGGTTTGGGTGAGGGTCAATTAATCCTAACCCAATCTCACCTAAGATACCCTATCCTAACGTAACCAATTTTCGAAGGTCCCACACTACTAGAATACAACCTATTCTGGCAATGAATTTAAGGTTTGAAACTTTGAAACCAATAAATAATATGACAATTCACTTAGGTACGCTGTGATGCGCCGGAGAATGTCGAGTTGGCCCTCCAGGAATTCTGGACCCTCTCTAGTTTGGGCCAACATGAAAACATCATTAGATTCGAGGAGTGTTACCTCCAGCATGGAGAGGACATCCGTCGCATGAAACATGGCGATAAAAACTCATCAGCCTATTTGCATTTGGTCGAAATGGCTATAAAAGGTTGGTGAGAAGTAATCAAAAGCTAACTTGTAGTTGATGATGAAATTGAAGCTGAATGTATGCAATGTATTATGAGTAGAAATTATCATTCATATATACTAGTACCGCTTTATTTTCCAGTGAGCATGCTTATATATTCATATTGTTACAGGGAAACGAGGTCAAGACCAAGCCCATTACTACCTTTGGTTTGTGATGGAATTCTGCGATTGTGGAGACATGAATGATTATATATTGACAAGAGATCCTATTGCCTATCTGAATGCAATGTTTATGATCCAGCTTGCAGACGGGATATCATTCTTACATAAGAGCAATGTAGTTCATAGGTATGATGTTGCAAAGTAGTAGAACTACACATAGATAGGTCTCCACACATAATTGTATGCTATTATATTTTTATTGAAAAGTTTAAATCATCTACAGCTCGTACTGTAACAGTTGTAAGGCTCACCTTTTGTAAGTTTATAAATTTATTTTGATGACTTTATTTTATTTTATCACTGAGCTGAAGCGCTTTTTTCTTTGACAGAATTATTGAGAACACAGGTAATTACTGAAATTGACTCTAAATAAGTACTTAATCTTCTTTTCAAAAGGGATAAGTAAAATATTTATAGGCTAGATAACAGTAATGATAACACACTGATTGCACAATGCTTTTACGCAAAATGAATTGGAATTTTTTCACAGAGATCTTAAGCCTGAAAATGTATTGATCCGTTCGGCTAACCAAGGAGAACCGTTACTAAAAATTGCTGATTTCGGGCTGTCTAAGGTTCGGTTTCCATTTTTTCATTTCATTTGGTAGGAGTAATTTACTGATGACAGATACTGTTTTTACCAGGTGTGCACAAGTCCAATTAAAGAAGATGTTTTGTCTGGCCAGGGCGATGAGCATAACGACTTTAACGTTGACACTTGCTGGCTCTCCTCTGCGTGCGGATCTGATTTTTTCATGGCCCCTGAAGTATTTCAAGGCCGATATACTGCTAAAGCTGATGTATTTGCTATGGGTTTGTGTTTACCATGGATTCATTTATAACTACAGAGTACATCATAGATAATATGCAGTTATTTCCCAGTATATATATATCAGTGTTTAAAATAGTCTTCTGATGTGAAGTACAGGTGTAAAAATCTATATAGACTGAAGATTGGAGATTTTATTTATTTATTTTAAGCCACAGCGATATTAGTATACACCAATTCCCATTTTTTACCAGGAATCCATTGTACTTATTATAATTGACATAGTCACAGAAATTTGTAACCTCTAATTTCATTCAGTTCATATTAAACCACCTTTTCTTGTCAGGAATAATATTTTGGGCAATCATGGACCGGATCACATTCATTGATGCCGGAACAAAGAAGGTTTTACTTGGGACGTATGTCAGGAGAGAGAAAGAGGTCTTGCCTGTCGGTGAAGCTCTGCTGGATGATCCAAATCTTAACATGGCTCAGTTACTCATTGACACTGGACACGGGCCAGTCAGTGGACAGCGACACAAGCGATCTCAAACACGAACCTGCATAACTGGGAATAAGTCCAAGCTAAGGCAAAGATATAATTCATTGTGATTAGTTTAACTAACAAGATAACCTGGCCTGAAAGTGCGATGTCCCAGTATTATTAGTTCTAAGTCAAATAGACTTAATCTAGATGCCATTCATAATAATGTCTGTGTAAATATTGATACAGCACATTTAATCAACACAAAATCATACCAATGAAATCTCATTGTAACCTAATTCTTTATGATAATGGTATGAGCTTTTTTATACTCCTAAGGTTATATGTTATATTACCAACATGATATTAGCAAGCAATAGTTGATTATTATCCATAATCGAATTGGAAGAAAGATTATAAAGCAGATTGAAGATTATGTATCCGTAATAAGGATATTAATGCTACTCATGACTCATCGTGTGTTGACTTTGGAATGTGTTTTATAATTTTCATTATTCTATATTGCAGTTGTGTTGGGTCTCAAGCCATTTTGTAGAAGTAAACCAATTAATGTTAAATCATATTTATTTCCAGAGGGCTCATAGCACAGATGGTTCATCCTAATCCTGATTTCAGACCCAGTTCACAAGAGCTTCTTGGCAAACTTGGTGTCATTTTGCAACTGAATAAAAGGCAAGTACACATAAAACTGGTTATCGTGAGGGGTTTGTAAGTCTGTTTTGTATTAACAATGTGCTTGATACATACAGACCGATGTCCATAAAGACAGAAATGCATACAAAAGCCAAACTTGTCTCATCCTCTCGTAGACGCAGTCGGAGAGATGAGAAAAACATTAAGATTGTCAACGAAATGAAAAATGTAGAGGAGGCCATGCCTCACGAACAAAATCTAACCACCTGTCATGTAACCAGAAGCAAAACAAACATTGCAAGTAGAGCTGACAATCGAAGAGCCAGTCCATCTAAAAGAATCATAGTCAAGGAAAAAAATGATAAATTATTTCCTGAGGATCACAGTAATTTACAAACTCAAATTTTAGGCAAGGTGTCAGGTGGTAATAAGCGTCGTGCATCGACTAGGAAGACGAAAAAGAGATCAGGTGCCGTTAACTCTGGTAAAAAAGTTGTTACTTCCGAGGTCACGACCCTACGAAGAAGTCTGAGACAAATAAAGAAGAAGCAGGTTGCCGGTAACGATGAAAGTGATGTTATTGAATCTGGTAATAACTCATCTTCTATATCTCAAACGAATAGTGATGTTTCTGATAAAATATCCCCTAAAGAAGAGGAATCTTTTCCAGCTGTTAAGAAAGGAGCCAATGCTCAGAAGAAAGGTAGTATTGAACTAAGCTACAAAACCAACCAGCAGGAAACAGAAAACGAATTTAATTCGTCCAGTGCAAACAGTAGTGATAGTTATGTCAAATCGGTCTCTGGTACTTCATCGGTATTGGATCGCAGAAAACCTATCAGTACCATGGAGTCCTCGGGTAGAAGTAGTGTGCTATCGAAGTACGAAGTGCCTGTCAAAGAAGCTGCTGTTGATGTAAGTACAGCAAGCAATGATACAAATTCGAAAACAGGGTTTACTCGTGGTGGGCGTATTCGTAAATCTCCAGCAACTAACCTAGCTGTACTAAAAAAATTTGAAGGAGGAGTTGCAGAAGATTTAGTGAAACCAAAACAAACATTTTCTCCTCCTCTTGTCGGAGATGTTCGTGATAGAAAACCAACTGTTGAAATCACAGGATTTCGTAGAAGAATTGGACTCAAAGCTCAAATATGTGAGTGCAAACCAAAACCTGCATCTACATCGGACAACGAAGACGAGATGTCACATGATCCCGGAGAATTGCTGCTAGAAAACGCTGCGGTTACGGATCCACCCGTCAGTATTATTCCACAGGATAAACCCAGATTCGAGGTGCCGTGCAGCCCATGTGTTGTTGAGCAAAGTGTGGTGAAGGGTTTTAGGCATAATCCATTCTATGCCGCTGTGAAAAAAAGATGGAGATACGTGGTGTTAGAGGAAACAACATCAGACTCGAATGGAAAGGAAAAACAAAACAACCCGTCAGCTGAACCTGACGAAAAACATGCAGTTTCGAAAACAGATGAATCTAGGAAAAATATCGCCCGTTTTCACAGTGAAACACAGAAGCCTCGTTCAGTAGCTGAGAATCTTGATGGCAATAATAACCGCAACACATCAAAATTACTTAAAAAAGAGGTGAATAAGTTTGATAAAAAACAAAATACGGCCAGAGAAGAAAGGATCCAAAAAACTAGAAAAATTGTAGATGAATTTGACAAGAAAATAAGCAGCAAAAGATCTCCAATTCTATCCAAGATGGAATTTGCTGAAAACATCTCTTCAGTTCCAGTATCAAATATAGTTGGTAACGACTTTGAGAACTTCAATAAACGACTTGTATCACACAGCATAGGTCGAATCTTATCTCCAGAGCCCGAAAAAACTCACAGAGTAGCTGAAGTGAGTACAAGGGATACTTCGTTCATGATTCCACAAAAGCAGAAATCACCAAATATGAACAGACTTAAAAAGAAATATAACGGCAAAATATCTTCAAAAGATACAATGGTTTCTCAGGAGTATGGTTATCTGAAAGATACAATCGTTCCGAAAACCTTTTTGCCTCGCTTGGTCAATTTTTGGAATCCGTCAATGAGTATGAATTTTGAAACACTTCCTCATTTACCTCAACATCAAATGTCACATAATCGTAAAATAAGCCAACATTCAAATGGTTTGAAGAAAACCTCAGCGTGGGGTAAAAAACGTTCAAACCAAACCATACAGATTCCAACAATCGACTTGACAAAAGATGACAAAGAAGATGATCAAGTTGAGAAGGAGTATCCTGCATCAAGAAAACGTAAGAATGTAGAACCACACCATGATCTTCCACCCCAAAAATTGAGACGGGGTGAAGCAGGGATGACCCACAGAACACAACTCAGGGGTCGTCCGAGAATTAGCGTGACGAGTCCCCAAGCTCGTAGTTCTGTGATTGAATACAGTCCGCCGAAGACGAGGATTTTGGATGTGACGCATTCTCCTTTGCTATCTCCTCACAAAAGGTCTTTCCAAAATGAACACAATAAAGAGATTCAAAAGCAGTACCATCATAACTTAAATGACAGCAGCTTGTTCAATGAATACTTGCAGTCACCGTTGCGTTCCAATGAACAATATTCAAGAAATATTCAGTCCAGTTCATTGCTCCATTCACCATTGCTATCGCCTATTCGAGCATCACCTAACTCATACAGTTCCATCGACAGCAGGAACATGTCTTCCCATATACTTTCATCACCTGATAAGAGCTATCTTCATGCAAGCGCATCTACGCAGAGAGCATTGAGGAGCGCCGATCCACATTATCAATTCCTTGTCAGTCCTAGTGCCAGGCTCGAGACTCGTTCTGAGCACCCAGGAGCCGATTTGGATCTTCGATCACATTACTTTAGAAACCCAGCCGATTTGCAGATTCCCACAATGATGAATTTACTGCAGCCTGGAAACTTACTTGGTGGACATACGGGTTCCTATGTGTACAAACATCAACCAGTTCACAATTCTTCCCAGGTTCATGATCCCCATTTGCATCGGGGTTCAGATTTAAATAAGATAGCCGTCCCCTGTAAAAATTCATTGTGTGCATCCTGTGTTCATGATGAACGGCTACATGCCTGCAGCCAGAAACGATCTGCCGGTTTTCAGACTATTCCTGGTCAGTTACAGAGAGCACTGACTGCTCCCCTCTATCCGAGCCTGCCCTTTGTCAGTGACATCACAGGGATCTCGATGCATCACTACTCGCAACAGCAACAAAGCCCAGGTATTTTTTCTAAATATCCTTTTATACCCAGTGTTCAAAATCCTTCTTGAGCCATTTACGTGTATTTTGTGACGGTGTGCTGTTATAGTTGAATTGCTTTTATTAATATGTGATGTATACTGGTAAAGGACCTCAGCATTGCATTGATCATGCTCTTTCTTTCTACAAAGATATTCTGCTCTAGGCAAATTTGGGTATCTTTTGGAAGCTATAAGAATGACAATTCTAGAACTTTAGGATTGACAAAATCTAGAGTTGTATCGAGAGACCTATTTATTCTGTGTATTTCTAGGTAGAGCCTTATTAACATTAAGTCACCATCAAATTGCTAGTGTCCCTGCTGTGTTATCTGAACTCTCTCCTAAGAATGAAATAACTGCTTTTTTGTAAAATCTTAATGAAATTACCTGTTGTTAATCATTCATGATAACTTCTATCAAAATACTTCGCATGGTATCATGCATTAATGTGTTCCAGCTGCAGTATATTCTGCAGTACATTATTCTGGAAATATTTATAAAAATTTCTTTTTCTGTGTTTTCTTCTCGTCTTGTCAAATGTATATCATGCGGTAGCAATTGAGGTAATGTCTTTTTATCCAGGTCTCTATATCTTTGACTTCTGTATAATATTTTTTCCTGGTAAGAGTGGTGCTAATGAGCCTGTTGGGTGCTATTATAGTATGTCTTCTTAGTTTTGGAGGGTTAGGGTAAGGGTTAAGCTTAGGGACTGAATTAGGCCTATACTATCTTTTTTTAATTTATAGATCTTTTAAATTTCAACACTTACCCGAACTCCGATAAATGAGATAAAGATCGAATACTATAGTAGCACTTCATGTTGAATAGGATTCTTCAAAATGCAGTAATGAATCCAAAATATTTATCAAGTTTACTGAAATATTTTTCATCATTTAGTATAACTATCTGAAAGTGAGCAGTGACCCAGATAACAAGGCTGTACCTCAGGTCTATTTTCTGTTGATATCCAGAGTCCTATTAAAGTCTTATAAGACACATGTTTTATTTTATGTTTCTGGAAAAGGTGCAGGAGATAGTTTTGAAATATTTTCCAAATCGTCAGTAGTATAGTAGTGAAAATGATTTAATTATTAAGGTAGAAAAGTGATTAAAATTCCTGCTAACAATGTAAATATTAAACAGTAGACTTGCTGTCATCAGAGAGGAAAGAGTTGTTTTTAAGTTAAGGATAAGTTCAGTAACGAGATGGGAAATGGGTAATTTATTTTGCTACGATGTATGTAAATTATTCATTCATGAATCATAATTCGTGTGTTTATTCAAAGGCCTCTATACTAATTCTAGTGTGAACAGTTTTTTTTGCTGTTTTTGTCTGTAGGCGGGATTATTTCGAAGCTGTTATGATATGTGCTAGATTTTAGCAATGGCAATGAACTTGATCCAGAGGGTATTTGTGAAATTTAATGGGGGAGAATGTGAATGACTGACGATTAACAGTAGCTAAAAGTGAATTGCATGAATTACCTCCAGGCATTACATAACATATGTTAGCGATTGGAGTATCTATCTAGTGGTAATGTTGAGTTCAAAGTTCATTTCTTTCTACTGTGTCCTGCTGCATTTCGTGTTTTAATTTACCGGGGTTTCAAAACGTTAACGTTTTTAAAAAAAAGGGATGTTAGAAGCGCTTTTTGCTACATGTTCAGTGTGAAAGGGGTCTGAACACCACTATGCTATATATTTTTATTCTTTGTAACATGCGTATATAGGATATCGAACTGAACGCTACACTATGTCCTCCTGAGGTTTGTGCCCTAGTCGATAGTCCAGTTGGCATTATGATATAGCATATTATGCCTCCGCAGTATATAACTGAAACATATTGCGTAAAATAAGTGATATTTTTATTATTTGTACGTTTTTGTCATGAATGATCTCGACACAGAAGGTGAAATGTACAAATAATTGGAATCGTTCATCTCGTTGTCCCATTTGTCCAGCTCTAGGTCACCTTGAAATATATTGTCCCATTTCTTGAAAAATTCATCACTTTTAGCTTTGAATCTCGCTTCTGCCAGAGCTTTTTGCAGTTGAACCTGTAATAACATAACGCTTTCTTATTAGCTTACATACGAAACGCTTCATGTGAATTAAATATTTAAAATTTCAATAATGTACCTCCATTCTTATTAGCGAACTTCTGCTCGGCCTGTGTGGTTCTGGCGGTTCCAATAGACTCACTCGTCTGTGGTCAGCAGGGATATCAGTCACGTAGATGTCTTCATATTTAATGCTTGTTCCCGTGCTTGTTTTGATTTGCTCTAAAGAACAATAGTTTAATTTACATACAGGTTGATTACTTACGTACGTCATTATCCGAATAGCTTTAAAATTAATTTGGCTCTTCCAAGTACTACTGCTTTGTTTAGAATTATCTGAGTAGAACGAGAATTTGTTGACATAAAGTATGAACGCATTGTTACTGTCTAATACTGGTAAAACACGAAAATTATTTATCGTTGTTTAACCATTTTTATCATACTCTCATAACCATATGCAGGTGAGACAACATCAGTTAATTTCCCGAGAATTACCGAGAAATTTATAAGCTTCGAGTATTTCTTGGTCAACAGTTTGAATTGTTTTTCTTCTGTCTTTTTGTATTTGTTCCAAAGTTTTCTCATGGGCTTGTAGAATTCCGAAATTTTGTTTGTGCGCCCTGGCTTGGTTTTGATTCTGTCTGTCGTTCATTTTTATAATTATTGTATCACTGATTTATCATATACAACGACAACGATACTACGTAAGGCTGCCTAATTCTCCACAGGTCAGAAAACGATTGAAAGATTTGTATTAATAATGGTGAGATAACCTTTCAAGCCCGTCTTGTATTTCAGCAAAGTATCCAGCAGAAGAAACGTGATCTCAATATAAACATTGAATTGATAGTATCGATATTTGAAACAAAGCTTGTTGAAAACAACTATTGATGTGGTCTCTGTTTATCACAGGCCTTGGGAACATTGGTTTGGTTGAACATGTGATCCGGCCTGGTATTGATATATATATATTTGCAACCTTTCCCCACAAAACAGCCAATTCTAGTTTTGCACGATTCTTTTGTAACTAATTTCTATAAACCTGATTATTCCCGAAACAAATGTAGCACACCTTACAAAGCTAGAAGTGGAAAAATGCAATTGAAGTGCAGCAGAGAGTGGTTCAGCAGGATATAGGATGCCAAATCACGAAAAAATGGTGGGCACCCTAACTATCTTAATTTTTTTTGTCGTAACGACGGTATACGAAGCCAATTTTATTGTTGTTTTACATTTTTTCTCGTCAACTAAATATTTTCCTTTTCCAATAGGAACAGTTGCAGTTGTGATAGCCACGATGAGACTAATTTGGGTTCTTCTCGTCAATCACTCAATCTAACCAGCCCACGATACCATCACCGCAACTTCGAATGTTGACTCGAGATGGCAGCAGAGATCTATATATATATATTATATATATAGACTTCGAATATTACTAGAAGTATGTATGAAACTTTCTCTATACTGCCTCTTATATTTTCTGTTTTAACAGAGGAATATTCGTTTCGCGAGTTCTGCTAAGTTACTCAAGTGTATTTGTTACCGATAGAATATAATTTATAGGGTATGCAGTAATAGAAATGGGTTTCAGGAACTAGTGGAACGCTAATGTCCTCCAGGATGAAGTTGGGAAGGAATGGAGGGTAGATGCTATTGGCTATTAATTGGAAACTGAGAAGTCTTGAAAACTTATTTTTCATACGGACGAAGGCTATGTAAACGACTTACCCTATTCTTCACGCCGTAAACAATCATGCGACCTGCACTTTCACCACCATGCTTTACTGAATGGAGCACAATTTAATTTAATGTATAAAATTGCCTAATAGAGGTGAATTCGAAAACTCGACATAATAACTTACTTGAGCCATTGATTTGGCGTATTTTTTGTTCAATTTACTGAACTGGAGTCTTTAGCACAATGGTTTATTATTTATTTTATTGGAACGAGTAAATATGCCAGAGCATGCAGGATAGCAATACACGGATATACTCCCGATTCCAGTGATTTGTTGTGTTATGTATTTGGCCCCGGAAAGTTCCATTTTTTTGCAATTTGTGTTAAGCCTAGATATGGACTGTATCATAACGTGTATTCTTTTTTTGCACAGTAAAATATAGTTAAAGAAACAGTGAAGATGCATTTGTTGTGGATTTTCTCGCTTGCGGTGCTTTGTTCTACAAGTAAGTTCTCATTTTGCTTTGTAAATGTAAGGTTTGTAATTCGTGTTACGTCTTGATTTTGAGTTCCTATTATGCAGGGAGATGTAACTGATTATTCATATATTATGGTATTAATTATATCGTTTTTTTTTTTCGATAACTTATCGCAATCAGGATATCTTAGATAATATAAGTTTTAGTGTGACCGATATACCGGGAAATGAAGTGATCGCTGTAGCGCATGAGATCTCAATCCATCATCAGTTTTATTCAATCCTGTTCAAGTGATTCAATAGTTTCCGTTAACGTGGTAATAATTAATCCTCTGCAATCCTGCGTACTACAGTTGTTAAACTGTTCTATTTCGGGGACGTTTCTTCACCCCTCTTCAATGCCACTTACCGTCGGAACTACTTCGTTGTCATGTCTTGGATACAGCACGATTGGTGAAAGGGTTATCAATATGAGATCGACCTATTGGTTACAAAGGCATGACTAGATTATTGCACCTAATTGTATACCAATGTCCCTCCAAGAATTCACAACATTCACAAATTCAAAGCTTTGTCTCTAAATCAACACGTCCGTTGCAATCGATCACTTCTGTCCATTATATTGTAGTTAGTTGTTAACATCCCGGATACCATACGGATATGCTATGTTTGACCAAAACACTGAATCGATGTAAGGACAATCGGTTTGTTTGACTATATGTGTGTGAATAGTAATGGTTGCTATGGCTCTGATTGTAATATTTACAGCAGTAATATTAGTTTATTGTACAGAAGACAATTTCCACGGACGTAATTTTCGGAAAACATCGCATAAAATCGGAAATAACTTATAACTGAGGTATTGCTTTTTGTGTGAACCTGTTGTTTTATGATAAAAATAACAAAGTGACAGATTTCAATGTAGTTTCCTGGGAAATATCAAATAAGGAGAACATGTAAAGAATGGGATTTGAGTGAATGTAAATCTTGTAAACCACAGTGTAGGATTTTGCCGATTTTGTTGCCTACAAATAGTGGCACTCCAAACTTCTTTTATCGCGATTGGAGTGTACTTTGGTTGGTTCGTTGACGAGATTATGTTGCTCCTTTTTATAATATTACCTGTATGAAAACAGCTATCATGTTTGTAACACGCAAAAGCTTCTCCGAAAAGAATTATCGCAATTTAAGATAACAAACCTCAAGTCGGTCAGTAACTACATAAACAAACGGAGTGACGAAATACTTATGAATTCTTATCGTTTATGTATTTACTTGTACTCGCGTCCTAGACCTAGGGTTACTAGATCCCCTCATTGCAGGAAGTAGCGAGCTGATGCACTGAAAGTAGCGGATTTGTGACAACAGAGGAGGATTATAAAATAGATTAGTTATAGTTATTTTTATGTGTCTTCAAAAGATATGTATCATAAATTTATTGGTAATCAATCATTTCTTCTCATTTATAAGCTAAGTTAGCCCAGCTTAATTTAGCAGAAAAAAAGGTAAATTCACACATTAGTAGCACTGGGCATTCAAAAGTAGTTTTTTTCCACCTGTAGCCTAATCTGACAACACTGTGTCCTGATATAGGATATTTTCGATATTTCTTTGCCGTCATATATGGCCGGGATTATTGATGATCCCCCTATTGAGCGAATAATGGATGACAAATGTATTTTTTCGGCT
This sequence comes from Halocynthia roretzi, assembly GCA_013436055.1. Taxonomy (NCBI): domain Eukaryota; kingdom Metazoa; phylum Chordata; class Ascidiacea; order Stolidobranchia; family Pyuridae; genus Halocynthia; species Halocynthia roretzi. The sequence continues at coordinate 251,113 of QRAM01000009.1, read as the reverse complement.
GTTATCTTCCCATGTTGTTGACTTTTCCACAGTCTTCCACCAAAGTCAATATTCCTTGATGATATCTGAAAAATTTCTGTCGCATTCTTCCCGCCCTTTATTGTGTTCGACTTCTGTCGTATTCCATAAAATAACTTTCATAAAAAGAATTCCGGAAAGCACTTATCGTGCGAATAAAGTATGAAAGATATTTAAATATTCTTCAGTGACCTTATTGGTTCTAACGTCACTGATATTCATCTGTCTTATTCGGTATGTGACAACATGTCTGCCACGAGACGTTAAACATACATGCATTCTAATAGAGAGGTATTCAAACTCCAATTTTGACTGTTCCTATACAATTGATAATGGACTTATCTATTCTGTTTTAATGCTGCCTTGTTTTGCCCTATAGATTCAAATAACAGGATAATAAATTTAAAAAAATATAATGTTCTAAAAAAATGATATTCTGTTTACTCAGAATGTAATCCATCAATTGCAATTATCTCTAATTTATATTTCATGATAAAGTTATCGCAAGATTGAGTTGAATACTAAGGAAAATTATGCTAAAACGTAGACCTCACCGCCAATCTCTGTTTAAATATTTGACAGATCTCATCGGAGCTGAAAAGTGTTTCATCTGCGTCCACAGCCCAGATCTGAATATCACAGACGAAGGATGTTCTACTGGAAATGTTACCGGAGTGGTTGAATGTAGCGTGGGCTGTATTGAAGTATTTTACGTAGATCCAGGTTGGTGGTTTCGATAAAAAATTTGTTTCTGTTAACGAAGGAGAGTTTAACGTTAATCTTCGATTTAGCGACGAACGAAACCAAGTTATACGCTCGCGACTGCGGAATACAAACCTGCGACTCAATGAATTCGGATGGTGTAGAGAGAACTACTGAAAATCACCCGTTTAATAATTACACCGAGGTACTTGATCAATCTGTTGTTCTATTTGATTACGGGTGATTTGAAGCGAAAACTTAATAGCGAGAAACACAAAAAGGAAATACAAAGGAATTCTGCAACACATGACTTGATTTAAAACGTTTTTTTTTTTTTGAAGCATGCAACTTGTTGCACCGGAGATTACTGCAATTGCAATTCAACTGTTTGTCGTGATGAAATTATTAGAAGGAATTCTTCAATCGATATCCCTGATAGTACAATATCACCAAGCAATGAAACAACTGCTGCAATCGCTACCACTGCTGCTACACCAAGTATACAAACGTTTTTTCCTTTCTGAGAGTAGACGTTCCCGCATATCTATCCGATATATTAAGTAATGTGATGCTAAAACCTCTCTGGTGATTTGATTAGACATCTGCATGTATTGTTACCACGCCGTGTTTTCCGAAGAAGACCGATCTCCTGAATGCATCAATGGAAACACTTCAAACAAGGTTGAATGTAACGGTGCCTGCTTACGTATATCGTATGTGGATCCAGGTATGCAGTACCAATAAAAGTTAGAGATTGTCAGTCAATTCGATATAGAAAATGCAAACTTGACAATTTTTTCTTTCTGTTCACAAGCAACAAATGAAATCCAGCTATTTTCTCTGGATTGCGGTGTCGATCTATGCAATGAAAATAATTCTGATGGCGTGGAAAGAATAACTGTCAATCATCCATTCGCAAATTATACTGAGGTAAATGTTGAAAATAAGGTTCTGTTGGAATGTGTGTGTTGATAATATTATTTTTCAAAACTTTTTTAAGCACCTCACATGCTGTGTTGGAGATTATTGTAACAATGTGACCTCTGACAATATGCCGACAACCGCTGCTACCAATATGACACAAGCAGATACAACAACTGCTAGAGATCAAGAGTCCACTACAACAAGCGAAATGACCACCGGCCGCTTTGAGTCTAATGCAACAACCACTACACCAGGGGAAGCTACAATTGGTGAGTTAACCACAGTGTATGAAGAGTCGAGCCGAGCAATGACAGCAGCAGAATCTCAACAAGACTTAACTACTGCACTGACCTCTCCAGCAGTATCGCAGGGAGCTACCAATACGACACAAGCAGATACAACAACTGCTAAAGATCAAGAGTCCACTACAGCAAGCGAAATGACCACCGGCCGCTTTGAGTCTAATGCAACAACCACTACACCAGGGGAAGCTACAATTGGTGAGTTAACCACAGTGTATGAAGAGTCGAGCCGAGCAATGACAACAGCAGAATCTCAAGAAGACTTAACTACTGCACCGACCTCTCCAGCAGTATCGCAGGGAGACACCAGCAGTACGGCCTCGGCAGCTGACGAAACTAAAACGACCTTGGAGAATAACAGCAAACCAAACAACTCCAGCTCGGACATTGTTGATGTAACTACTACTACTACCATTTTAAGAAGATCTACGACAAATCCATTTTCCGCCTCGATAAAAACGTCATATCAATTCACCACCTTACTTGCTAGCTACATTAGTGTTCGTTTTTTCTTGCTTATCTAGAACAGACGTTCTTAATCTCTTTAAACGCACATGTGAAATTCCTCTACGATACCCCCCCCTTAATGCTTTTTTATGAAGTGATTCAATACTGCAAGCTAGTTTCTTTGAATCGGGCAAATAAGAGGTGTCTCTTACCTACATTATAAAAGATCCCGTAGTTCAAGGAAGAGAAACCACATGCTTAAGAACCGCTGGTGGTTAAATTTCTATGAAGATTTTACTTTTGGAGAAATAGCTGCATTGCTTACAGGCAAAGTTTCTTGTGCTTTAGAAGAGAGCTGGTCCCTTAAGTCTCTATTAGTTTACACAAAGTGTGCATTAGTTAACTGAAACATATTGCTTGCACAAACTGTATTGCAAATATCCTAGAAATGTAGTCTCTAAGTAGCATTGAAATGTTGGAATTGAAATGAATATAATCAACTAGACCAGTATAGTTGGTTGCTGTATCTTATTAGACGTGGTAACCCAAATCGGAAATTAATAAAGAATTTGACGAGGAAGAAAAACAATGATCAATATGGAATATAATGGCATTTAATTTAATCGATTAATTCTGGATCATGGAAATTGTATGTTCGCCATAACCTGTTATTTGAAATCGTCTCCAATGCAAGTGGAATCGATTCTAAAATACCTGGTATTGAAAACCAATGCGATTTCTAAATTGGGCAAGAAGAGCATATTTATTAATAATTATACATGGCCGACTACGATATATGATTAGCCACAGCATCCATTAAAATATGTGGCAGCAAAAACATTTCTTTCAGAGCTCAGTTAGTGTATTGAATTCAAACGACGAAGCAAGCAGGAAGAATGGACACGGGAAGATTTATTGCAGTAATTCTAGTATTTCATATTCTGGCATGTGCAGGTAGACTTCGATTATATTTATGCAGTAAAACGACAATCTTGTTAAAGTTGTTATCATTGTTTTATCCAGATTCGTGCTCGGACCGATATAACGCAACTGTATGTGCAGATCATAAAACTAGAGGATCCTGTAAAACCTATGGACCATGGATGACACAACGTTGCGCCTTCACTTGCAATTTGTGTGACAAAAGTAAAAATAAATATAATATCCATTTTCCATGATACATAACCCTACATTGCAGTTGATAAAAGAATAAATCTACTTCTATATTCTATCATTTCTGAATCGAACAAAAACTATTAAATTATGTTTTTCAAGAGGGAAAATGGACTCCTTGGAAACCGCCTGTAAACTGCTCTTGTGGTGATATGGTTAATCGGACAAGGACCTGTCCCACGAATAGTTGTGGAGCTGGAAATAACAGTGAGGAAATTCTCTGCAATAAGAAAGAATGTGCAGGTAAGCAACACATCAATATTGATCAAGTTTCCTTGCTTTATGATATTTATTTCGGATTCAGATTCTTGCGCGCCGTGGGGTGAATGGAGTGACTGTGACGATTCTTGTGAAAATGGAACTCAGTCCAGAGTGCGATGCTGTTATGTTGGAGGGAACCTTATGTGTAACGAGACTACAAGCAATAAGACAACGGATTCTCGACCTTGCGATTGCAAAGGTATACGACATTCTATATTTTGAATGCTATCTATATATTAGGCATTATATTCAAGTGCAATAGGTTGATCAGTTATATTGCATAATAATATTTTTCTATTGCTTCAAGATTCTTCTGGAGATGCTGAGACGGTAGAAAATGACGACACGGTAAATCCTGATTTATTGTTCTGTCTCAGCTTTTCTCCAGCGTTGAAAAATTTGTCACCTGCTGCGGCAACGATGACAAAAATGAAGATCCTTCAAATTTTACACGATGAGCAGATGAAGGCTGCAAAATTACCAAAAGTTGGATTCTGAATACACTGCAGTGCTCGGACTGGTTGTGTTTTTCAAAGTAGATTAATAGAATAGAATAAATTACATGTTCACTAAGCTGTGTTTACATTAAGAATTCTCATTATAGGGTCAACGAGATTATTTCATTTATATATAATTTTTCTCGGCGTCGTAAACTCAAAACTCTCTAGTGGCAATAAAAGTAAAGCCTATTGAGAATGGATGTACTTTGTTTATTGTTTCAATTTGATTAAGGTTAGAAATAATTCATCTGGTTCTCTAATAATGATTTTAGATCGTATTGTACGAAACTTATATTACTGAGTGCTGTCCACACGTAGTGATAAACATCAGCGTCGCTTATTAATGCAGAAGTTTTCTGCAGAAATTTTGTCCGCTAGATGTCGCGTTCCAACATTCTTTCAAGGGAAGAAAAATTCCGTTGAGTTAATTCAGTGAATTTGCAGTTTAGAAATAAGGAAGGTTTTTCGTTCATTTCAGTGTAGTAGTATTTAGCGATATTGCTTATAAATCTGTTGTAACAAGTCCCCTGGTGTTAAGTTCCAACTTTCCAATTAAGTACCACATTGTCTGCAGTAATTTACAGTCTACCGGGTTGTGTGTAGAAACGTAGTTACGAAAGATTCTATAATTACTGAAATATAGATTCCCGAACCATGAGCTATTGGAAATTCTTTCATTCAAATGATTGTTGTACTTCTTCATATCTAACAGCTGTTTAGCATCAGTTGAACTTACCACAATAATTATTTCAACTGTGCAATCTATTAGCTGTATTGCTTCCTGTTCCAGATTCAACTGAATAATGACTCCGCATACGGTATATTATTGCTTTATTTAAATTTCTGTTTCCTACAAATCTACTATCTCCGACATAGAAAATATTTTTTTAAATTTAATTATTAGTATTTCTAACATTTAAAAAATATATCTGGTATTTAACCATCATTATACAGGAGAATGATGAAAAATCCGGAGGGACGGCAATATTTTTCAACCAGACGAAAAGAGATCTTTTTACCATTACGAGCGGCTTCAAAATATGGAATCGAAAATTGAGGAACAATTGGAAAGTAGTACCGTAAGTGAATCTTTTTCTAACAACATTCCTCTTCGTGAATAAAACTCGAAAGATGTGTATTTTTTCAGACACAAAGATGAAATTTCCGAAGAAAACCTGAAGGGAGCTCGAGTGTTTGTGCTTCCTGGCTGTCGGGAAAAATTTACAGTGAACGAGGTATAAGTTTTAGTTTTTTAAATAAAGGACAGTGAGACTTTATTATGTTGCGTTTATTAGATTCACTTGGGTACAAATCCATATTGATTTGAGTGATTGACCGATAAGATAATGCAAGATATTCATTTATATGATAAAGTTTCCACATTGATATCTGTGTTCTTCTTTTAACATTATACTCATTTTCTTCATTTATTAGTTTGAGCACATCAAAAGATACATAGGTGGAGGTGGAAGCGTTCTTGTTATGCTTGGAGAGGGTGGAGAGACCCATTTCAATACGAATATTAATTATCTGCTTGAAGATTATGGTATCATGGTTAACAGTGGTGAGTTTATTTTATACATATGGTTTTGTCCGTGTCAAACCATTCTTCTCATAAAAAATACTTCGGTAATAACCCTAGGAGTTGAATTGCAAAGATACAAAGATAATTTGGAGGTATTGGTGACGAGGAATAATGGATCTCATCAAGATTCTGTTTTTATTACAAATTACGTTTTAAATCAAATTTTTTTTTTACTTAATTCTAGATGCTGTTGTACGGAGTGTCTACTACAAATATTTTCATCCAAAGGAAGCGCTGGTAAGCAATGGTGTTTTGAACCGTGCAATCAGTCGTGCTGCTGGAAAATATGTTCCAGGACTTGATGATAATCTTTCAAAAGATGAAGATATTAATTCAATGTCACAGTGAGTAATTTATTTCCTCATCATTACCTAAACTTTTTATTTCTCTACTAAGCATCGGCAACTTTATGCTTGGCTTTTTAGTCGACCCTTTTGAGACTCGACGTATACCCTGGCATATGTCTGTTCAATTAATCAGTGATCGACTTTATCGGCTCTATCTCTAATCTACAGCTGTTTACTTTTCCAGAGCTTTGCAGTTTGTTTATCCGTATGGGGCAACGTTAAACGTAGCCAAACCTGCGACTTCGGTGCTTTCAACCGGCTCAGCTAGTATTCCAGTGAACAGACCAATTCTGGCAATGCATCATTCTAAGGTAATTTAAGATTTATACTGGTAAATGAGCATATAGTTTCAAAATATACATGGTGAGCATTGAGACCCTGTCTAAAATCTGACAACCTTTTTTTATAACTTCATGTCAAAAATCTAATTGAAAATTACAACTGCATTTTTTCCCTTGGTTTCATTAATGATAATTGGTCGATAATATGCTCAATGCCAGTTTCAGTGGTGCCCCCATCCATGAAAGATTTCGATAGTAGAATAATAGATAATAATTATTATTTTGTTGTTTATCAAGGTTAACGGTGGTAAACTGGCAGTTCTGGGATCTGTTCACATATTCTCAGATCAGTATCTGGATAAGGAAGAAAACAGCAAAGTTATGGTAGGTTGTTTTTAAACATATTTATGTAATGTTAACCTGTACAAACCTGTTGAATCCTATCACCAAATTTAACAACTATCTTTGGAATCCTAGGAAGTTCTAATGCAGTGGTTAACATCTGATGAGATTGAGTTGAATGCTATTGATGCTGAGGATCCTGAAATATCTGATTACAACATGCTTCCCCATACAGAAAAGCTGGCTGAAAGGTGAGAATAGCACAAAATTTTTTTTCAGGACTTTATTGAATTATAAATAATCTGTATGTAGAGAGTTTTAAAACATTTTAATAGAATTTTATATAAGTAGCAGACCATTTATTCAAATCAAGAAAATTAGAATCACTAAAAAGGAAGCTATTTTTCAGACTTACTAGTCATTGGCATACGCATCCTATATGTTATATGTGCTGTTCCATATTTTAAGAATTATGAATATAGACATATTGTTTAAATAGAGCAACTATGTGTATTCTTTTATTGATTTTCTTGCTGGTGTTTAGACTGAAAAGTTGCCTCCAGGAAGGTGAGGATGTTCCAACCGATTTCACAAGGATGTTCGACAAAGGGCTGTTCAGAATCAACAACAAAATGCTCCCGAAAGTTCTGACGTGAGTATATTTAGCCCGTCTGTGCTCACATTCTAACATCATCACCATTTTGTATTCTATCTTGTATTCATCATTTTCATCAGGGCATTTAAAGATCTTCACATCAAACATGAACCTCTTACATTGATTACCCCGAATTTTGAAACTCCCCTCCCACCTCTGCAACCAGCTGTAAGTACATAGTTTTGTTGACTGGGAAAATGTCTGAAAATTATGTTATATAAATATGATCGACCCTCGTTAAAACGGAAGCTGATTAAGTGGACTAAATCTGAGTCAGGATCTTCATTTCTCTTCGAAGTGTCCACTAGATGGCTCACACAAGTGTTGACTGTATGTTCATGAGAATATGCAATCTAAGTTATTCATTAAAAAAAATTTAGCCTGGTTGATATCAAGACTAGAAAGTATAAAAATAGTTAGTAAATATAAGATTCTTTGTCTCTTCAAGAATGACGTGACTCTGAACTATTTTGATGGTTTAAAGCACTGCTTCTGCTAGCCATGTGTAAGAAGAGTTTGAAATGTAAAATTAGACAAACAATTACTGGTGTTATATGACCAGGTTACTAGATTCATTTCATTTTCACTCATTTTTTATTTGGTTCCAGGTGTTTCCTCCGGAATTTCGTGATCTTCCTCCACCTTCCCTGGATCTGTTTGATCTGGATGAATGTTTTTCTTCCGAGACTGTCAGACTGGCGCAGATCACCAACAAATGTATGTACTCATTCTTTTATAGAACAAGTTCTTCTGTTAAAATAAGTTCAAAGTTATCTTGGATAAATAGCCTAATATATATAGAAACAATACGCAAGCAAAAACAGCACATATAAATACAAGTACTGTATATAATAATAAAGTTCTAAAATACATAGCTACCAGCGTGTATTGGCACAAAAACATGATGCAAAATACGATGGAACTAACTTAACTTGAAATAATATTATCAGACAGGATTCAGTTAAACCAAAATCCGTAGCAAATGATCTGTTATTGCGAGTTGAAATTGCAAAAGAAATCATAAGATGTGATAGCTTAAATAACTGAGGATTGTTTGGGCTTCATATTCAGTGATATGAAAATGAATGAAAAGATATATATCTATCGGTGTCTCTCGCATGTCGTTGCGACGCAAAAGCAGTGTGTGAAATTTGATACCATTAGGAGAATTTGAATATCGAGTAACTTATGATATCAGTAGCAATATCCATGGAAGGCAATAACTGAGAATGCATGAACAAACTATGAAGAATTGTTTGAAGTGAAATTTTCATGCTGTCAACAGGCAATGATAACGATCTCGAATACTATGTACGAGAATGTGGTGACATCTTAGGCGTGACGCCCAAGTTAGGAAAGGAAACGCGAACAGCAAAGCACATCTTGGAATACGTTTTCAAGCAGATTGTTGAATGGAAAAAAGTATCGCAGGAACGGGATGTTGACACCAGTGGAATATAATTGGAATCACTGTATAAGTCACAACAGTAAAGCAAACAATGGATATTCAACTTCATGATTCTTTTATTCAACATTAGATAAGAATTTCACACTGTATGTTATGTCTGGAAACTAAGCTCATTAATTACAGTCACTCCCCGACTTACGAACGTTCGGTGATACGAACAAGGTTAATACAAGTCCAAATTTCCCGTAGTTCCGGGTTTGCTGCACTTTTGCTGGTGGCAGTACATCAGCATCTGGCGTTCGTTGTTGTTGATCGCGCTTCGACTGTGTGTGCGAACGTTCCTCCGTGTTCCCTATTTCTATAGTTTAGTTTTGTGTTATTGTAGTGAAATTCAACAGAAAGTTAGTGTCAGTGGCGGCCAGGACACGTGTAATACCTTGTTATGCCACCGTTGAAGTTTCTCTGTAAACCCATCTCTTATGATAGCATCTCCTTTCCAGTTTCATCACATCTCAAGTTTTAATAATTTTCATAGATTAGCACATGTGATATTTTGTATAAATAGTTATTTTTATAATAAAGAAAATGTTTGAAAACTCCCACTGTACGAATATGCTTAATGGTGGCAAATTTGTTCGGATATCGGATGCTCTAGTATTTCGCGGCATTTGGTTTGTCCTTTATTAAGGTCACATTGTATCGCCAGACCATGTTGATGAGACAGTTTAGCAATCTCAGTTACAGACTGAGAAGGTCAGTGGTTGATATGCTCAGATTCCATTATGACTATGTTGCAAACCTACATAGTTCAAACCCATCAGGCTCCTTCACTCATGGATGTTAAACAGTTTGCAAAGAGCTTATTTATTTCAGTTCATTTTAAAATTCTCTCTTAGTACTGTAATTATACGAGTTCTTAATTAATAGGCTGACCAACGAATAAATTCACAGTAATTGCGCACCACGATTAAAAGGCGAATAGAGGAAAGAATAATATGATTACTTGCAATAACGAATTAATTAATAACTCTCGTAAGCGTGAAAAGAGGCTGCTGTATATTGTACGAATTCAGGGTGAAGTATTAAATATTCCAAATCCGAACGATCAAGCCGTGAGCTTTTGTTTCATATCACGTAAATTATTTTTCTGTATGCGGTTCGCCAATCTGTTGAGTGTGATCGACCGCTTCATCCAAAATATCCGAGGTGATTCTCCCAGCCAGTATGACATAGCCTTTGACATCATCAAAAGCAGGTAATTCGGTCAGTCCGGTAAGACCAGAACGCTTCTCGGCAGTTACTTGTGTGCTGTGATAAAATGTGTAAAATTGAATTTATTGGTGTCAGCGTAGTCGCAAGTTTTAAATGATATAATATACAACATTAGCTGGTTCTGACCTACTAACTTTTCATTTTTAAATTGTTTAAAATTTACCCGTGTATATCCATCATACCATTATCAAAACCAAATAAGAATGATCGTAATTTTTAATTATTTTCTTCTGATATGTACTCTACTAGCCTTATTATCATTTCTACTAATCAAATGGCGCATTGTAATGTACGTACCGTTTCCCCATGAGCATGCTCAAGAGACGTCTCACTGCCGCTCTATCCAAAGCGTTAGATCTCTGTGATGTATATTCCGCTTCCGAATAACGTTTTTCTGCGACTGAAACTGAGGGTTCATGGACTTCGCTTCTCCTTTCGAATGAAACAAGTTCTCTGAAATTAATTCATCACGTTAGATCTTTGGGGATCTCTAAACATTTTAGCATGCGGTCCACATGGTTGATTTCCAGATAAAGATAATTTTATTATCGAATGAGTGAATTAATTAATTAGTTTTTATATTAATTTTTTTGCAGTCAGCATGATTGTACAGTTTAAATACTTTTGCGTTCCTACCAAAATCACCAATGAATCACCAATTTCACTTCATTGTACAATTTAATATATTATGAATATATATTTCAAATTCTAGCGAGCTGAATGAAATATTGCAGTTAACCGTAATATAGAGACCCCTTCGTTAAATAACGATTCGGTAATAATGAAAAATATGATTTGGCACCAGTAACGATTAAAAAAACAATGAAATAGTTGAAACAAAACATTCAAAACTACTTACTTCATCAAAGCTTCTTCGTCAGGGTTGTCTAACGGTACGATTGAGGCAGCCCTGCAAATTTTGCTGTAACAGATTGCGGTCAGGGCGAAGGCGAGGATTGTTAGTTTGATATTCATGCTGTTCTTTCTTGATATAGTTCAGTAGCTATTGCGCATAAATTATACAGTAATACTAAAATGATTTCTAAGAAAAGGGTTGTAGTAATAAGATCATTCATGCAACTTAATGCCCTTGTATCTAGGGACACATTAACAGAGTAGGAAATGCTGTGGTTCTGCGTTTTTACTTCTATATTCCATCAGACAATTCCTAATATTCACGAAATATTAGAAGACAATACTAAAGCCGTCTTAAAAATCGCTTCTAACTCGTTATTAAACGGCAATTGAATTAAGGCAGTTATACTTGCCGTTTATCAACACTGTTATCCTGAAGATGCTACTCAGATGAGGTAAATCAGTGTTATGACTTCTGCTGAACCTAGAACCCTTCTTATATACATTACGAACGCGTTGATTTAAGAGAAGAGATGACGTTTAAGGAAGTTGACTTTTCTATCAGATTCCCATTTGTTGGTCGTTACCCCGGTAACCGATATTCTTCTCACAAATTGTTACCATGGTGATGATGACCGGGTAACATCCGCCCTTGCGCAAGGTTTTTGTAATATCATGGATAAATATGAATGCTAGCTGACGTCAGTAGAATGCATCATCCATCTCAAATAATATTATCTGTGGTTAATTGAAAATTAATTGATATTTCTTCGTATCGCTTAGGATGTGACGTTACTTAGCAAAGAAATAATACGTGAAATATCGCAAATTTTTCGATGACTATTCGAATCAAGAGGCCTCCAAACAATCTGTTTGTGACTTATTCTATTAGTGCTAAAATACACACCGCTTGCGTGGACCCTGCCGTGTCTATGTATTTCTGTACAGTGGAATTTCGGTTTCATCATTCTTGGCTCGTTAGAGAAAATCGAAAACTGTAGCATTTAATTGGGAGCCTTGTTCACTAATAGTTAACACTTATTATCACAAAAGCAGTAAATGTCTGATATGTACATTGCCTCAAATACAATAGCAATTGGATATGTTGCAAACTTTACAATAAGTTGCAATTTATTAAGTCATATTAAGAATCGAAACATATCTGCTTCTTATACATTCACTTTACTCATAGCCAGTAAACACAGCAAGTTTCATACACTTCCCCTGGTTCAATTCGTTATAAAATGGTGTTTACTGTTTATAATGATAACAGGTGTCTAAACTCTGCTCGCTGAAGTTATCATTATGATGGGTGAGGTGGGGATAAAGAGAACGTGAAGATAGTAATTTGGACTTGACTCAATACTTTATAAGTACAGTTATTTCATTCTGTCTGGAGATCAACATTGTGATAATCGCGTACAAGACAAAATTGAGTTACAAACCATAGCTTATTAATAATTCAAAAGTACATAAAATACAGACTCCTAACAGTTTTGATTATGTATGTTACATCATGAGACATTGACGCAAATACACTATTATGGTGAAGAAAATGTAGGTTCATTACATTTCGACGCATTGTCAAGTTTATTTAACACAACACAACAGCCAATGGAAAAATAAGACTCATATCTTGTTTTGAGGATTACAGATCATTTCTTACAAGGATGTGTACGTATGTAACCATTGATCAAAATTATACTGGCTTTCGAGTAACAAGTGTTGACTGACAACATTTAAACGCCAGTTTCCATGCCAATAGATTGTAAAAGGTCTGAATTAAATCAATATAAAACAGTAGATTGTAGTTGTAGTAGTTGTAGATTGATAATGTGTCTTGTGTAAGGGAATTGTATTTTTGAATTCTTGCGAGTGCTGGGGCGACAGCTACGTAATTATGTGACAATATGGCACCAGGCAATATATAAATTTAATTTTCTCTTGGTAGTTTGCTGGCTATTTCCTAACTTACTCTTTCTCGCTCCTTGGCATAGGCTACCATTGTATTTTATATCAATGTTGACTGTATATTTCTCTGAGACCACACCTTGTAATAAGATTTCATTATTGACGCAAATTAGAAACAAATGCTGGGATGAAGTTAAATAAAAGTTAGCAGCTAAAAGACGGTCTTATTGTAACATTTTCGCCTAATGTAATTCGGAACTTCATATTGGATGGTGCCCCAGGACGCTCTCCCCTTGTGACCTGGTAGGGTGGTGGGATTCATTTTTTTAGTTCGGTTCTCCCATACATCAGTTCCCCACATACTTTATATCCCTAGTTATTTTGTCGATGGAATTTGTGAAGACAAATATGCAGCTAATAATGTGTTCGGAAAAGGAAAAATTCAATTTTAAACATATACAGCAAACCTTCGTAATTTTAGTAACCGAATTTCGATAAACGATTCCGTCCAGTTGAATACTACGGTTGCCCTAGGCGCTTCCCCCGATAAACCATAAGTTGTTTCAGTGGTGCTCTTGCGTAGGATCTCTTGTGTAAAGCCAACTGCGGGCATCCACTACATTTTAGTTTCTAGTTTTGACTTCCTTTCATAGCGTTCAGTTGAGTTAGATAATGTCGGATGATTTGTTTGTAAACGATTTCAATTAACGTCATGACGGCTGTTATAGTGAGGAAAATAAATAGGATATTTTACGAGCATGGCAAGTGGTTGTATATCTCGCGTGACAAGGAATGTTTTATGGGACGATGAACGGGGATATCCATCTGTCCCTTTTCGGGGTTGTCAACATTGTGTCAGTTGAGCATTACGTTTGATTTACCGGTATCGATTCATTGGTTAAAACAAAACAATGAAAACCGCCGTAATGTCATGTTCGCAAACAATTCGTTATTTATATAAATCGGATCCACGTAACGAATGTCAATTTGGATTTCCCAGATGTGTAAATTAATATTCTATGAAACAATAATCATGATCTGCTACGTCAGGGTTCCCTAACGCCTTCATACAGTTTTCCAATAAGCAGTCGAAATCCGCGCTTAATAATTTAATATTATAAAATATGCGTTTTACGAGGTAGCAATCAATTTTTTTTCTGTGTTTTGATGCCAATAATCATCAGAAATTCACTTGAGATATGTATGATAGCACTAGTCGATATATTTCATCGTTACTGGGAGTTTCCATGGTATATATCAGGGGTGGCCAACTTCACCTAGTTTGAGATCAACTAGAATATTTCTTAATAACTCGCGATCGACCGGTCAATAACGTAACTTTTTTCCTTTTGACTCTGTTACTGTACCTGGCTTTGTATTTACCACACAATTACCAACAGGACGCTTTGGGGCGAGAATGTTACTCCTTCCCCTTTTTTTTGGTCTTTACAAAACACACAAACATCAATGTTTTTGCTGCGCGCAATTTCCAACTTGGACATCGGCGGTACTTTTGCAATGTCGTCGCGGAAAGTTGCACACGTAATAAAGTGACTTGTTTTGTTGTTGTGCTCCACTATTTTACATTACAACTGCTAAAGCATTGCTTTTTAATTTATCCGACTTGACTTGGTGGAAATCTTTTTTCTTCCAAGGATACTGTTTAAAAGCGTATTTACTCGCGATCGACCAGGTATTTATCGACCGGTCGATCGCATCGTTGGCCACGCCTGGTATATATAGACCAGACATACCTGAGCATATACTTGCTTTGGCGGCACTTCCTCTTTAAGGTTAGCTAGGATCGCTACAGGGTTGTTTGCATATTCAATAATCACACTGTACATTAAGTTCTTAATACAATAACTAACATTCCGAGATTTTTTGACCCAGACAGTTAGAGGAACTTGGTTTATTAATTGTTGTAGGTTGACGATACGAATGGTCTAGCACTAGCTCCTTTTTAGATAGGTAGTGATCCCTAAATCAAGTACACAGTATTCTCTGCTGCACATATTTCTACCTAATGTTTTTTACCTAACTCGTCTGGCTACTGATAACCTGCTAAGATATCACGAGTCTTGCCCTCTCACTGGATTAAAGACCGGTTACTTGCTACAATCGTGTATTAAATTCATTCAGTTTGTTAGTACCATTTCATTGCACTGATAAAAATCCCAAATCAACTAACTATATCATCATGAACCGCTCTGTATTTTCTACGTCATATATATATATGAAATCGAGAAAGGCCGTAACAAAAGAGTGTGTATACTATGTATGGGCAGTTATACTGAATGTATATTACGTATTACAATATATTGTTAAGTATATTATAAGCTACCAGTAGTACGATCAGGCTAAGCATCCTTCTAAGAAGCTCATCATAACGTGAGTAAATAACCACTAAAAAATAAATATTTGTTAAGGGAAGTGAAGTGCATATGTATATTATCACACATTAGGAATATCCTAATTGTTTTAAGTATTCGTCATGGTTATGCAAAGCAGCTACGAGTCCAGCATCGTTTTTTGGGTCACTTTTGAAAGAGTAATTGATGGCAGAGCCTGAAAGTGTTGTCATCTTTCCACCGGCTTGATTTAGTATTGCGTTCCCGGCACATATATCCCATTTTTTGATCAGCGAGGTGTGTAGGTATACTGAAGCGTAGCCATTGAAAAGTGCAAGGCTTTTGAAACCTAAACGATAATGACTAAATGTTAATAGGGATCAAATGATCTCATGATAATAATGATATATCGTATAAGCATAATTATCCTTTTGAGAAATAGGAAAAGTGTCATCTCACCTGCTCCACCTGCTGGCACTACGTTTGCCTTCTTGCCAAACGCTTTTTTAGCCGTTACATCTACCTTGCCAGCATGAGATCTGGATACTATGATTCTGTGCATGCCGTCCGATGCAAGTTTTCTTTCTTCTATATTTGTTCCATGTCCAACCCAACCCCAGTCTACAATACGAGTAAATTAATGATAAGAAGACCATGTATTGGTATAAAATTGTGAAGTGCAAGAGGTCTTTCAGAAAAATTTCTCTTTGGTTCCTTCATCTTTATACTCACATGTCTTTCCCTCAAAAGGTTTGTGTATTATTCCAATAACAGGACGTCCTTTCACAGCAACACACACCATAGTTGTGACATATTGCAATAGGTTCTCTGTAATATGAATTAGAATTTATTAGTATCAGGATGGGGAAGATAAAGTTAAACCTCAAACATATTTAGTATATAATATAATAAGATATTAAAATAGAAATGATACCTGTATATTCCTGTGTAGCATCTAACGGATCAACCCATATAGTAACATCCTCTTGATTAACAATATCATCACCCCTGCCCGCATGTGCATACACTTCTGAGTTTTTAGTAGGAGCCGGAGCAGGTATATAGGATTCTAATTTACTATCTTTCTCTTCTGACACCAGCTGAAATGGAAATCAAATTAATTATTGAATTGATAATATAATTTACTTGACTGGTTCCTGTCCAGTCACAGAATCTTCCATGAAAATTTAGCAAACTCCCTCTGCAAGCTTTATTCAATCCACTTTAAAGATAAAGAAATATCTTTGTGTCGCTCATTTTGTTGAATACCATAAAAAAAGTTTTACTGAAAAAAAATAATTTGAACTCACCGGAACATTTGGGAAACTTGCACGAAACGACGCGGTCATGGCTTGATTTGACAAGCGGTCACCTAATGTGACTGGATCGTTTGCACCCTCTAGTGTTTCACCTTTACTTTCTTCTTTCATATTGTTCTTTTCCTTTACTTCTCTCACCTGTACATAAAATTTTATAAACAAATCAACTAGCATGTACCCATCTGTAACATAAAACAGGGACCTTCATGTATGCATCTATGTGATGTATTGAGAGATTTGTGTTGGATGATGTGCTACAATATCAGTGACCACCACGGACTAAAATGACCATGTCATCTGGCCCCATTCAGCAGGNTATGCACTCTTATGACTTAAGAGCCTGTGTTGATATTGAGAGATTTGTGTTGGATGATGTGCTACAATATCAGTGACCACCACGGACTAAAATGACCATGTCATCTGGCCCCATTCAGCAGGTATATAATTGGACCAATGAAATATTATTTACACAACATATTTATATTGCCAGATGAGATGAGACAAAATATACATTTATAAAGATACATACCTTCTCACCTCCCCTCTCTGCAAAATCGATCCCAGCGATTAATAATGCACGCAAGCTCACTTGACCTTCTGCTAATGGTTTGGTTCGAATGAAAACATAATATAGAGAACCGCAGATCATGATAGAAATCAGTGCAATTCCCATCGGTGATACTCTCATTCCTAAATACAATCAAGATATTACCAGATAGCCAGACCTCATACAAATTTTTGCTTGCGGCAAAAGACCTCATACAAATTTTTGCTTGCGGCAAACATTTCCCTTAGTTTTTTAATCTTGATTATCTAAATAAATAGAAAGTCCAAACTTAACCATATCAAACTCCATTTTTTCTTTAAATAACAAATTCAAAGTTATAATACAATTAAAATTTACTTCTATTCTTACTACTTTATATATTCAATTAGAATTAGTTGTTGAACATTAGAAATCGTACCTTCCATTTATTTCAACAGATTATTATTTCTGTTGTTGCGCGACATTTTGAACAATCACACGACTCACGAAAATATAAAACTGGAATATTTTCGATATCATTAATAATTACCCGAGTAAATAGATAAGTTCACTTACCGGTAGGCGCCATTTTATACTCTAAAATGAGAAGTATCGGCTAACAAAATCAAAATGAAGTGATAACTTAAACTTGACACGTCTCCAGACTTCCCCAAGCTGGTATTACAACTTTTCTGTTTATCCATCTGGATTGAAGTCGCTAGAGGGTGTCCATTCGATCAGAAAGGGAACGGGATTTTTGGGAAGGACATTGATAATTGGTATGGGCAAAGATTTATTCAAGTCGTTTACAGCTATTGATTATCTGTTCGAGTGAATACCTCTGTAGTATTTATTAAGGCTGGGTTTGATTAAAAGAGTACTGTAGTTTTTAAAATATGTAATATGTAGATTACTAATTATTACCCCTAGATCGAAACATCTACAATTTCGCAATTTTTTTTCGCAATCAATTTTTTGTACAATGTAATGATTGGATTCGTTGTAATTTACCCGCCACTCACTCGTGTTTTGAATCACTAGCTGTGAGGTCTGATTAGGATGCTTGAAGATCTAAGAAATATCTGTATATCTCAATTCATTGTAACGGGGATTGCTGACAGTAGCAGATATAGGGTAAGGCATGTGAGTATCTTCATCTCGTTATAACTCTAGATATACTATTAACATAGAGTTGCTATTTAACCTAATGAACCTTCACAGTAATTACCTTTGAACATATATGTCATTCTTAGTTTTTTACTATAAGGTACCAGATTACTAAGATAGAAAGGATGCACGACTTTCTTTAGTGATTTGTTTTTTATTTAGATACAGAGAACTCACCATGCAATATATTACACATTTCAATATAAGAATGCCGAAGAATCTGTTGATTAGGATTATAGGTTACTCCAGGTATGAAAACGACCACTATGTAGTGACAAATATACATTTATATTACTTTTAAGTATTTCACAGCATAGATGAATATTTTTTCTAAAATAATGTACAATAAATCACATGAAAAAATCTTAAACCATTAGAATTTGTGTTGGAGATGAAAAGCATGATTGGAACAAAAACAATTGTAAATATGCTAGCGGAGTTGCATAAAGCCACAGCCTTCATACATTGACTCCAAAGATAACAGGTAAAATGATCACTCCAGTATGGCATATTGCATCTACGGCAATAGTTACCAACTTTTTTTTGCCTCATTTTCCTTTGCACAAAATGTACGAATGTCATTCTCCCCCTTTCAAGATTGTTCCAAATAATATGTCAGTATTTCAGCAGTAGATTAAGATTTATTAATTCTTTTTTCTTTACGTCTCAAGACCATGATAACAAGTAATTTTTACACATTGCCGATCAAGTACGTATAATATTCAAAGTTAAATGGCAAGAAAAATGTGAAATAGCAATTTCTACACTTAGATATTAGGCTTGTGTTACGATAGAACTTTCGTCAATGAATTAAATATATGCATAAACTTGTTGTTGCTGAAATTGGGATATATTACACACAACATCTTATATGAAGTATGATTCTTGGTTACAATCCAATGCTCCCTCCAAGCTGTGCTCGTTCTACAACCAGCGCATAACGAAGCTACTGTGTGCAAGAAAGGATAGTTACCCAAAATAATGTAAGATAACAAATTTTAAACATGCATATGGCTAAGCAATGGAAAATATTTACTTGGAATTATAATTACATAATTCTTACAAAATATTGATGTCACTGCCATTATCAAACATAATGAAGTATCTCATTCCTTATTCCATTTTCTCCTTTATAAGTTTAGGAACAACTTTTGAAATTTGTCCACAAGTAAGATATGTATCCATGACAACCGTTGGCAGCAATGACACAAGAGATTTGAGCATTCTGTCCTGGAAAGAGCCGACGAAATAACGAACTTTGGGTGAAGTTGAAGTCGCAGCCTCCACAAGAGCGTGAAGGATACGATTCGTGTTGCTCAGGTTTAGTGGCGCAGTGGTCGTTTCTGTCAGCTTCATGGTTTCAGAGGTCTTAATGTCGACAACCTTCTCCTTAACAGATGACTTATCGCTTACTGGAGTGCTCAATGTTGACGATGCTGAAGAATATCCTGATGAAGCTCGAGATGATGGGGAACCTCTTGAGCTTACAGACGGCATATCTCCTATCTTCTGTGCGTCCGAAGGTTTCGAGACTTTGTCGACACATTCAATAAAATTAGCGAAGTATTCCTCTCCGTACACAGCACGTAGCTTCTCTGGTACCTGATCAAGGTTTGTGACATTTTGTTCTGTTGGAAAAAACAATAGCATGACTAAACATAATTTTATATATTTGGAACAAATTCTGTGAACATTTTCCTAATCGGTGATATTTTAAGTCATCAGAGAGAGAGTTGGATTGTTCTCAATGTTCATGTGCATAGTTGTTTCTTGGTGAATAGTAATTTTCACCATGGATCTTTACAAAAAGCTGATTAATTATATCAAATTATTTAGGGCCGTGAAATATACATCTGAAATAATTGGAAAATGTAACAAACTAATGGTAAATTCTTACCTGGGAAATATGATGGTTCAACAAGAATTACGAACACTCCCCACTTAAGCATTTCCTGTCGCAAGCAATCACTGAACGCTTCTAGTGCAAATTTAGTCATGGAGTACGCGGACTGGCCTGCACGAGCTAGACAACCTGGAAAAATATAAAAACTAAATAAAACAGAAAAAAATATTTCCTCACTGTATCTAATTAGTCTTATGGCTTGAATTAAATACTGTTCCATCTTTTAAAAGAAATTTCTAGTGTACCTGCAATACTACTCAGATTGATAACTCTTCCTCTGCCTCGTCTTAAAAGATGTAGTAAAGATTTTGTGATGCGTATTGTGCCTAAGAGATTGACCTGCAGTGCTCTCTCGTAGCATTCCATTGAACACCAATCGACTTCAGCAATGCTGTAATCTTCCACGCAATTAACTAATGCCCAAACACCTTGAAATATATAAAAGTACCTTTAGTGAAAGGAAAACCTGGAAATATAAAAGTACCTTTAGTTCTAAGTGAAATCATTGAAATATATAAGCATCATATTTATTATTAACAATTGAGACAGGTCTGAAATTCGGATTACATTTGATTTGGAAATGGCAAATATTTGTTAGTTTACCTTCATCTCCGACTGAATCCTCAATCATTTCAGTAGCTTCTGTAATTTCGGATGGCTTGGTGACATCTATTTGCAAAATGGCAAGAGATGATGAACCTCTTGACGCTAGTGACCGTGCACCTTTACTGTTGCAGTCACTACATCCAGCAAAAACACTGTACCCTTGTTCATCCAAGCGCAGGGCTAGCTCATAGGCAGGTGTATTAGGCAGATCACAACCTGATATTTAAAGTGTTTGTGAGTATTGAGCTGAACATAAAATACTTATCTATATATACTCCTCTAAAACACATACCTGTGATCACTACTGTTCTTTGAAGTTTTGCCATTTTAAAGAAATGTGTGTAAAGCTTAAATCATTACTTGGATGATTTCAAAGACCTCAAACTAGGATCCTGTTGGTCGATTTGAAGCATCCAACTAGAGAACTTCGTTATATATCTGCCAATACAGTATATAAAAACTCAGCATAACACTTCAACTAAATAGTTAACTCAAATCTCTACATCTGCCACAGCAACCCTCTGCCATTCAATATTCTTCTGTAAATAACGCTACGAATGCATTAAATGTTAAAATCCAGTATATATATGACTTCCATTGACACAATATGCTGTGTTGTTCGAAATATCATAAACGCTGGTCTACCCAGTTACTGACTGCGGTGTTGTATGTACGGGAAACTATCCTGAATCATTCACCGTAACAATTCGTGTACAAACGACGTGTATTTTAAAAGAACATGGAGATCAAAAACATGTCTTGGATGTTTGCGTATAGAGCTTTCTATCGCTTGGTCGACGTGATTTAATTAAACGCGAAAATTCCAAGAATGTATTAGTCGCAAACCTACGCCTTCCTGGTCGACTTCCGTCGGCGCAACGTTACCACAATTTCAGCACAGAACGTAGAAAAATTCGATTGGTCTACGAAATAACCAATCTATTCGCTGTTACATTCGGAAACAAACGTGAATATAGTATCCCATACGGGCCTTCGAAGCGAGGGGGCGTTAAAGGATTTCCGTCTGCATCTATGAGTGATTTGGTGAAAGGAAAGGCATACATGGCTTTTTATATATTAGCCATCTCTCGATTCTTTGTCATTGTATAGGATCATGGACCCTGGTTTTACCAGATTTTATACAATCACACATTATATTTTGCAGTATAAGTACTTTGAGCTTTGGAACCAAATCGCTAACAAAAATTAGCGAGTCTTTAGTGGTAATAGAAATACGTATTGCTCTATTGAACAGCTTTATTTAAGACATGCGTCATTGCTAGGGGGAATTGGCGATGCTTCTCAAGTATCTATCAATTAATAATAGATCATTATATTTTAATGAATGATTTTTACACTCCCCTGTTGCACGGAAGTAAATATCCAAAGAAACACAGTACACCTTGTTAATGTGGTAAAGTGTGATTTGGTTTCCATATTGAGTAGTCTTGACTGTATAGAGTATAATCAGTTCTAAGTGACGTGAAGTATTTGCTAATTGTCACAGTAACTAAAATTTCGATGGACTTGATTCTAAATCATTTAGAAATGGAAAAGGAATGATAATTGGGACTAAATTTTTGTACCAAGTGGTAGATACTGTAGGAGAGGCTTGCGGAATACTGCAGAGTACAGTATTCTTGAGTGGAATTTCTGAATTCTAGTATTCATAAGGACTATCAAGTTGCTCCTGTTGTTCATCATATTTGCTACATTACTGATCCTTATCTCAACTTTCACCCCACTGGTAGCCTTGACAACAATTTCCCTTTGAATACAAACATATTTTTTTAAAACTTAAAACGTTTTTATACTGTTCTGTATTCCTATTCCAACTTTGCATTGACTCTTTATTTATAACTCCATTTAAATTCGTTTCCAAAGGAACATCCTTCTTAATTCAAATGATTTTCATATTCAGACATCAGGTGTTTGACTTGAAGCCTAACTTATGACTGATGCAGTGATGTTATTTGCTGTTGTTTTGCTCTCTTCCTGTATTGATTTTTCCAATCACAAATGATTTAATTGCCACTTCAACTTCAATTAAATATCCAAGTTTAGTCAAAACTCTAATTAATTTTCAATTATTTAACCAGCTATATTTATTGTACGATTGTATTCTACTTATCGATGGGTCGAGAGCACTTCAAACAAGATTTCTGGTATGTGTTTAATTGTACATTATTTTTATTCTTTATCTGATATAATTACTAATGAAGTGTATACTTTAGCATACCATTGAATTATAATCTGAGGATATGTTCATACAGTTTGTTTAGCATTCAGTGTTGGTTGCAAATGTGTTAGAGAATACATTGGTAGAGAAGGATTGAAAATTTTAATATAAAGTAGTCTACTGAAATAAAAACAAGGATGAGTTTGAATATCGGTCCAACGAAGGTACATTATAACTCTTATCAGTTCTGTTTAACATTAGTTCGATTATTGCATGAAAGTTGGAAGTTGAGCTGATGTTTCTTTGGTTTATAATCATAGGTGCTGTGATACGATATATTGCCCTTATGACCGCTTATGAATTAATATCTGAAGGATAGTTCCATACAAGTTTATACTTTATTAAAGAACCTCGTCAATTTTCATTACACTTTCATTAAGAATTTCATGCGAAATATAGAACTAATGGAAATGCAATCACATTCCAGAAAGCAGCGTCCTTTTTCAGTGGAAAAATGGCCGAAGCGGTCAAGGTCATTGTTCGCTGTCGGCCTTTGAACGCCCGGGAGAAGTCACTCGATTGCAATGTAAATTTTGACAGTATTTTTATCCTTGTTGAGAAATCGAAATTTGACTGTCTGTTATCAAATTCTTGTTCAGTGCATTATTGAAATGATTGAGGAACGTGGACAGTGTTCAATAGCTAAACCTGGACAGGCAAGCGATCAACCACCAAAGATGTTCACTTTTGATGGTTCATACTTTACGGATTCAACAACAGAACAGATTTATAATGACATTGCTTATCCCCTTGTAGAGGTTGTTTCCTATTCTGTCTGTTTTGTATTATTCAGTATGCCAGAAAATCAGTGCTTCACCCGTACTTGGAAGTGTCTGTATATCAGTGACTGAGGCTGTTCATGTGCGGTTTACCACAAAGGAATGGTTTTAATAAACATTATATTTGCAGGGCGTTGTCGAGGGATATAATGGAACAGTTTTTGCCTACGGACAAACAGGATGTGGAAAATCTTACAGCATGCAAGGAGTAGATCAACCTCAAACACAGCGAGGAATAATACCGCGAGCATTTCATCATATCTTTGAAAGCATTGGTGTAAGCTCTCTATGATATTTGAAAAGGAGTTAGAAAAGCTAAAAAATTACTTGTAGTTTTCATTAAACAAAGTAATTACATCCAGTCATTGGGTTATATAACAGCTTGACCTAGAACAACTAGCAACATGAAAAGTAGTGCGACATGCAGACTGATATGGCTTTTTGGGATGTAGTTCTAAACTAGGGGTTAGCTTTTTACTCTTTCGGTATTGGAATCTTTCTTGCACTTCTGTCACAATTATCATAATTTCATATTCTATCGCTTCTACTATTTTTACTTTAAATCATTTTAATTGTGTTTCGTTTTCACTAGATAGCGGAAAATACAAAATATCTCGTTCACGCAACCTACTTAGAAATTTACAATGAAGAAATCCGTGACCTGCTGAGCACCAATATAAAACAGAAGCTTGAGGTAGATATCCTTAATCAAATAAATTCAAGTTCACCGGTACTGTTATAATACTATGTCTTGTGAACAGGATTGAGAAGCATTGAGCTAAATTGATACATATCCATCAACTGTCCATCATTTCTAAGATTTAATTGTTTTCTAGCTAAAAGAGCATCCTGACAAAGGCGTATATGTTCGTGATCTGTCCATGCATCCTGTTAGTAATGTTGCAGAGTGTGAAACAGTCATGTTTTCGGGCTGGAAGAACAGATCTGTCGGAGCTACGCTTATGAATGCCGATTCATCCAGATCTCACTCCATATTCTCTATTTATTTGGAAGCGTGTGACACAGGTAATGCTCACTTCTTTTTTAGTATTGAATCAAATCAACCTCGAAACCTAGGCTTTGAAGAATCTTGAAGAATACATCCCATATACACAAATGTATTGATATGCCCTCGGCACTGTAAGCCAACAGTGGTTCTTTATATTCCCTTTTTATTATCACACTTAATCGTTTAGGCATTGATGGTGGAGATCATATACGAGCTGGAAAATTAAATCTTGTGGATTTGGCCGGAAGCGAACGTCAATCCAAAACAGGAGCAACTGGAGAGAGATTGCGTGAAGCGACGAAAATAAATCTTTCACTGTCTGCACTTGGTATATGTTTAGATTATGTTCTTCATGTCTGTGAAATAACTTTTAATTAACACGATTTTAAAAACCTTGCATTTCCCTATCAATGTAAGAATATTGGTGATGATAACTACGGTAAGTAATTAATGTTCGATTAATTATATTGATATAACTATAGGAAACATTTTATTGGTGCTGTGTGATGATAATAATGATTTTGAGAGCAAAAGCCTGTGTTCTATATCGATGTGGGACATGTGAACGGCTAGTGTGAAAAACACAGATGAAATGCAATAAACTAGTCATCATCCATCACCCACAAGGTTTCATGAAATTATTAACTACGATTTTTAACTGTTACCGAACTAGGATGACCCACTTTCAGATATTGGTCTGAAGACTGATTTTTATCGTATCTTACAAGTTTTGATATTCTGTTTTAAGGGAATGTGATATCTGCTCTTGTTGATGGCAAGTCAAAGCACATACCGTACAGAGATTCAAAGCTAACGAGACTGCTTCAAGATTCGCTCGGTGGAAACACTAAGACATTGATGGTCGCATGCTTATCACCTGCCGATAATAATTATGAAGAAACATTGAGCACTCTAAGGTTTGGTCAATCTGACTGGCTTTAATTATACAAACAACCTCTTACTGTTAATCGGTGGCAGATGGAATTTAGCTTCTATTGATTTTTAAATCAGTTGCATCCTACTACATATAAATGCAGGCAGTATATGTATTTTTTCTCTTGTTAATTGATCGACATAGATATGCAAACCGAGCTAAGAATATCAAGAACAAGCCAAAGATCAATGAGGATCCAAAAGATGCCTTGCTGAGGGAATACCAGGAAGAAATTAAGAAACTGCGAGGTCTGCTTGATGGGCAGCTCGGTCCCGAAGGTATTAAAGGTATGGCTTGCATCTTGTACACCTTGCCCTCAATTGGACGATTGGAATAAGGAAGTGTTCGAATTTGTGAAAGGATGTTGGCCTCTTGTCAGGTTTAATGAATGCATTGCTTCATAAAGGGGTAATATAAAGATATTTATGATATGTTCTAGCTGTGTGTGAACCTTACTTGTTATAAAATAGGTGGAAGTCACGAATCGAATCAAATTACCTTACTGCTGCTAGTATGATTGGATTTTTTAACTACATCAAATGTAAATTTACAGTGATGACAATCTCAGAATTTTGTAGGGTCTTGGGCAAAGTGTACTCTCTTTCGCATTATTCTTACATTGTTCACAGCAATGTGAAGGATAGGTAGAAAAAAATCCCTAACTCTCCTGTCATGTGAAATTCTTGGTAGAACATTTTGAAATCTGGAAAAGAAATTCAAAATGTAACTGTTGTAGTGGTAAAGGGAATCCATTGTAATATGATATAAGCTTAATTATAATAAATATAAATTTTATATCAATAATATTTTCAGCGCTTCTCGCAGGACAATCCCCGATTCCACAAATGAAGGCTCCACCAGCCGCAACTCCCATCGATGACAAGAATGCTGTTAAAGATGAGTTGTCTGAAAAAATGCAGATAGTAAATGAACTTTTTTTGCCATGTTGCTGCTTTTAGTAATGAAAAATAGTGGTAACATGAACATGCAAATCACTGATAGAGAGATTCTTATATCATAAACTTGTTTGTTTTTGTGCATTGGACGAATTTTCTTCATGCATAATTTAAATGAACGCATACCATTCTCCGTCTAATCTCTCAGTCGATCTCCTTTTCACTAGCTTGTTTTTTGTGTTATGTTTTGAATGAAGCCAATCCAAATTATTGTTTCTAAGGAGTTCGAACACCAGATAGCTGAGCTCAGAGGAAAGTATGAAGCTGAACAGATGAGTAAAGCAAAGCTACAAGAAGATATGAACAAATTAAGAAGTCAATATGATGAACGAGTCGATCAAATAACCAAAATGAGTGAAGGTAAATCATTGTTTTATCCAAGTTCTGGTATTGCTTGTCTACTTGTAATATATATACATTAAATTTCTTGATTAATGAGTTAATATATTCTGTGTATGTAAATATAAGAAAGTGCAACATTTCAATCCTCAAGTCAATCCTCTTTCTAGTATTGGTATATCCCATTCAATCTTGAGGCAACCGTAAAGGGAATAAGTTTATTAATATTATTTTAATTCATTTTAGCTACATCCACTACATTTCAGAATCAGGTAAGCCTTCTTTATAACAAGATCATGTCAATACTTACTTAGAATTCTCAGAAGTTACTCATTGCAGTAATCCCTCACCTATCGTGGTTAGTGCGTTCCAGAGCCTCCCGCGATAGGTGAAACTCCGCGAAGTAGAAACCACATATTTATTATTTTAATATATTTAAACAAATTTTGAACCGTTGTAAATCATTTACACACTCTTATTTACCTTATTAACCTTTCTCACTCTCACAATCATTTGAACAATCATTTGACCGGTATTATTTAATTTTTTTAAACTTTTAGCGCTTAAACATACTAGTACTGTACGGCAAGGCCGCTATCATGAAATAAAATGAATACAATATTACATTAAAATGCATGCAATACAATATTATTTAAAATCCGCGATGTAGTGAATCCGCGATATAGCGAGGGACGACTGTAATTCATGAGTATATTCTCTAGTCATTATAGAATTTAGATTCGTAATATTTTATTTTATTATGAATCAATTTTCTACCAATTGCTCACGAAACTGGAATCAGGAAAGTATAATATCTTCATCATGTGCTAGTGAATCTTACCCATACAGTGATGATTCAGATGTGTCTGATTATTCTGATTCTGACAACATGGATGTTGTAAGCGGTCTACCGACCGTAGAGCAGGGGGATGGCGATGACACTGACCTGTTGGTGTATCGTCAGTCCGCAAATTTTATGCTTAAACTATCCGAAATGATTTATAATCACGCGCTGGAACTTTCTGTTCAACAATCAATCGTCTCATTTCCTCCGGCTTCATCAGATCCAGTAAATAATTATATATGGTGTTGTATATGATCAGTGTCTGTGTTGAGGAAGATTATCTTGTCTGATAAGGTGTTTTAAGTTTATCTGTGTGGGTGTAGAATATATGTTCTTTTTCACAAATTTGTACTAAGCTCTCTTGAATAATTTAATAATGTGATATATAAAAAAAGCTGTCCAACAAAATTTTGTAAACAAATTCATTAGAATGCATTCAGAACAGTTAATATCACTTATACACTTTGATTAAATAAATTGAATGTTTTAAATATTGGAACAATCCTTAACATGGCTGAACCGTGTTTAATATAAAATAAGAAAGTTTGCTAAATGTATATACCTAAAATTTGCATGATAAGGGAATAATGTGCAGCATGTGTTTGAATTTGAGTTTATGACTTGTTCCTACTATGACAATTTCCTATGGACTATTTCTTAGTTGCTGATTTCCAACATCAGATTTTCCCACATGGATATTTTCCATAGATTTGAATCTTCTTACATGCAGAATTTCCATTCAAGCAAACTTTGAGATTTTCCCTTTTAAAGAAATGATAGGTCTATCCCCCAAGCTAATCGTAAGATTTGAGCACCAGTAGGAAAATCTTTCAGTAAGAATTTGCCATAAGGAATTTTCTGGTTTCCACTTGAATAAATAAGTTGTTTCTTGATGTGTCAGTTGCAAATTTTTGTCTTCTTGTTCTAAATCCCACGAGATAAATAAAACCCTAAATTTCCATATGACAGATGCTTGCCGGTTCGTCCGCTGATACTGGCTTCCACGACTCTTTTGAGGTTCGTTGCTATTTGCAGTGCGGTGCTATGTTGTGTGAAAATTCAGTTGTTTTTCTTCATGAGTAACCAAGGCAATTTTTTCAGCAGAACTCGGATGCAGGCAGCTCTCAAACGAGCTACAATCAGCAAGACGTTCAAGTTGCGAAATATATAGGAACGGTCGACAAAAACGGCGTGGTCACGTCAGATGAAGTGGAAGAGAAACAGCTACACGATGAAGCCTTGAAAAGGTATACAATTTCTGGGTTCAAAATTTTTAATTGGTGCACATTCTCCGTGGTTGGAAAATTAATCATCTTCTGCTGTTGCACGGTATGTAAAAACTGTTGCAGTAGGATGGAGGTGTTCTATTAATTGAATTTAAATATATCGTTCTTGTCAAGTTAGTAGATTCTCTTTTAAATCACATTTTATTTTCCTATTAGCATGATATGTAATTATTATATGCTTCTAAGTGATGTCCAGTGGAGTATGCAGAATATTCATTATTCAGTGAATGTAATAGCACTGCCCTTCAAATAATAATATATATTGAGAAGACTACTAAAGAAAGTTAGAAGCACACAATCGAATGTTTGCTATCTAAAAAATATGATAAACTTTTATCCTAGTCCTTGTATTTCTATTCTACACTTGTGAGGTAACTTGTTAACTCCTAGCTCATCAATATTGATAGAATGTATGAAAGCTGAGAACTATAATTAACCCAACTTGCTAATTTTACTTGAGGCTTCAAATGCTGCAGCATAATATGGTCGGAGGAGAAAAAGCAAACGACGAAGTGGCCAAGGAAAAACGGAGGAAGAGAAGAAAACATGGGGACGAACACAGAAGACAGCTTGCATTGGCTGCGAACGCAAATGACGAAGCCATTTTACTTAATGTGTATGACAGCATACAGGATGAAATCAAGGCCAGAGACAAAGTCATTGCTAAGAAAGACAGAGAGGTAATGAAATACCATTTCTATTAAGGTTTTTCTAATTGTTCTATCCTGTTACTCCACTACCATTGAGATATTTGATTTTCAGTTGGAGGCTGCCAAGATGGAGATTGAAGACGTCAGTTATGAATTCGAAAGAGATCGGACCGAGTATTTAGCGACAATAAGGAAACAGGAGCAGGAGATAGAGTTTCTTCAGGTGAAAAATACTTCAATGATACAATACAATTTAGGAATTAGTTTTGTGAACTTTCGTAGTTTTATTGAAGCAGTTGAATCTCTGCGCATATATACCGACCCCATATATATTTAGATAGAGTTTTAATGTAACATGGTGGTGATAGAGATATGAGATTATTATAAACGTCTAATGGCAACACTATCTAAGTAGTAAGTTTGAGTGCCTGATTAATCTATATAATTTTGCAGGAGATCATTAATAAAATTCACCCAACTGTTCGTCGTGACTGCAACTACCATAATCTGGACAAAATTCGTGCAGAGTCGAAATGGAACGAAGATCAACAGGCCTGGGAAGTCCCTGAAATGAAAGTGATCAAGGCCTATTTACCTCCGACTGGTGGTGTGTCTTTAAGTATTTTTTTGCAAGCAATAGAATCCATTTTTTAACCCTCCTTTTCCTAGGTTCCAACATGTCTGGTCGAAACCTATTTACTGATGGCAATACTCCGAAACTTCCTCAGCAGACTGCAACAGCTGAGTCATACCCACAGGTATATATGGTATATCGATAAGCTGACCGTATATATATATATATTCTTGTCCAGAATAGAGCTAAGAATATTCTAGTTTTGTGG
The DNA here is from genome assembly GCA_013436055.1 of Halocynthia roretzi. Classification (NCBI taxonomy): domain Eukaryota; kingdom Metazoa; phylum Chordata; class Ascidiacea; order Stolidobranchia; family Pyuridae; genus Halocynthia; species Halocynthia roretzi. Next base: position 220,380 of record QRAM01000009.1, on the reverse strand, counting down.
CTTCTGATTGGTCATTACAAGTGGTTGCAGTAATTTGGATTTTGATGGAAACCATGACCATTTTTTCTCTGTAGAGGAGCGATTATAATGAAGAGGACAGATATTTGCACAGACTTAACAGAAGTAGTAACGAAGAATTTGCCAATAATTATTTCATGCCAAAGAGACAAGTTCATCACATTATTTCTTCACTGCATTCAGAGCAAAGTCCACGAGGTAGGTATTATCTATAACGAGCAGTACTAACATGCAATACTCTTTCCATGTAATGGACGAATACTTTTATGCTAATTCATTGGACCACTGATAGTTCATCCATACTTCAAGCTAGTTAGTACATTACTGAAAAGCCTCTAGTAATATTGTTATTTTTCTTTAAGGTTCCTCTTCATTCAACGGCAACAATGGAATACCAAACGGCGATTCTACGAGTAGTAAATATACAAGTACGAGTTCCACCAGTCCTCTGCAGATGAACAGTTCAAAGATAACCTCTGAGCTTGGGCCTCGAAGACCCCATCGGCTTGACTCTCTTGCTCCCGTTTCTAACAGTACGAAATCAAGAAGAAAGAAAAAATAGCGCGGCACTCGATTTACTTCGTTGGCATTCACAGAAAGTTCACAGAACTTTTGCCTTGTATAGTTTCTTCAACCAATATGAACTGCACTCTTTTGCACTTGATACAATACTGTTGTGCCTGGAACATTTTTACTTCGAAAAGAAACAGGAATCCTCTGCCTAATAGGGGAAAAAATCCTTCCCAACAGAGAGATCATTGAATATGATGATCAAGCACGTACTTTGAAGATGGTCAGAATGTGCAGTTGCCCAGACACCAAACCAGGGTGCTATGTTATGTAGTAAGTTTTTCAAATACTTATTTCACAGAACACCTGTGTCATTCTAGGAATGTACAATTTTCTAAGCCCTGTCAAGTTAGGGATTTCTGTCGGGATGGCGGAGAAAAATGCAGGCTTGCTGGTATGAGCAATTGGTGGTGCTATTCAGGTGCATTTCATGGTTAGGCTAATAATGTCTATTTGGAAAATGGTTCAAGTTCTTTTAAATCAGAACTCTTCCCATAATCCGAACCCCTGAAAAAATGCTGTGGACTGCTCACAATAGTAGCACCAAAAATTATTATGATTGTATATTGACTTTTGTAACAGTACAGTATTAATGTGATAGCAGACCGATCTGTGACAAGTGCTAAATCATTAGCAATGTGATATTTGCATTAATGGATAGCTACTTAGGTGGTGGCCTGATAGATAATATTGTGAGCCTATTCCAATGGTTGGTATTAACTATTAGGGGTATGGAAACTAGTAGTGATGAGAAAGCATATGCTTAGCTGACCAATGAATTATGTTGGTACGGTTCATAGTAGATTTATTTATTTTCTTTTTTCTTGTTAACAGCTTTTAAATTATTGATACACTGTGTTATGGTAAGAGTAAAGGCTTGAATTTGTATATTTATGTGATGCTGCTTTTCGCCTGCTGGGCAGATGTCTCATAGGATTTGTAGAATGAATGCATAGGCGCCTGTCAAATCATTTTAAATAAAGACATTTTTAGTCTTATTGTTCATTGTATTTTTCAGTTAACGTGAGAATACTGGGCCTGTGAAGAAATCGACCACATAAAATGTAGGTAACTGTCCTCGTTGATGAGATGAAATCAATCTTCAAATTCTGAGGGTTGTATATTTTTAAATCACGTGTATGACCTGGGCATCCTGAAAATGATCTATAATTAATGTTGCTATAGTGATTCACATAGGCCTAAAAGGTACGGAAGTTGTCAGTAGTATATTAAGGTGGTGAGATGACACAGCAACTCTGGTGCCATGTTAAAAAGCCCTGTCATTTCTTGTGATTAGCCTACATACTCGACTTTCACTATATCGTGTCGACGACAGTGTACTATTGCGTGTCCTACATCCTATGAAACCAGTTTCTGTATCATGTGTGTCTAATATACCAGTGATGGGAATGAGTTTCAGAAACAGTAGAACAATAAGGTCGACTGACGGCTGAATTTGGGAAGGAAGTGAGTGTAATTGCCATTGGACATAAACTTGAAACTGAAAAGTGTGGAGAACACCGATTTCCACCCCGGGTCTATACTTTAAATCCCTAAATAATGGTACAAATATGCGTATTACCAACAAACAGGAGTTTGAATATGAAGTTTATTATTAACACAGTTTATGTCCAATCCTATATACAGAAATGTAATAAGCTTGTGGTCGACATTGTAATCAATGAACTTCTATACAAGTTGGAATGGTCGGTAGTACAATAATTGAATTGATATATTTTTTTGTGTCTAGTTTCTGTTTTGGCGAATTATTACCATCTTTGTTCAGCAGCTAAATTATAAAGCGTAACACGGTAGACATTTATATAGCCACTCCCTTAATCCGGTGCATTATCTTACCTGGAACAATATTTGTGTTGACCATAATAGGACAAAGGTAACTTTATACCCTCTAGTGGTAATTGTTGCCAGCCAAGCCCTTTAAATAAGGAAATACTCGAGCATGGATGATGCCGGCATTTGAAAGGAAGTTTGCTTTATTGATACAGCTACTTGGTGTATGTCATTCGCAGTAATGAAGCGTCGCTTGCTTGTTTGTTTCGTTAGTCGGCGTATATAAACAGTAACCTACTAGCCGTATGTTTCTGTAGTAACAGCGTAATTCGCGTGTAAACACGGGCATCGCGATAATGCGGTAGCGCAGGGAAACTCGCGACTGCTACCAGTTACTGGTAGAATCGGGGGTTGGGACAAGTGGTGTGTTTTAATTATTTAGCCTAAATATAAAGTAAACTGAATTTCAACTTCATGATTTATTGCTGTAATGTATTCAAATTGACATATGACTTTTTCATCATAGTGGATAATTACTGTACTGCGTATATTTGAGTAGAATAGAAGTGCAAGACCTAACCATAAGAATGGATGAAGATCAGTATATTCAAAGATTGAAGGAGATGCTGGCCAATGCAGATTTAAATAAGGATGATGAGGAAAAGCTCATTGATGGATTTGTCGTTTTTGGTACTATTTTCTCCCTTTCTCTTTACAAGCACGTTTCGAAATAGAAATTTGTTGCAATTAAACCTGTTCATTGAAACCACCGTGCCGCCTTTTTCAATGATTCCATTTTTATTTTGAACAGACACAAACAGAAATTGTTACGTGGAGTTTAGCGAGGTAACAGAAATGCTGCAGAAAATCGACAAAGCTCCAGCTGCTTATAAGGTAAAGTTATATATTAACGTATGGAGAAAAGAGTAGAAGAAAATGTATTGATAGCCCTCTAGAGATATAGTTTTGAATTGTAATGTCATGATGTCAAAATTATAGCAAGATTTAACAAGATTACTTATCTACACTTATACTTATTACAAGCTTTTTATTCGTATGGGTGTAAAAAAAATATGGTAAGCTATAACAGATAGGGATAGATTGCTTACAACATTTTTCAACTTTTTGCTTCGTTTTAGGTTCGCGAGATGTTGAAGTCCTTTAACAGCCCAGATGAAAAACTGACTCCTGAACAGTTTGCCAAAGTATGTTGTGCGTAAAAACTTTGATAAACGGCAGTAGAAAATGTTAATTAATATCTAATTGTACATGTACATTACATTCGCCAATATATATCTACATTTAAATCCCTCCATGTGGCACAGGTCTACAAAGAACTTTGCAAAGACAAAACTGCTGCACAATTTCGTAGCGCTGTTACAACCAGGACCGGGCATGTTACCACCTCGGGTACTGCCACGTCTGAGGGGACTCAGCATAGCTATTCAGATGAAGAGATGGTTGCATTCTGTAATTGGATAAATCAGGTTTGTTATTGTATTGTAAAATCATTCTAATCTGTGATGGCGAATCGTGATTCGTATGCTAGCGAAGAGCTCATTTAAAAGCTTTGATTCTTTGGTACGCCACTTTACAATTTACCAATTTACAAAGAATGAACCGTGTAAATTATTTTGTATAAAATATTGAATCAAAATGACGTTGATTTGTCTTATAATCATTAACAACTCTGTAATAATATTTCACTCATCACCTACCTCCAAGAAACCCAATAAAAACGGGATTCGATTATCGAATTTACGAGTTTCAAGAATAGAACCCGCTCGTAAAGGAGTATACAGTGAAAATAATAAAGTTTTGTAGGCGATTTTCAATAGCCTGAATGGCAGTATTAAAAATTGTGGAAATTGCTAAGTAGTTATTTTGAATTTGCTGAATTGAACTAAATTGAACCACTTAAAAAGCTGAGAAGACAAATTGATAATTTCCCTGAATAAGGTATTGTGTTGAAACAGAAAGCAATTTTGCAGCTGCTGTTCTTGCATTTATATTGTATTGTTTACCGGGTGTTAAAATTTATTGCCATACTTAATTCTGTTACAGTGGTTTGTTTTATGTTCTTCATTTCTTCATGATTGTAGTGTGTTTGATTATGATTCAATGTTCTTCTCCTTGTACCAGTGGTTTGGATTCTTGGAATTTCCTTTTATATAGTTGAGGTAAATCATACTGCCATGATCTTCCGTTTATCAAGGGTAAACAGTATCATATTATTATGCTTGTCAAGCAATAAATTTCATGCTCGCTAGAAATTAAATTCAAACAATCGAGGTAGTCTGTGCGGTTAGCTTCATTCATGTCAGTTACGTGCTGACTGTTTGAATTCTGATTTGGGAGTGACTTGATTTGGTTATTTCTACGATATGCAGTCTTTGTGGATCATTACTGAATGATTTATTAATAGCTCTCAAGAAGATTCATGTATAACCATATAAGGTATTGCTGAATAAGCCGGACCATGTCATGATTTGACTGATAATTAATAAATAATGAGCGAATGGTCGAACAGGCAGTGGAAACAGCAAAATGATGTATTGGTTTGATATCCTGTTGCACATATTGTCTTGTAAGAACAATCCTCAGAATTGAATGTTGATAAATTCCATTTAATTCAGTCTTTCTGATATTGTGAAATCCCTAATTTTTTACCACTAACCACTACCAATATTATTTTTTAAAACGTCTAGGTTTAATAGTACACAATCTCTACCACATATGGTGAATAAGAAAAGGAATAAGGAAATACCAAATATGAAGAGACTATATGTCATGAGTTTATCCGTCAGCTTCTAAAATCCATTGTTTATTGCATCTGCAATTTCATCCAAAGGGAAATTTGATCGACCCAGTGTTTATGTATATATTCTGTATGTTAGTATGTAAAATTTGTACTCTTTTGATTTTCTGCTACCATTTTTAAGTGTGCTATCACAGTGGGGTCAAGCAAATATATACATAGCTGCAAGTATAAATGATCTAGCAGCAGTAGTCCAAAGAAGTAGCTGTATGAATTCTGATCCCGAGTGGGGAAACTGTCCCATACAAAATATGACATGTGCATTGGAATTATTAAGAAAATGAAAATTTATCATCTCTTCATTTGCTGTTAAGGAGGCCGGAAGAAACTTACCGTCAGCTTACTGTATTTCCTTTAACACACGGGTAGATAATAAAGTATGGTGTTAACTGATCTGATAATTTCCTGTTTTTGTCATTCTGCATGACACCATATATGTGAATAATCTTTGGTGCGGTATAAGGCGTAGCACCGTTTTCGGTTTCTTCTACTCTTACTCAATATCCTGAAGGAACCAAGGATGCCGGATGAGTGATATACTATAGCAAATTTGTCTTGTCTGTTATTAAATACATTAAATTTTGTTTTTCAGAATTTGAAAGATGATCCCGATTTGAAGTCATACAATTTACCGATTGATCCAAGTAACTCAGAACAATTCTTTGATGCTCTATCGGATGGAATCATATTGTGGTGAGTGGTAATTAGCACATTATTGTATCAAACTTTCACCTCGCATGTGTGTGCTTCACTCCCCGCAGTTTTAAGTACTTTTCCTTCCTGTATGAGTTAATAGATGACAACTTGCTTTCAGTTACTGCTTATCAAACAGCGCCAACTCAAATGTTATTGCTTACCTTCGATCGATGAATTAAAATTCAGGAACATTATAGAAATTGCTTTTCATAAATTGATTATCAAAGTTTTATCCATCCAAACCATCCGAGACTTTAATTAACCTAGATAATTAAAGTCAGAATTGTAGGCTTGTATCACGTTACCTTTACCTTGATATCATTTAACAGTAAGATGATCAACTTGTCCCAGAAGGATACGATCGATGAACGAGCGATTAACAAGAAGAAAAGCTCTAACAAAGCCGCCCAAATACACAGAGACCAAGTAAGAAATACTTATCATTTATTCATGACGGTTATGGTTAATGGTCATAAAAGCCATTATAGTTCTTTGATATTGTGACTTTCCATTGTCAAAAATAAGGTTGAACAAAAAAGACAAGTTGATACAAAAATTCTTACAGTTTTACGTAGATACAATCTACTACAGAGCAGTACACCTAAATTGATTCCCGAGTTTATTCCTTGATCAAGCTCTCATATACATATTGTCTCCGAGTCTTTGAAGTCATTTTCGTAAGGCTTATTCTCATTGGTATCACTTTCAATTTCCCACTTCTAGGAGAACTTGAATCTTGCTCTAAACTCCGCATCTGCGATCGGTTGTAGCATTGTCAACATCGGGGCACAGGACATAAAAGATAAGAAATCTCATTTAGTTCTGGGTCTTCTTTGGCAAGTGATTCGCATCGGACTTTTTGCAGCTTTCGATCTCGCCAGGAGCCCTGGTACGATCAAGTTTATTTTTTCATTAGTTTTCTGTTGATTACTTTACCTGTAGAAAACATGAAGCTTTGGTTTTCTGATGTTACTTGGTCTGCCCCGGACCCAATTGGGCATCATATTAAATCTTTGAGTGCTGTCAAAAGCAAACTATCTGTCATTCGGGAACCGCATCAATGGGAAATGTTAATGTTTAACTGATATATGAACTGCTATGTGATGGGATTGTTTATTATACATGCATAGCACTGTCTAGTTATAACTTCAAAGCGAGTGAACGGAAATAAAAATCCTCATAAAATTCGGCATCAGATTCCATTATCTCTTCCATAGCAGTCTCAGCCAAAGGGATATTTACATTGTGCTGTAAAACCAAATAATTTAAAATAACCAACAGCTTGGAAACATATTATTTTTATTGATGCATTCCCTTCCTTTTTGTCGCTGCCATTTGATCAATATCCGCTAATATATATATATGATTCAAGTATGAATGTCAATGTCACGAATGAAAGTGAAAAATGTGACAACATGACGTGACGCTGGTAATGACAAAAGTTCGGCGACATGAATGATCCGAAATTTCCATGAAACTGTCGAGCCAAAAAGAAATTTTCTGCATAATTTCTATTACCAAATTTATAACTTATTGATCTAGTATAGAAGAGAAGAATATATATATTAGTATTCCATTGAAGTAGCATTTTCAGAGCTGTTTTCAATCAAACAAATTGAAATCTGAATATCAATTTCCATTATGAAAATGATAAATTTACATCAATTGTATTCAAAATAGATCTTTATGTTCTACTGAAGGAGGGAGAAGAGCTTGAAGACTTAATGAACCTATCACCTGAACTATTGCTTTTAAGGTAACTTCCCACTGTAAATATTTTCTTTAATCTAAAAATATAGAATAGGCTGGATGTATTATATATGATTACCAATCCGTCCATATTTCCTCTGGGTAGTTTTCTAACCATTGGTGGGATACATACTTTACATCCGTGATTTTTTTCATTGAATTGATGAGTGAAAATATGAAGCTAATAATGTGTTGGATAAATAAAGCCTTTAGCATTAAAATAATTCAGGAAGGAAAATACTGGAACTTACAGTCCAACAGTACCAGCTAAATACTAAATACCGCTGTACCATATCGCTACCAGAGTTATATCATCCTTGAAACTTACTGCGAGTACGGCAAAGATAACGCTGGTAGCAGGTGGTACATCAAGTTGTGTATGATTTAGTAATGACCTTCAGGAACTAGTTCTGCATACTTAGGTCATTTTTATAATCTGTTCCACTACTCGGTGTTGACTAGTCACCTCCAGATATAACATCAAAAGTACTATTCATTAAACTCATTTTTCATGTTATGTAGATGGATCAACTATCACCTGGACAAGTCAGAAAGATACCAAAACTGCCCAGCAAAACTTAACGAAATCACCAATTTCAGTTCAAACATCAAAGATTCCATTGCATACATGTGTCTGCTTGAACAAATTCAACCACAGGAAGGAGATGATGACTATACTGGGGTACCAGTTGAGGCAAACATCGGCGTAAGTCAGATCCATGTTTGTAATACATGTCCTCAGACTAATGAAGTTCTGCAGCAACTTTAACTGTGATGGATATATACAGGGTGTCTCAAAAGTTTTTTTCCAATCTCTCTTTCTTTGTTATCGGTACCTTTTGTTCTACATCCGAAATCATGGCAGACTTCATCATATTCATATTTTCAGATTCACCCTGGTACAGACAAAGAAAGCATGACAAAGCGAGCGAGGTACATGCTTCGTCAAGCCGATAACATCAAAGCGAAGGCCTTCGTTTCAGAACACGATGTCGTTAAGGGAAATTCTAAGCTGAACATGGCTTTTGTTGCCCATCTTTTCAACACTTATCCTTGCTTACACGATACTTCGGATCGAGAGATCATTGGTATTTTTTAGAACTTTTTTTATAATCGGGATGGTGAAATGATTGAACCACTTGTTTTTTTCAGAGGAAACACGTGAAGAAAAGACTTATCGCAACTGGATGAACAGTTTGGGAGTCTCTCCGAGGGTGAATAGATTCCATTTGTAAGTGAATAACAAATACTTCATTACACTTTGAAGAGACGTGATAGTAGCAGACTCTGGTTTTAATTGCCAGAGAATATTGTCTATCATTGGGTACATAAAATAAAACCTTTTTCAAAATACATATTATGTAAAGAGGGGTAACAACTACCATTGAATAGGGAATTTCTCTGCGACAATAACAAACAATGGTGCTGATTAAACTGAACACTTAATACAGCGGACCGTTTTGACAGTCGGGCATGGAGTTCCTTTTTACCGAATATTTCATATTATTCTATATTTATATATATTTTTGATTGCAAAAGAAGAGAGTTACTGTACCTTGGTCAAAATTAAGGCGCTGCATTTCTGTAATCAAACTATTTTTTCTTTTTAGTGATCTGAGAAATGGCAAAGTCTTCATGCAGCTGTTTGAACATATCGAACCTGGAGTAGTCGATCAGGACTGCGTTGCGAAACCAACAACAATAAAAGCGAGTGAGTTTATTTGTTGCTGTACAATTGTTGCAAACCCTTGTATATCCCTTTGTGTTTCTATTTTTTGCCAGAGGAGAAAATGAACATTATTTGCGACTGCAACTATGTCATTAAACTGGCTCGGGATCAGAAAATCAGTCTGGTCGGTATTGATGGAAAAAATCTTGCTGACGGGGACAAGACGTCTAATTTATCACTGACCTGGCAACTTATGAGAGGGTAAGAGATTGGTTATATATGGTATATATTAACGTAAAGCAAATATAGATATAGATCCAGTTTCTTATTATGGCTGATAGGGGAAAGTAAAGTGGACCTAGGCCTAGGCCCAAACTTTTGTGTATATTGTATAAATAGATTGTGTTATATATCCAATAAACCACAAAATCATCTATTATTAACAGATACACTATGAATGTATTGAAAACGATTGGTAAGGAAGTTGGCAAAGATAAAATTGATGATAAGGCAATCATTGAGTGGGTAAACTTCAAACTGCAAGAGTGTAACAAAGACACTAGCATTACTTCATTTAAGGTAAGCAGTGCTTTAGTGTTTCTTAACCTGGGATCGGCAACATATCATCGGATGGTCTGTAGCTTCGGCTTCGACATAAAACATGGAGTGTATTACTAACATTTTGTCATCCATTTCTTGAAATAGCAATCTAGCTTTTAAGAATTATTTTTACTAGTCCTATGTGTATAATGTGGTTTATTATTAAATTTAGTATTTTAATCATTAATAATCCTGTATTACATTATTATACTGACTTTAACTGATGCTGCTCATATGGGTTTAAGGAAGAGGTAAAACATGGTTGTATAAATCGCAGTTCGTAACAGAATTCAAATTTTGATTCAAAAAAATGAGATTCGAGAATTTCCAGAAATGCATATTTTCATTGCAATTCCGGACATGAATTCTAAAACATTAATCTTCGATTAATACACATTATAAATGTTTTGGTCAATAAGATTTACATCATGAAGCAATGGATAAAGACTGCAACACAATGATTTGAATTCAGTAATCTCTTGGTAAAGGATTATAGGCAGATGACATTATTTTTCTCTGTTGTGATATGAACTGTGATTCCTGTATTATCAAGATAATAGATTATGATAATGAGGATTTTTTGCTCCAGTGAATAATATTCATGTCAGCAGTGTATTTCCCTTTTTAAAGCATCCAGACAGCTGTCTGGTATTACCTGAAACCAATACCCAGAGAAACGACCAATGTGAATGCAATTATAGCTTATAACATTATTTTTGGTAACCAAACTTAATGTGCGCACACAATTTCCTTGATTTATATTATGAATCTTGCAGTCTTATTCTTTTTTATTTTATTCTGATCAGGATCCATCCATTTCCTCGTCCAAAGTTGTCATCGATTTAGTAGACGCAATCGGAGGTCCTGGCACAATCGATTATTCCAATGTTTCTGACGAGGTCGATGAAGGAAGCAAAGAGAGCAATGCAAGGTATCGTATGATTCTTATATCTGAATGCCACAACAATATAGTGGTAGCTGATCAGTATACAAGATTAAACTATTAAACCTGGATATTGTGTCTTCAGGTACGCTATTTCAACGGCAAGAAAAATAGGCGCCCGTGTCTATGCCTTGCCAGACGACCTCTGGGAAGTCAATCAGAAGATGATTATGACTATTTTCGCCTGCTTGATGGTAAGAGGCTTACAGAAGGAAGCAGAAGCACAACGCAACACATAGATCCTTAATTCCTTTATCAGATAGTCAGTAACGCTATTATACATCTGTAAAGTTATTTTATGCACCTGTTTAATATTGCAATTTGCATTACCATACTCGTTGCGCTGAATAAGAAAAGATTTAGACTTGTTTCTCACATAAAACAGTATTTGCCTTTCCATTTCACATAGTTTACTACAACATGAATAGATATAATTTTTTGTCCTTGAACATTCCAATCTGAATTCAATGAAACAAACATGAAAATTACCATAATATGAACTTGTATAAATCACTCGTCCTATATTGGAGTATCATTCCGTTTAAACATTCCTGATTATTAAAGTGCAATTAATTGTACCAGAGATTCGTTATAATATTTTGTGCAAACATGACCTCGAGCATTATACAAGGAATGTTTCATTGCTGTGCACATGTCATTGCGTTTATTAGTTTGGTTTATCCAGTTTCATTCCTGTTTGAAGCAAATTTTGCTCGGTAGACGTAAAATTTCGTTAACCTTATTGTGACATAACCAGAATCTATGATATGTAAAGTATTAATATTACTCCAAGGCATTCTCGGCATGAAGCTACATCAATATTTAATCGAGAGTATTGTGTGCTGAATGTGATTTAGTCCATATGTATCGAGATACCTTGGTGTAACAATAATCAGATAGCAGTGTTGTTGTTATATGGATTTTGTTGTTGTTGACAATGTAGGTGGTCTCCTACTTTTAAATTCTGTTACTGATTACTTTAAAAGTTTAAAAGTTTTAATTTTGAAAATTGAATGCTTGAGAATTTAATAAGTAATTTTTGACAAACTGAGCAGGCCATCTGTATACCACAAGTGTATTATTGAACCCTATGTCTACTACACATTTGCATATGTTTATACTTTGTTACTGTATGTTTGCTCTTGTTAAAGCTTAATGGTAAAGAAATACTTTCATTTAGGGAAAACCCGAACCCGTGTTCCCTTTCATTTTTGTGCCTTACTATGTGTTCACCAAAATGTAATCGTGTTCAGTTTTATTTTAACCTGAAAATCATATACGGCATTGTAATGGATATAAATTGGAAATATAATGGAACTCTTAATTCAATCATGCTTTAATTTTGAGGCTACAAGATTTGCTTATTTCTACATGTGAAGAATAGCCGGTTAGTATGTGGTTACCACACAATATAACTAGATGTGGAGGTGAAAACAAGTAGTGTTTTGTATCTGTGATCAGTGAAGTGTTTTTGAACTTCAACTTGCATTATTAGTTCTCCACTTCGGAGACTTCTCTTTTCAAAATGTAACCACATTCCTAACCATCGACCTTCGGTTTTCACATGTTGTCACTGTAGTTACAAGAGATCAGACCAACAATGTTATCCTAACTTCTTCCTCAGCCAATCAAATTGAGGTGTTCCAATCACGTGATCCAAGTATGAGGAGGATTATTACCCTACTATGGAGGTTTTTAATATTCAATTCCGCTTGCTGGTATTCTTGCGGGAAATTCAAACGCGCTACCGAAACGGTCCATGGGAGAAAAGCGCAGAGAAGAGTTTGCAAGTTAGATTGGTGAAAGTATGAACTGAGGGTAAGTACGGTAATTGGATTTTAGGTAAAAATTTAACTTTATACGGCAGCACCAATATTGGTTCCTGTATTTTAGGCGTACTGTGGTCATTTTTTTTGGAAGTATATGAAAAAACTGGCTAATCCGGGAAACGATCAAGGCCATTTTTAAAAGACTATACTTTCATACTCAATACCAGGTGTCAAACGCCGCTGTTGTTTCCACTTGAATCATTATATACTTCGCAAGTAATAATGTGTGTGTGGATGCGGTGATGATCCTTTATGAATGTTGTCTTGTTTTATAATATGGAGTGTGGCACTGTTTGATTTCAAACCGAAGTGAAATGTCTCTTAAGTTATATTTATTAAAATGAATGTACAAAAGATAACTGCAGATATCCAAAAATCATATCCAGGTAGAGTTTGGGATCTGCTGAAGAGTTCTCCATATTTTTGGTCACAAGGTGACGCTATTTACAAAAAGAATAAAGAAATATGGAACCGAGGTTCGTAATACCTATTTTTAAAATGACATCACAATCCAACCCCTCCTGCTACACCCGGCAATAGTTGTTTTATTCTCTCAGATATGTAGTATTTTTTTCTCAAAATGAATTAATACTAATAGAAATATATACGAAAATAATTAAGTTAAGTAATTTTACAGTGATACGACTAGATATCACGTACAAATGAGTACGAATAGGTTGAATTTTGAAAATTCTTTTGCCGCATGTCGTGAATAATTTTTAATTATTCGCTTTAAAAATGGAGTGTTATTGATCTGTGATGAGTGGGAAATTGATTGGCGTTATAATTGAAGTTTCTCATGTGTTATGTTTTTAGTAATGTCTTTTAGCATGCTGTTAATTTCCGTTTAATTGCAAAGCAGTTCAAGGTTCAGTAGTAAATAGCAATGTTTGTTAAAGTGCACAGCGTACAGTATAATTATTATTACGGACCAAACCAACCAGTCTACATTCGCAACGGCCACGTTACGTAGTTCAATGAGCCGAAATTTTTAACTTGAAAATGCAAAGACTATGTCTGTCTAGAAAGGCAATTCAGAAGGTGTTGAGTAGAATATTAAGCGGATAAGAAGAATGCAACGAATAGCATTCTTCAGAAATATATCGCTGCAATTAAAGTGTAGTATCGCCGGCCATATAATATTGTACTCCAGTACCAGGAGCAAGGGAGAGAATTAGAATTTTCATAATGTCTATACAGTAATGCTTATACGGAGGGAGCAGCTTTTTGCCAATTATTCCGTCATACAATTAACTGTACTTGCCTTGTTTGTTGTTGAATGGTTATTAGTAATTTTGCAATTTGAATTATCATGTTTCAATGTTAATTTTGTGTTTTTGTGATTGTTTTCTAATCCACATTGGTTGTGAATCACAAAGGTCTATCCCCTATAACTCAACGTTTATGCAAAGAGATGTACTTTGTACCAAATTTAATCAATCAATTAATGATGATTGAATCATTTCCATTGTGTAGATTATAAATTGAGGTTATAATCCAATTTCTTCAACCTTTGATATTCATTTTCATTTGGATTGGGTTTTATGAGTGGTACAGAACGTCATATTTCCTCATTACTACTTAATAGCGAAATGATGTTATCTTAATCGTCTATTGCTTCCTTGTATTATATAAGTGCGTGGGTTATTCAGTTTGTGTGATGCATTGGTAGCTATTTTTTTACTGTTAGATTTAAGATAAATAATGATCATCCTTAAAAAAATCTTCTCCTCGCATAGTACTCGCGTAATTGTAAAGAGTCCTTTCGGAACATACCTGGAAGTGATTGGAAGTTGTCTGTTTTATATGTCTTTCTGAGTTAATTGAAGGTAGAGTGATCTAGTTTATGATTCAATAAAAAAAAAACAAGTCCGACCTCAAATAGATAGGTCTGACGATTGCTTCTAAGCTGTAGATTTGAGATTGTTTTGAATGTCAGTTGCATTTTTGTTCCATAGATAAAAACTACCACAGCAGGTCATCGAATGAAGTTGTTTCATTATAAAATTAACGAGAAAAACAATAAAAATATAATAAAAACTATTGCTTCGTCCAACGTTGTCCCACCTAGTCCCAATTTCCAAAAACCTATCCACCATCCACTACATTTGTTAACAAATCAATGGTTTGTTTCATGACTTGTCGTTCGCCCATGTTTTTAACATCATTTTCTCTTACCCATCAACTAGAGCTAAATACATAAAAGTTGATTTAATTGCTGCGAGTGAAATTGAATATTAACTGTAGCCGTGCAACATGGGGTGCGCTGTGTCTTCAGAAGATAAAGCTGCCCAGGAGCGCTCAAAGGCGATTGATCGTAACCTGAAGATGGATGGTGAAAAAGCTTCCAGAGAAGTCAAACTTTTGTTATTAGGTATCTAGCACATTTCAGTATTTATTTGATCTGATTACCTGTTTGTCTTTTTATTACTGAACTAGTTTCGTGAAATGAATGATGAATGAATGAATGATTTTCCGTTCAGAACATTGTATTCGCAAAATGAATCACATACAATAGTGGTACCCAGACATTCTTGCTTCAATTCTTCTACTTATCTAATGGGTAAAATTACTTTGAAGCTTAGAAAAGTTGAAGAAAAAGCATAGGCATACACGCTGAAAGATGAATTTGGGAATATTTCTAAAACCTAATTTCACTTTCCATTATCTCTAACAGATTATTTCATTCAGTTCATTGAAAAATGGCCACAGAATAGTCTTCACTGGCATGTAGTTTGATGTAATTTACCAATCTCATGTTCATTTCACCTGGGTTTAATAATCCATGTAGGCAATATATGACAGAAATTCGTAAGACAAGATAAATTTGCATTTTATGCTATTCAGGGAATTTATGTCGTTGTATTACTTACTAAATAATGTGATATATGTAAGATTACATGACTGAGCCATGTGGAGTGGAGTTGTGTGCATTTAACTGGTAACAACGGGCTTTTAAACGTGATTACTAGAAGTGTGTTGTCGTATTGATCAGGAATTTTGACTAGCTTTGCATTTCCAGGAAGATACGCTTCGTCGTTATCTCCTAACTAAATCTACGAGGGATCTGTCATATGATAGCCTGAGAGAATATCTAAAATTTCATGACGTTGAGAAATTCTAAATCGTGCAATTCCCCTAAGTGAAATTCCCTGACATCTGTCAACTAGATGCCCCCAATTTCATTATGGAATAAGTGATTTGTTTCGTAATGAGCTCTCTGTCTAAGTTAAGACAAGTTTCCACCATCACCAATATATATAGAATGATTCTCCAATAACAATTCCTCTCAATGAGAATTGAATCTTTACAATTAGGTATAACACTATAGTACTATATGTGATTCAATACTAATCCTCCATCTGACATGAATAATTCATGTTGTAATTCTGTTGTGACTATAATGTGTTTTAGGTGGCACAACTGTTTTCTCTTTTTATCATGCTTGCTCCTTTGGATGACCTGTAATACATATTGACTTCTCATTGTATGGTGTCATTATTAAACTGTCACATTGATTACCACTGTTGTAATTATCTCAAAAATTCAGTCCCGAAAATGAGCAGGAAATATAAATCTGTTTTGACACCACATATAAACAGGCTTTTTGTACTTTATATATGCGATGCAACTAAAGGACATATAACAACCCTTTTTACAAGAAGACTTTAAACTGAAAAAGGACTTCAGGGTTGAATGCATGGAGCGATAAATAAAAATTAATAGCAAAAGAATGTTTTTTTCTAAAATAGTGTTGAAACTAATGCAAAGCTCACACCAAGGTGTATTCTCCAAAACACACCAAAAATAGTTTTAAAGCAATCCATACTAGAATGCTTCTGTCGATTTGAATATGGGCGTGCTCGAATAGTTTTCTTGAATCATTTTAAATCGTCAACCTGTTGCTGTTCATATAGGAGTGTCCTTATGTAAACCTTTTAAGGTAGTTCCTAGTAATTCTGTTTGCTAATATATAATTACACAAAGTAATATTAGTAACTACTGTAATTATGTTTTGGCAATTTAATGGGCATTCAACTATTGGCAATAAATAATATTCTAGTCTTGTCCTGTCATGTGAGTTTTTGTGAAGAATTTGAATCTAATGGTTATAAGCTTCTTGTTTTCAGGTGCTGGTGAATCTGGAAAAAGTACAATTGTCAAGCAAATGAAGTGAGTTGCTCTTTAATTACCCATGTATATGACTCTACCAATTGACCATATTCTCTGAAATAATGTATGCTTTAAAGCAAGTTTAATTTCATAGATTGGTAACACAGATTGAGACATTTTATTGCAAATACAGGTACCACTCACCTAACAACCAGTTTGTTCAGCAACCGTCAGATATTGTTTCCATTCGACCAGTATCTGGTTGTTAACTAAGGAGTTCCTGTACATTGTATAAGTCACATTTTCCATACAATATCAGCGTTAGAAAGACTCTTTCTTCTCCTTTAACATCGAGTTATTTTATTCTACAACAGAAGGGATATCTCATAGGATGTTTAAATAACAATATTGTTTAGATATGGAAGTGGAAAAAATGAATACCATTTGACCTACTTCCATTACATTGTCTCCATATATGTTTGTGTTACCATGTTCTAAATACCATGGATAAATATTTTGATTTCGCTAACATAGCCAGATGGTGAATAAAGACTTTTGTGAATTCCTAATAGTTTGTGGTGAATCATAATAATAATAATGAGGACTTTTCGAGTATTGAAATAATTTGTATTATTGTTCCACTTGACCAGCGAGTTAAGACTGTTTGAAAAATAATTTTCTGCACTGTTGGTTATGATCGATGTAGGTACAATGAAAGCTAGCACAGTACATGTTTTGGGATAAATAAATTAATTTCCTGAGTTAGTAATAAACCTCTTATAGCACAGTATTTTTCCTTGCTTATAATAAAAAAAAATATGAAGAAATACTATTCCCTTTCGAGGTTTAAATGTGTTTCAAAATATCCCTTTGCCAATACAATTTAAAATGATAAATAGGCTTCGAACAAACGAGACTTAACTAGCTGGAGAGACTTTAATGCAGAAGGAATAATTCAGAAACTGAAAATAAGATCAATACTGTGCTGTTTCTCCACAACTCATTTCTCGTTTTCAATTTAATAGAATTATTCACGAAGACGGTTACTCTGAAGACGAATGCATTCAGTATAAGGCGGTAGTCTACAGCAACACATTGCAGTCCTTAATCACAATTGTCCGTGCAATGGGAAATTTGAAAATCGATTTCGGACATCCAGACAGAGCGGTAATGTTCTACTCCTGCAGTTATTTTTTGTTTACCGAATGCGCAGAAAACAGTTAATTCATCTGATAATATATTGTTACATTACATATTGGATGGAAAAATTCATCAAGTCCTCTAAATTACATGACTACAACTCCCCCTTGTTGATTTATTCCCTGTTACCATCTAACCTTGATATAATGTGGCCATACATATTTAAGGTTCATATTTCTCGACGTTGGTTTGCTTGTGTAAGGGCAAAAAAAGACACATTAATACTTGAATATACTTTTCTCAAATTAAAATAATTTTAAACATATCACAGTGCTAATTTACCACACATGTACTGTAATTGTAGTGATTAATTGTATTATTTTTATGTTCGGAAAGATGATATTAAGGATTCCTTCATATTGCCTTTCGTTTGCCAAGCTTATTTCATATTTCCAAACATGAATCACATGAATTCTGTGATATTCATATTAGTATTATGAGTATAAATACTTTCAGCGCATTAAAGAATGCTTGACATCAGTATTACCTTGCTCATAAACTATAAAAGCGATATCTAGTCATAACCTGAGATTATATGTGCTTTTCAGGAAGTCATGTCCCTTTATCATATACAGTATAGGACAGCAACCCAATTGTTTGATTAATGGATGGAGTAGTTTTTGTATTATCTGATGTACTTGCTAATCTAAAATCAGGATATATGCTTGCTGTAATAGTTCAACGAAATTAATCCATGTTTAATGATAAACCTCAATTTGCAATTGCTTGTGTCGCATATCTCAAGTGTTATTTTCCCCCTTAATTACAGGATGACGCCAGGCAGCTGTTTTCCTTAGCGAGTTCTTTAGAAGATGGAGAAATGACATCAGAACTAGGCGACTGTATGAAACGGCTGTGGAACGACAAAGGTGTACAAGTGTGTTTCAGTCGATCCCGAGAATACCAGCTTAACGATTCTGCACAATAGTAAGTGGTTGTTAGTCATATCGTCATATCATATGTTACGGAAATGATTCAGACACAAGTGAAAACCGTGGATGTGGGTTGCAAATAGGTGCAATAGAATAGTTCAGAGCTCACGAATAATTCTATTTTTGTTTTACAATCCTTATTTGGAAGAGGAAATTCAAGTTACTCAAAAGTTCTATCTAATCAGTAAGACTGCCATACTGCCATTACAGCAGTTGTTCATGAGTAATGAAAAATAACATGAATATATATAAGTTATTTTTTATGCACATGTTCTAGAACAACTAAACGATGTGAAAATTATAATCTTATATTATGTTAAATTATGTAATCTACATCTTCAATGTTGATTTGATTATGGTATTCCTGACCAAGTAGTTGACTAGTTCCTCTTGAGTGTAAGTTCCTAAAACTGTCGCGTTGTTATTACTCGTGACACAATTCAAATACAGGAGCCCTATAATTAATCCATTATTACTAAATATAACTCAGCGGTCTCATGACATTGTTGATATATTGAAATTATCGGTAATCTGTTCTAATTTTGATCAGTAAACTATTTCAATACCTTGAGTAGTGGCGCGTTGTTACAGAAATATTATTAACATCATTATTATTTTAGCCATACAAATGGTTCAGAATAGAAATGACTGAAGTATAAATGCTTGGAACTCGCTTGTAACAAGGATATTGTAATATGTTAAAAGTCTATGTAGCTTGACCTTAAAAAAATCGAACGCTGACATGTCTTCGCCCTTTAAGGCTAGCCATGGACTTGGAAAATGTTGGGCCACCACTGGTTTAGAAAAGGCTGAACTTAACTATTCTCATTTCCCTGTTTTCATTATCAAACTATTATTGGCACAGTTCACAATTTTTCAGCCTCATTAAAACCATTATAATAACCATTTTAATCTTGTACTCTATAAATAGAAATTAATTTCGGGAACACATAATTATTGAGCACATGAACATTGTATCACCATTTCCTAAATTAGCAGGTAATAGCAAGGAAGAATCATTATTTAGGCAAACACATTTCCCCGATTAACCGATAAAATTAGTATTTGGATTATCTACATGTGTGTGCAACGCAATGTTGGTGAGTCCAGGGTCTGGGCAATTTAAATGTTAGTTTGCCAAACTGTACTAATCCATTTCTGCATTTTAAACAAGGTCCCTCATTCAATTGAAGTGAATTAAAATGAGTTTCTGGGTTATATTACTTGAACAAGTATTGCCTTCATCTGGACACCATAATTTATAACTACTACTTATACCTAGCTGACTGGCTTGGCTCTGAGAAGTGTAGCTATGTAGCAAATATTTTCTTGTAAAACTAATAACTATGTTGATAAAACCAGTTACCTGGATGCGCTAGATCGACTTGTACAACAGGACTACATTCCCTCAGAGCAAGACGTTCTACGATCTCGTGTAAAAACAACAGGAATAGTCGAAACCCACTTTGAATTCAAAGATTTACACTTTAAGTGAGGAACTCAAAAACTCTGCATATATTTGTGTCGCATTCGAGTCTTGTGTGCATCGTTTATTAACATGCCCGTGGTCTTCCGATATTTTTTAAGTCCGCATGAACGTTGCGTGGTATTTTTTTCTCTCGAAGGGCTCCGTTTCAAATTTCAGTTGCCTTCGTCGGTCGGTCGTTAGGTTCTTTTATACCTAGGCCATGTTCAGTGCATGAATTTCTCTTCGTTTTTTTGCATGATACATGTTTTGCATGATTGTAGCTACCTTGACTCGCTCGATCGACTCACGTCGAGAAGATACGTACCCACTCAGCAAGATGTACTGAGAACAAGGGTAAAAACGACTGGAATTGTCGAAGTGCACTTCAATTTTAAGGGTCTCAATTTCAAGTAAGTTACATGCACTCCACGAGAATGATATTCATCGGGCTTACTCACTTGTCCACAAAGATTTTTCAAGATTCCTCATTGCAGTAGATGTAAGGTCCTCACATACAGTGGTGCCTCGTACATCACCCTTACTTTGGGTTAGAACCAAATGGGTTGGTCCTTGAACCGGAAAAAAACTCTCATCATTTGTACTATGAATATATAATATTTTTATGCTCCTGTAATAGATTAATAAAACCATTCCTCAAATCAATCATTTTCAGAAGTGTAATATAATGTTACCATATTTGGTAAGTGTTGCAAGCATCCTCAAACTCCCCATGCGCTCCCCATGTTTATTGACTTGTTACATCATCTACATGTTGTTTAGCAATTTAACATTGATTCTGGAACAAGTAGTTTAATTGGTACATACACCATCTCCAAGGTATAGAGTTTGTTTAAATCTTGAAAACATGTTTATTTAAAGTGATTGATCTCTTCCTGACTTGGTAATAAGAAATAGGAAACAGGTTTGGTTGTAATCAACCAATCGATTCCATGTTAGTCCCTTGCCAACCTTCCTTTGGTGGTTTTTACATAGTTGGATGTTTTCATGTGTGCTTGTTTCTCTAAGCTGAAATACGAAAAGTTATTAACGATCTTTATTGAAGAATAAATGTACTAATTTATAAATATGGAGATATTTAGTGAATTACACGGGTTGATTTGGACATGCACTTTTTGGATTCCTCTGTAGCTACTGGAGTCCTCTTGGCTATGATTCGAAAAATAGGGTATGAGGAATGCAAACTTTATTCACAAGCGGCCATGGGCTAAATGTCATCTACATTTCCATCTGCGAGAAATTTTTCATCTTACAATGGGAACAGGTGTTTTTATTTCGTGAAAATTTATCGAAAGGATAAATATTCGTTGTTATCTAAGATTTTTTTTGGTAAAGTCACCGTGGTTCGTTCGTATTTTTAATTTAGCCAGCTGATTTAGCTGATTAAAAAGTTATACGGCGTTTGAACAGAAAACTCGAGAGGATATACGCCCATGGCCTTTTTTTCAAAGCTATTTACGGAAAACTCTTGCAATACCATTCAATGATTCTTTTTCCTTCATATTCACATAAGTGGTTTTCAAATGGATATTTGAAACAATTCGTTGTCTATATATACTTTGGTTAAATAATTCTTATTGAGTTATTGCTATAAAAATTTTACTCACTTCTTACGTAAGTCAATTTTACCCTTTATCTTTTATTTATTTCACGAGAGCGGCCCAGACAGATTTTGCGTTCTATCTCATATATTTTTTACTACTTTTCACAATAAAAACATCTAGGTTGGCATGGGACTACTTTTAATAAGTTTTTTCCTCTTCCTCCAAAACTTTGAATATGGATTCGGTCCTTTTTTTTTATTTTTCCTCCCATAAGCACGTCAGTGTGTTACCATGGAATGTTTTATTGTATTTGCTGTTATTTGGAAGTCGTGGGTTCATGGAATCATGCTTGCTCTGCTATATTGAAATATAATTTTGCATGATCATTTTTTGAAGTCTAACCTTAACTTGTTAACCCAACTTTCACAGGATGTTTGACGTCGGTGGACAGCGTTCCGAACGAAAGAAATGGATCCATTGTTTCGAAGGAGTAACGGCAATCATATTCTGCGTGGCATTGTCTGCGTATGATCTTGTCTTAGCTGAAGATGAAGAAATGGTAAGCTTTTTACTTCTCACAAATACATCCATTTGCCCTATTTGTGTAGGGTACACATAACATGAACAATTTCCAATGTTATGCTATGTGACCTGAGTCAGGAATGGCCAAACCTAGAAGTGCAATCAAGCTTTCTTTGATAATACAAAGACAATGATGTTCTATGAAATAAGAATATATTTTTACTGAAGACATCTGGAAAAACAAATCTGTGTTAGGTTTTGTTCACCGTCTTCTAACCCAAACGAATACTGGTTAAAAGAGTGGTCAATACTCATTTATTATTTAAAGCAGATATAGTCCACATTACCGCAAGTTGTTGCAGAACTGAAATAACCATTATTGACTAAAGTACTCAGTATATATATATTCTTCTGCCAGCATTTTCCCATTGAATGTAAGTTCACAGCGTTTCCCCATATTGGCTTGTCAATGTTACTTTAATATTGCTGCTATATGGCATTCAAACGAAGTTCAATTCAAACAAATTCTTTCGTCACAATGCCGCTTCCAATACTGAAAAATCTATGAGCTCATAAGCTTTTCCCAGTGGTAGAGCACGACATGTATTATTAATGAATCAGTAAATGATGGAGGAGCGATTAAGTGATGTCAAACAACTGCTAAAGTTAGTTGTTGGTAAGCTTGCCTTTCACTGAATGATTGGTATGTGGTATATACATACTAAATTCAAAATGATTTATTTTGTATATACAGTAGGTTTGGGTATACTGACAGATTATTCAAACTAGGAGTGGAAAAATTGAACGCAATGTGGAAGGATTTACAAGATAGAATATCCTTGGTAGATGTACTTGGAATAGTCTCAACGCCTAAAATTTTATAGAAATTGACAGTTTTATGCAATTACTAGTGTCTACAATAATTTTTCCTTTAAATCTATCCATCAAATCAATTTGAAAAGAAATCCATTAGTTGAATTTGAGAGATTCGATTGATGTTATTCTTGGTGAATTAAATCAACATTATTCATTTTAAAAATATACAATTTTTTTAAGCTAAACATCACCGTTTCTGCATTGTGTTTATATGATATAAATTCAATGCATAAATTATTCATTGGGACACTGTGGATTGACCTGTATCAAATATGCAGCCTGTTCTTTCAACTATTAGGATATTTGTTACTGAGTTCACAATTGACAATGCATGAATTGAAACAGTGACGCTGCAGGCACTTTCGGGCGTGGTATTATCAGGTCGTACATAGATTCAAATTCATTTAACTAAGATTGATGTTAGTGCTTCATAGCACACATTGTCCGAAAACCAGACAATTTTCCTACAATAATACTCTGTAATACTCTTTCATTCAAACTTTTATACTTTCCTGTTGAGAGTTTTACTGTTTGCTCTGGAACATCTTTATTATAAAAACTACTCCAGTATGTAGTCTTAGGTTTTTATGGAGGAGATAAAGTTTTATAGTTTTTCAGAATTGACTTTTTTTCTTTATAGATTAGACACATTTCAAGCTGTTTGTGATTTTTCCATGCCATTGTTTATATTCTCCATTGTTCACAGAATCGCATGCACGAATCGATGAAGTTGTTCGATTCAATTTGCAACAACAAGTGGTTCACGGATACTTCGATCATTCTATTTCTTAACAAGAAAGATTTATTCGAGCAAAAAATTTCTAAATCCTCTCTGACTATATGCTTCCCAGAATACACAGGTATATGATTAATACACTCTGACTTACCAGATTCTGCAGAACACTGCACTATGACTAGCATTCCCAAATTATACAGTTTAAATTTAGTTTTTTGAATGTCCTGTAGCCTGCTACCTTTATATTCGTTCCTTAAAATAGTGCTAAATTTAGTCATAATAACAGGAGAGTATATGAGATAAGTTTTTCAAGCTTCTTCAAGCCTAGGTTACTCAATGATAAAAGCAAATACGTCTTCCCTAACTTGGTGGGTCAATGAACTATAAAAATGTATTCTAAGCCCATTTTAGATAAATATAGCGCTCTTTGAAGCACTGCTTTGTGATGTGGGTCCTCTTGCAATCAATGATTGACATTGGACATACTAATTTATTTCGACATAATCTTCGTAATATAATAATTTTTCATAATGTTTTTTGTTTATCTCAGGCGCCAATACGTATGAGGAAGCTGCTGCTTACATCCAACTTAAATTTGAGGATCTGAATAAGCGCAAGGACACCAAAGAAATTTACACTCATTTTACCTGTGCAACAGACACAAATAACATTCAGTTTGTGTTTGATGCTGTCACAGATGTGATTATTAAGAACAACCTCAAAGATTGTGGTCTATTCTAAGCAACAACAGGTACAGTAAACTAATCGAGAAGATTTCTGAAATTTTAATACGGGTTGTAAAATCCCTAATCTAAAATGACTGAGTTTTTCAGAGATCGGAATATTTTATTATTTTCATCTTTAAAATAGGACAGATAAAGGATGGGACCCAAGTCTACATCTACCCTGAATGTAGTGCCATATGAATTTGGATAATATTTAATCAATATATCAACAGAAGGGTATGATATCATTCTCCACCTTCGAAGTCGTGTTTTGATTCAAAATTTCATCATGAATTGAATTAAATCTGGACTCCTTTCCAAAGAATAATGTTATCAACCAGTCATTCGGGGTTACCTTCAGTCTGTTGTCTGAATGCTATTTGTCAATACTTAAGTGACCTAGATCGACACTCTTTAAGAAGTTCGAGTAGGGACACTGTGACCTCATTAACTATCTCTCATGAATAATCTCGTATTAATTATCTCAAATGCTTTGTTTTCCAGGTGTCATAAGCTGTTAAATCCAGTTTCTGAGTTGGCATAAACCAGTTTTGTCTTGTGCTAATATAATGAACTATACACATGAAAAACGTCTTTGCAGCACAACATGGCAATGTTACGGTTTGTCATTGTTGCCACCTGTTGAATCTACACTAGCTGTTGTTTTTTGTATATAAGTATCGTCTAGTCGTTTTTCTATCAATGAAATCCTGTCCCAATTTCACTATCGAGTCGCGACGAAGGATTTTTATAATAGTCGATACTTCTGCGGCATGTCGACAGCCCCTTCCTCATCTTCCTTCCTACTTTAATGTTGTATTTGAGCTCATAACACAGATGTTGTCAATCTAGCAAATTGTCTTTTGAAATGTTCTCAATTTCAGTGTAGTTCTGACTTTTCTATAAATATGTTTGCACAAATAGATATAAAATGATTGTAGGGCTTTACATGAAAGATTATTTTCATTCGCTAAATGTTTCTCTGTAAATGAGGTTTTGGTGAAAGGAGTCGTTTTATATAAACTGTTTTTATTCGTAACTCGTTCAGTGCCGTGAAAGAGATGAATGTTTTATGGGGCCAGTGCTACGATATAGAACAGCTAGGTGGCAGCCATCTATTGAACAGATCAGAGACAGTTTTGCACAGAAAAAGTGAAATTGTTTCGGCAATAATCCAATTTTCTTGGTATTGCTCTACTGACATGCCAGTTCACTCAGCATTGTCTAAGATATAACCAATCATGTGGAATATCAGAAGTTCAATACTCTTATATTTTTCATATACATATGTTGCTATTAATTAGAACCATTCGGTATGTCCGTGTCAGATACTGCACAAGTTTGCAAAAACTGTAACAAGCATTTTTGCGCTGAGCAGCCACTCTTCATGGAGAGTTATTTCATACAATTTTAATCTTAACGAGGGATTGAATCAACTTAGCACCGGCCCCTATTTCTTTATTATTATCATTGCATATTATATGCTGTAATGAAAACAATAATCACATTTGATAAAGTAGTGGAAGTTAAGTAGTCTGTCATCAGATTATAATTATGTATGTTATTAATGTTCATACTGTGGTTCTGCTTTTGTTGAATATTTAATAATAATCTTCTGTAGTCAATTGGTACCCTACTTGTTACAAACTATTTATCCTTGCATTCGAATGTTTTTGTATCTTCTTAAGTAGTTGTGTATGTCGTCCCAACAGCAATTGACATGATGTCCCTTCGGATATATTCTTAAACAAAGCTTTTCTTTGACAAACTGTTCCTGTTCGTAGAGAAACTTAGTCGCGGTTTCAGTCTTTTATTCTCTTGGGACCGTCACAATGTCTTTTAGGTCGATTATGCTTGTCAATTAGCATTTCAGTCTAATGTTCTATTTTAGAAGACGAATCTCTCTTCCTCGCAACTGTTCAGTTATTCAAATTTCTTGGAAAGCTTTAGTAATCGATCATGTCTTTTGTTACTTCTTGTTCACTCCTATTTATTTGTTGTGATTGTGTAAATATAGAAAATGACACAGCAAATGAAGAATGCTGGAGTGAATTAAAATAACCAATTCATTATCTATCCCACAAAACTTAACAAAAGGTGTTCTGTTAGGTTTTCAGCTATACGTCGTTCATTTTTCTGAGAGCAGCATAAAAAAAAAATATTGGGCTGAATATATAGGTTCAAATTGGTTTGGAATAGATTCAATCTGTTACTGGCGACTTATTGAAGGAAATCATTTCGACTTTTCGCTTATGTAGATCCGCGAGATGGCGTGTTTGTTCCATTGCCAATTCGTGTCAACACCACGTGGTTGTTAATGGTGAAAAATCACACTGCAATATATCAGAGTAAATGATCTACATAACTATATGTATGTATTAATATATCGCCAGAAATGCAGATTTGGGTAATTACTGGGCTAGCTGATACACTTGATAGCGGAATGCATAACAGCTAGCCATATTGTAATGATATATATGTCAGTACAAGTACTTGACTAAAACCTATGTTGTATTCGTGTGAATTCAGATGTGGAATTACTTGCATCACTACAAATATGATGACCCTACTTACATATCGAAACATACGAGCAAACCTGTTAAATACTGATTATGTACATATTAGTGAAGTATATAATACTCCCTAGAGGTGCTGCTGCGCTATATGTAGCAATGTCGACTTTCATCCTTAGCGTATTGGGAGCTACATAACAGAATGATTTTGTCTCATTACTTCTTTTATTTACATTCTTTATCCTTTAGGTATAATGAAGTGAAGCACTTCTACAAAAATGGGATCACTTGTCTTAATTTCACTTTCAAATGTGAGGAACTCGGAAAGCTGGTATTTCCAAGTGTTTTTTCATGCGTTTCGTGGAAGCGTTGTATGGATGACTGTTCGAATCAACAATGTACAGAAAAGGTGTTTTTGGAATTTATTTCGAGGATATTTATCACGTACCCACATGACTGGATATGGAAGTGTTTCGTGTCTCACAACGTTCTGACAGTAAATCATTTAATTCCTTAGGTCTGTATATGGAATCCATGACAGAGCGAACATTTCCTTCCTGCATAAGACTTTGTTTAGGAGTAGCGCATAACCTCCTGAGCTATAATCGATAAAGAAACGTGCTGACGTTCGCGCGTCTAGTATTTCATGCAGTTTTGCACGTTGCCATTTGAGGGCCTGTGACCTAATACCATTCATCTGTTAACCGATTTAGTTGGACCTTGAAATAACACTAACAATACTCAAAGGATATTAATAGAGCGAGTCACGCCACTACGATGTCTCCTGTTTCATCACCTGCTGTGATGTGATGAAGGTCGTTCCGTCGTTGCGACTTATTGCGTCACATCGTTCGATACGTCATTCTCCTTACGTATGTTTAGACTTTCTTCACCTTGCACGAATTCGTTTTCTCCCGTTTCGCGTGGAAAACACCGAATAAACACGACTTTATCAAGCTAATATTTGCGCATAAATATAAAGGTCTTGTGATTACAGATAGTACCCTGTTGTCTATATGTTTACGATAAAATATAATGGATGGGGTGTTCACAGTCAGTCCAAAAGAAATTGAACTCTGAAAACACCGTTACTCGATCCCGGTTTCAGGAACTAAATCTGAGCCGACTTTTATTATTATAGACTGAATAGAAGGTTTGTGTAATCGATTGAAACACACTCCCATCCCCCCCCCCCCCGCGTGCTTTTACAACAAAGCCGTTGAGTCTTTCGCTTTTTTTCCACACATAGCTATTAAAGAAAATCAGACGTGTACAGCAGGGGTGACGTCACAAGCTGTATGGTATAGTCGCTTTTGATTGGTA
This sequence comes from Halocynthia roretzi, assembly GCA_013436055.1. Classification (NCBI taxonomy): domain Eukaryota; kingdom Metazoa; phylum Chordata; class Ascidiacea; order Stolidobranchia; family Pyuridae; genus Halocynthia; species Halocynthia roretzi. Next base: position 191,727 of record QRAM01000009.1, on the reverse strand, counting down.
TAGAAAGAGGGCATGACCAAATTGAAAAAAGCTCGCTTCTTTCATTACTGATGTTTTCGATTCGCTTGAGGTGTTGTAGAGGTATTGGTTCAAATAGAGCTAGAGCTTCTGCATTCAAACTCATTTTTGATATCTATCAAACGCGAGACTGTTTACTATAGAAAATAATCATAATATTGTGTTAGCAAACACATAATTGATCAATTGATCACAGTGAAAGACTATTTCAACGCTTTTTAATTTACATCATTTTGACGGACGTAGAGTCAATATGGGAAAAGAAAATTTAGTGGAGAATGGAAGCGGTCAGTTCAGTGAGGTTTGTGCAATAAAGATTTGTTATTCTTGTAAACAGTTGCTGAAATAATGGACATCTAGACTTGACCAGAACCTTTTCCTGATTTAGAAACCCAAGGCCACGTTTTCACTGATCATGGGGGTCGCTATGGCTGTCATTGGTTCATCATTTCAATATGGTTACAACATAGCCGTTGTTAATGCCCCAGCCGATGTAAGTTTTTGAGAAAATTAAATTTTAACTATGTTTTATATGATTTATATTCGGCCTATCAAATTTTTTCTTATATTAGGAAATCAAAGATTTTTTCTTCGGACCTTACAAAACAGTTGTAATTATTAATTCTACAACTCCGGCGTATAATTATACAACTGCGATGACATCGCTGAATTCTACGCAATTTCCATTCACAGAGGCCGTTATAAAAACAGAGACAATAGTCGTGGTATGCTCGGAATCTGTTTTATCCTGATATATCTAGTATATTTTTAGTACCTTCCAAACAAATATTTATATCAATATATCACCGTGCACTTCATTACCTAATTTTACATTTGTCAAAAGGATGAGGATCTTAGAGTTTACCGTGACAATATGTATGCCATTGCTGTTTCTGCCTTCGCCGCCTCTGGGATGGTTGGATCGATTTTGGTAGGACCAGTTGTGAAGAGATTTGGAAGGTGACTTTTCTATTTACTTTCTCCTATACCAGGGGTCTCCAAGCTGCTGTAGGAAATAGTAGTAGTATATATTTTATTAGGTGGGGTGGCTTATAGTATCCTGGTAGAAATTTTATTTACCATTCCTGTCATTTTCGATTCCATGCTTACTAGACGACCTTTAAAGGTTTTCTCAGGTGAAGCCAAGTCAAGTGAATTGTGCTACCATTCCTAATTGAGAAAGTAGCAGATGTGTATCGTCGTTCAGGTAGAAGTATATCTAGATTTGTAATTGTAAATGCTAAATTTTGGGTGGGAACACATTCCGACAATATAAACAGTTAGGGCAAATAATTTTTTATTCAATGCTGAGTCTAATCATTGATATAAAAAAAATTAGTCTTTGTGCTATATGTTATGTTGCTGATGACAATATATTCAGTAGAAAGGAATCTTGTAAATGCTTCTAAACAATCTCTTATTGTATTTACAATAACAGTCTACAAGTATTCCTTTGTTTTCAGATGTGGCGGTCTGATGGTGAACAATTGTATATCGTTGATTGCTGCTGTTTTCCTCGGCTTTTCCAAGTTAGCAAATAGCTTCATCATGATAATCATTGGACGAGTGTTCATTGGTATCTTTGCAGGTGTGATGTTTAACTAAAGTTTTTTTCATTAATTTAAAGAAACTATCTAAGTATGTTCTATTCGCATTTAGGCTTAGCAACAGGAATCGTGCCTATGTATATTGGTGAAATCTCACCTAAGGAATGGAGAGGTGCCATTGGAGTTTTGAATCAGTTGCTCATCACCATTGGCATTCTTGTTGCTCAGGTATTACAAGCAGACATCAATTAAATGTTCTAATTAGATTAATTCATTCCATTAGAGCATCGATGTCGACTGGTAGTCGACACCTGCGCTTTACCACAGTTATTTAGAAAGGCTGCTCCACAACACATTGCTCTAGGGACCAACCGACTGCTGTTTCAATTATGCTGCTGAATTGAATTATTGACAAACATATTTATTGCAGTCAAACTGGGTTGCCCTACTTACTAAAAAATTGTTATATAATTAATGGCTGTTGATCTCTTTTGGTGTTTGTTATATTTTACAGCTCATAATAATTACTGCAGTTAACAGTCAATTAACTTATCTGCTTGTGGTTTAATACTCCTGCCATGTATTATTGTAATCATGGTTTAGAATGATCATATAACCTATATACATTGCAGTACTATACAACGTCCTCCTGTCAAGGTCATTCTATATTTAGTAAGCAGAATACAGTATAATATATTTTGAATTTTCTATTCAACAGTTGCTAGGACTCCAAGGAGCACTGGGTACCCCGGACTTGTGGCCGATCCTGCTCGGTTTCACTGCGATCCCATCTATCATTCAGATTATTGCCCGGCCTTTTATGCCAAAGAGTCCTCGCTATCTGCTCATTGATCAACACAAGTCCGATGAAGCTAGAAATAGTAAGTGTCCATTTCATTTTATTACATATTTTCGGTTAGTGGTCTTCAAACTTGAAAGTTGTAATGTCACCTTCCCTCGACTACATTTTTGTTTGGTGTACATACAAATGTTGATATGCTATATCTAATATAGTATTCAGGAAATAGTGTTATGCTTGATTGTCGTATGCAATTGTGTTACCATGTTCTCTTACACTAGTCCTTTACATGTCCCATGCTAGTATCACAACAATACGGGCTCTTGGTTCATGCCGTAAAAACTGTACATGTCAAGTAGCTGAAATATTTTTAAGCCATTGGTCTAGGACAGATGATAATTATCACTGTGACTTATGAATAAAACTTCCACAGCTTTTGAACAATCTCTCCTTTTCACAGCCCTGGTTAAACTGCGAGGTACTGACAACATTGCGAGTGAGATGGACGAAATGCAGAACGAGGCAGATTCTGAAATCTCAGTTGGTCAAATGTCAATAGCTCAGCTCTTCAAGGATCATACTGTGCGTTGGCAACTCATCATCGTCCTGTCCATTATGGTCGCCCAGCAATTATCTGGAATTAATGCGGTACGATGACAACGTGACAAGACATGTAGAATTTCAGGTTCTAATTCTCTGTTTTATGTTTCCAGGTTTTCTTTTACACCAATGAGATTTTTGAGAGTGCTAAAATACCTGCAGGCAATCAGCAAGACTTAGCGTCGGTTGGTGTTGGTGTCGTCAACGTTTTAATGACTATCGTCAGTGTAAGTGTTCCACTATTTATATAGTGCCGCGTGTTCACCGGAATTTCCAGTTTACGCTGTGTTTTTTCTCGTAGGTCGGAGTGATTGAATGGGCCGGGCGTAAATCTCTACTCGTCTGGGGATTCGGAATGATGATTTTCTGGTGCATTGCAATGACTGTCGTTCTTAACCTACTGCAGACCATCACTGTGAGTTGACAGTGTGATTCCACCCTGATATATTATTTGTCTGTCATCTAACAATAGTATTTTATTATTTATGAGCTATGAGTTTGATCATACTGTCTTTGTATAATTATAATAATTTATACTTCACTTTTATACCTTATCATAAGGTTAACAAACTCACTATCAACTAACTTCATTTTAAAAATTTCTTTACCATCAGGTTGCCTGGATATCATACTTGAGCATTGCCTGCGTCATCGGATACATTGTTGGCTTCGCTATTGGACCTGGTGAGTTTAATTTTCCCCAAAAAATCCTTCACTTGATAACTGTCGCATCAATCTAGTCCTCAATATCAGTTGATTGAACTGGCTTATAATTTAATTATAATTATCTTTTCTATTTTTTATTCAATCTCGCAATGTTGGTAGAACAAGGCAATTCTTACATTAATATTGTTGCAAGGTGCACCGGACACAAATAATCATGTTTTAACACAATCTGTACCGTCCTAGGTCCCGTTCCATGGCTCGTAACTGCTGAACTGTTCCGTCAAGCCGCTCGACCTCCAGCATTCATGATTGCCTGTCTCTTAAACTGGACTTGTAACTTCCTCATTGGCATTGGTTTCCCTGCTGTCAATGTGAGTCCTTTATCCAATAACTGTTCTCTGCTATACAATACCTTGATTCATATGACAATTCCTTTTCCTTACAGAAAGCCACCGGACCTTACGTGTTCTTGATATTCATGGTTGTGTGCATCGCGATCACAGTATTCCTTTCGCTCGTTATGCCAGAAACTAAGGGGAAAACCTTCCAAGAAATCAACAATCTCTTTGCCAAGAGGTAAGCTATATATAAATTTCCTAACAAACTCATTCAGAATCGGTTGTGCTCAATGTATATGTTTTCCTTGCTGTTCAGAAATGGAGTTCGAGAGAGCAGCACAAACAATGACAAGTCGATGAGAATTCCCTTGAAAGATTTCGGCAACGAGGCCGGTGACAGAGTGTAGTAGAAGTAGGTAAATCTGTGAATGCTGTTACACAAGAATTTATATACGTTATCATTTTCTACCAAATAGATTACGACACATTTTTCATATTTTTGCAATATAGCTTCACTGGTTTACAATTTTTTTTTGTTACACATCGTTATCCACACCCACGCATTAGGCACTCAATCTATCTTATTTATATTGGTGCATTCTTGAGTGCTTTCATTGTATTTCTTATCGTTAGGTGCATACATACACAAAGGCTTTGATCTACACAAATGGTTCTAATATTCGCTTGCTTGCCACACCCCAGGATTTCTTCCTGTCGATATCTAGGACTATTATGCAGTTTTTAACTATGTCTGAACATAACGTTGATTCAAATTTGAAAGTTTTAGACGGGCGGGTCATTTTCGATAATGTTTATATCCTGGTTCCTAGGAAGTTGATTATTCATGCTCAATTCTTTAAACACAGTAATTCACATATTATTTCGTTGTTGTTTTTGCACCATACGCTCGCTTTCCACAGATTTTTTTTTTATATTGTTGTGTTACTTTTTTTTAATTGGTAAGGTATCATTCTGTCAATTCAACATTTGACAAGTAGGATTTTCAATTCTGTGTGTTTGAATATTTCTAAGTAGCAGTGAACACATGGTCTTTGAATGACCGATGAGTTTAAGTAAACTAGTTTGATACTTTTCAGCTTTCAGCTTTTCATACTTTTGAAATATCTGATTTTACTAGAATTACTTATTGAGGGCCCTTTCCATAACAAATTTTTGCTGCTATTATTTTCATTTTTTTGGGACTGATTTCTGTGATATTCACTTGAGAGATTATTACCTAGATAATTTCTTTTTTCAAGTCAAATCAGCTTTTCCACCAGTAACTCGTTATTTATTTTGTACACATTTGTTTATTCTAATTTCCATTCGAGATGTCTAAGTGCATTTTGAAGTAGCGTACTTTGTAGAGAAAGTTCTACAGCTTTAGAAATTGCCCTCAATATTTATTCTTCTCCTGTCTGTATTAATTATCCTAAAATATATTGTATGTATTGGTCAGTTAGAAATATTTCCCACACAACATATAAATATATATATATATATATAGATGAAATAGTTTGCCTGCCTTTTAACATTTGTGATGTGTGAAACGTGTGTCGATATTGCTAGCATTAAATATTGTGAGTATTTAAAGAATGCTGTTTTTTTTCATTGCGGTATGAAGTATCGTTCGAATTGTTTTGGATAAAAGGTAAAGATAAAATTGCCGGTAATACTGGTTAACGCCAGTATCTGAGCGGTATCCTCATTGGTGCAATCTTTAATTTCCGGAACAGCCTCTCGAACACCTCTTACTCTGTAATCGTATCGTCATCATGAATAGCTGTAGGCATATGAATAACGTGGCAAACAGGATAAAGAAAATAGTAGTAGTCGAAATAAACCCCGGTTCCAGTAGAGTAAATAGATCGTGCCAACTCATTCATTCATAAGTTACACTATTCGAGTAAGTTCTATGATTCATTGGTTACGACGCCCAATAGCTGTAGGCATATGAATAACGTGGCAAACAGGATAAAGAAAATAGTAGTGGTCGAAATAAACCCCGGTTCCAGTAGAGTAAATAGATCGTGCCAACTCATTCATTCATAAGTTACACTATTCGAGTAAGTTCTATGATTCATTGGTTACGACGCCCATTTCTCGTACTTGCGTCATCGATGTATTGGGAGTTTGGTATTCCTATTGGTTCACGGTTCACGGTTCACGGTGTGGTATTCTGGTTGGTTCACTTATAGGGTATAAATTCTGTTCATTATACTAACAGCGGTTAATTCCCTTCTTATACTCGCGATACATTTAGGTTAAAAATATAATCTTCGGCACTTTAATGATGATCAGTGTACTCACATAACAGGGACAAGTATAGTTCATGCCATTGCTGTACTAGACAGTATTCACACACATACTGGAGTTAACATAGAAATTGAAAATATTTATCAAATTAAGCTGAACGGCTTTACTCCTATATCGCCAACGATAGAAACATTCCACTCATGATCATGGGGTCACAGTGAAATTTTCCCGAGTAAATTTTAAAGGTGGCGAACTGTGGCAGATTAGTCACTCACTATAAAACCTTCTATTATAGTAAGTATCGGTATCTATTTAGTATTATCAACGCTTAAAATGTCTATTCACAGGGCTATATTACTCCGTGGCCAGGCTTCCGGTACTTTGGGACTTCATTCGACACTTCAATCTTTCACCCCGATACAGCTGACAGCCTGACTCTGGTATGCTATATCTATTTTGCAGGTCTCTTCTAGAATTTACTACGAGTTTTTTGAATATTTTTATCGCGCGAGTAGAATTCTTCAGGACGGGCTTCCAGTCCCTGTGGGCCCCATAGGCTTCAGTCTAATTTGCCTTATAGATAATACGGCTTTGGATATGCAATTCAGTAAATTGTTGGGAATTATCTATGTTAACGGCGCCACTGAATGTAGAGTCAAGAATTGAGTCCAAATATCAACATGCGAACTTTGGATTGGTTTTACCACGTTTACGTTTGAACACTCTTTTTATATCCATTTTGTCTAATCACCATTCTCTTCAGCGACATCTAGCGGTATCTAGCGACATCCCGGTCGTTGGAACTGATATTAGTCGTTGAATGCAGAGTACCTGCATTGTGAATTAAATTCCCTTAATCGAGGATCAAGGAAATTGCTTTATGTCAGCGAATGAGGATAATAATCCCGATATACCAGGATCGATCGTACAAGATTTCATTAAACAAGTGGACATTATTTTTTCATACCGGATTACGTAAATAATATTTATTGATATTTCGACCGTTGCTGCAGTCACTGAATTACAGTAACTCGTGAAATCCGTCCGCTCTCTGTAACGAAAACCGAACGATAATTCGTCAATTATTGAAGTGATTTCGTGCTGCAAACAACAATCCCCATTGATTTATTGAATACTTCAATGAACATGCAAATTGAGAGAAAATGATATTAGTAATATTGTTATGGACGACAAAAACAGAGAGCCTCGTTCCTGATGGCAAACGGTGTCATAAACAGATTTTAATTCGCTGCTGACTGACTACAGGTGATCGGTAAAAGACAAGGAAATAGTACAGTGGATTCTTTCGTCGACATCGTCTTCTCATTTTTGGTTTAGGAGATATATCACAGAGCTGCAGAGTACTTTTACCGGAGAGGAAAATGAATTTATGCAGCTTGGAAGACATGATGGCAAACACCGTTTTGGTGAATGCTAAAAACGATATGTCCTCTAGGAAAAAATGGATAAATAAAGTTCGATTTCCAGGTGAGAGGATTTATTGTAATTTCAACTATTGTTTCACATTACCTTGAAACCTTTCATGCTATAGCACTCACATCAACGAAATTCACTGTAGAAGATGTTGTGGAGCATTTAAGGAGTTGTTAAACTGCTATAAGATCACAACATCATAACAGTTAAGATTAGGGTCAGAGTTAAGCTTATATTGTCTTTTTCTAATGATTCTCAGTTTTTTTTAATTTGTATTATAGCGGTAACACATAGTCAAAACCCCATTGGCTGTATATTATAAAGTATTCAAGGTCCACTAGTTATTTTACTACGTTTTTCTATACTGCAAACTCACTTGCCTATCCATTTTCTTTGCTTACTTCACAGACGACACTATATGTGACAGTATGAAGTTAAAAGTCAGCGAAGATATAAAAAGGATGCTGCCAACAAACTGCAGCCAGGATCAAGCACAAATCTTTGAATTCAATCAAATCTGCGAACTCCAGCCAATTGGAATAAAGCAATTCAGAGAATTTTGCGAAACGGCGAACGAACAAATCAAGAATGCATTCGCTCTTGCTCAAGCGATTCATAATTACGAGGTTTGTTCCGAAATATTGTCCAGAACCAGAACTTTCAACAAACCCCAGAATGTCATATCCCCCTTTCTGCCAAATTGTTAAACTCAAAAGGTACATTCCAAATAATATGCATATTTTACAACAGTTTGAATTTACTTATCTGTGATCCCAATTCCTCCCTTGAGATGAATTCTCTCTTGATCTAGGGAGACGAGGTTGCAAATTACAAGCTAAAGGCAAACTTTTTTCTTCTCTCTTACCCTAATTGTAAGACTCTAGTTTTGTCTAAAGCAAGCGAATTGATAGCTAAGCTTCAACGCCTATTTTCTTAATATTTCATTTGTTTTCGTATCTCTACATTACTAGATAGTCTCCTTCGAAGATCGACTTAAAACGATACGAAACATTGTGAAAACGAATCTCTCCCCCGACGGAAAGTTACCCGAAGAATGTATCACAACTGAAATTAGAGATCTTTTGAATTTCCTGGTCGTCAATGATACCTTGCCAAACTTTTCATCCATTGAAGACTTCTTGAAAACGTCCTGCTCATGCACAACCGGTATTTATTAACTAGAACAATGTATAGAAAGGAAATATTAGAGAGCGACTGGGTTTCTCTGATTAATCATTTTTGACGATTAGTGGTAGTTCTATTTCATTTGAAAAAAATTCTTTGGTATTCTAGATACTGGGCGGTGGGATAAAAAGTTTCCGTATTTAAGCATCTGTTAATCCGACACATTCCTGCAACCTAAGATGTCGGACAATCTATATTCAACCTGTATCTGCATATACCGTCAAACCTAATTTTTTCTTTTCTTCAGATACAAAGAACGAATGTAATCTGCAGCAACACATTTTACACATCGCTGAAAACTTGTGCAAATCATCCGGAGACCAGAAATGCTTCTTTTGTTTCATAAAAATTGCAACTGAACAAATCAAATCATACGTTAGCCAGTACTTGTCAAAGCAAGGACTGTCTGAATTTAAAAAATCCGATAACTACAAGACATTTCTCAAATGGAAATATCTAGAGAAGGAAACCGTCTCGGAAGAAAGCTTCACACCGTTTCGTTTATTGGGTAGAGGTGGTTTTGGAGAAGTCTACGCCTATCAGGCAAGTATTATATATTCTTTTCTCTTGGGCTTTAATAGTGGATTCGCTAGCATCTCGGCACATTTTGAAATATTCATTTATTCGCTAAAATCTCCGAGTGTGATCATGACTTAAAAAATAACTTCTTTATTTAAAGAAATGTACAATTGACGTCGCTTATTGTGTTTGTTTTGGGACAGTCTCTTTTTGATAACAATAACTGTCTGATAACATTGAGAGAGGAATATGAATATGATATAAATTTTGTTTTGATCAGATTGATATCAAAAACCATACCCGATTGATAACATTATCTGCGATCATAATAAGCAGCGTCCATTGTATTTTCAATACTCACTTATCGTTTGCTGTATTTAATTATCGAATTATTGTCTGTTTAGCTAGCTCAACAATATGTATATAAAACAGACTTGCTTTAATCAATGAGACTGTAAATTGTCGTTGAAAAGTATCATTGATCCATCATATCTATTGATTCCACTTGTCAGGTCAATATGACGGGTAAAATGTATGCTTGTAAAAAAATCGACAAGAAACGGATGAAGCTGAAGCACGCAGAAAAAGTCGTTCTCGCTGAAAAATTAGTCTTGGAAAAGGTTAACAGGTACAAACTACTGTATTTTCAACTCATTTTCCTCCTGTTTAGTATTTGTTCTTATCAATACGCATGTCTCTTGCTCAATCCCAATAAATGTTTCTTCGGTAAACGTTTTTGTTGGACTTGGGTAATGTGTTTGCTATTTGAAATTGAGCTTTTATTGCCTTTTCATATGTTAGTCCTAGCACAGCCTCATATTAGTGCTTACTAGTTTATTTTGGTATAAATAATGAATATTTTATGATTCACGTAAGCATTGCCGATTACGCGACTGAGGGATATAATATTATATTCAAGGTTAAATGAATTCAACACTAATATCCTATTTACATGTTTGTGATTCATTCAATCCATAGTTACCTATGTAGTATCTCTATAGTAACCCGAAGTCTGTTGTCATTTCTTTCAGTCGTTTCGTCGTCAGCTTAGCGTACGCGTTCGACAGCAAATCTAGCTTGAATTTGGTTATGACGTTGATGGGAGGTGGAGATTTAAAATTTCATATCTATGAAACAGGTAATCGAGTAATTGTTGTTTTTTGTTTTAATCTTCGTGATCTGAGAATAGTATATGCAACAAAATAGACCAGATCAGCTAATACGTACAAAAACATTACACCTTTGTCGAAATTATTTGGAATATATATATATATATACTCGACCAGTTGTGTACAGCATACTTAAAAATAACGCGCCGAATTTTGTTCAATATAAGTAAATCGAATCTCAATCTCAAATCAAAAAATCCATTGAGAAACATTTTTTCAGCTTCTGCCTCCCAGTTAGCTGCTTGTGCACTTTTGTCACGCAGCTATTTTGTTTCTTTTCACTGCGAATGAGACGCTGATCTTTACCGTTTCTCAGATCGTAAAAACAGGGGTGTGAATCCCGAACGATGCAAGTTTTATTCAGCGCAGATTACGCTCGGCTTAGCTCATCTTCACAAGGAGAATATATTGTACAGAGATATGAAGCCAGAGAACGTATTGCTTGATGACGATGGAAACTGTAGGATTGCAGATCTTGGTCTCGCACACATAGTCGAGAATGATGAACAAGTACACGGTTAGTAAATGAGTTTATTGATTGCTTCAACTTATGTCCGTAGGCATATACGGTTCGTTAAAGTTGTCAAGCTACATCTTACCTTTGATGCATCGTCACTTATTTTATTGCACAGGCAAAGCAGGAACAGTGGGATACATGGCACCAGAAATGATAAACCATGAACCTTACCTTTACGGAGTCGATTGGTTCGCTCTCGGGTGTACAATATATGAGATGTGCGAAGGCCGAGGACCCTTTGTTGTGCGAGATAAGGTAAGCTACACGCTCTCTTCGAATATAAATTTGTGGTGATCGAGTTTCTCTTTCTTCTGGTAGGTCAAAAGAAAAATGAACCAGGAAGAAACGATCCAGAAGACGCTCAGTGGATCTTTTAAATTTCACCGTGATCACTCGGAAGATTTGATGGATTTGATCGAAAGCCTTCTGCACAAAGATGTGGAACTGCGTCAGGAAAAAAATAACAAGTATGAAGAATGATGCTGGCCGTTGTTGTCGATCCAAAACAAAGATTACAAAAGAATACTCTTAACTGCTTCCATTGTATACAGAATGCCTCATAGCATACAAAATCATCCGTATTTTTCCGACATTAACTGGGATCGTTTGGAGGCAGGCATCATTCCACCGCCATTCATACCAAATCCAAACCAAGTCTATGCCAAGGATGTCTCAAATATAAGGTATATTTTTGTTGAAATGTCCTTTGTCAATTGGTACCAGGTATGATTGCTACTGTTATTTCGTTTTCCTTCATCGTAGACTTGCAAGTGACGTTAAAGGCGTGAATATTACTACAGAGGATAAGCAATTTTTCTCAGATTTTGCCACAGGGAGGTGAGCTCGTTTTTAATTTTTTCTTGTGAATCTTCTTGAGAAATTTTGAATCATTTCTACAGCCAAATTATCCTTTTCCGACAGAATTCCAGTTTCATGGCAGCAGGAGATTTTAGAGACAGGCGTATACGAGGAAATCACCAAAAGAAACGTAGACGGAACGGGAAAAGCGTTCAATCCAAGCAACCAAAAATCTTCAAAGATGTGTTCTCTTGTCTAACATCAGGGAAGATTATTGAGTTCTCAATATAGATTAAATTGAGGCATAATGATAAATATAGGTGGTGATAGGCTATGCAAGTCGAGGGTCGCCGATATTCCGTACAGCCTCGAAATAGAACTTGCGTGCGTCCCCCTACTGAAATTGTATGAGATTGGTATGGTATTAGATTTGAGATTATAATTTTTACCCTTTTACTTCAAAACTTTCTTGGCAAATTAAACCAGGAAAAATACATCTGGGGGCTACAAAACCCGAAAATTTATCAGCTTATTATATTCAATCAGTTTTATAGGACTTTTGAAGGTTAATAATCTCAAATGTGTACGGAATGTTTTTTAAATTCAACATTTCTCCATTTCACTGTGTAAAACTTACGTTAATATGGAGCTATCTTTAGCACTTCTCATGTAAACGTTTTTTGTTTTGTTTTGAATACCTGATTAATTAAACTATAATCTTTTGCAATTCATACTTACCTTATTACAGATCCAATAAATCAGTTCAACAACATGAAAAAACAACGGGAAATGGATTATTCCTGCAAATTACAACACAATCAAGTAAATCAATATCATGTTGTAAATCTATCACCAATCATCCAACGCATAGATAAAGATTACTCCAGTTGAAGGGTACAGGGTATGAAAACCATTACCATGATGAATGACATGGAATTATCTCTTTTGATTTATTATGAATAAAGAGGGCTTAATTTGGTGCATTTGATCATAAATATTCACCCACTCCCCGTTTTGTTCTACATCACTATATCGCTCTTTAGTGGTAATATTTACTATATGGTTTGGTTTAGCAATGTAAAGTGCTGCAGCAAGCAAAGACTTTGGTTTTTAGTTTACCAGAATGCAATAATTAAACAGAAAGCTAAAGATTTGTCAGCAGAATAGTTATCATATATGTAATATATATATTACTCATTGAAGCTGCTATTTTGTCTGGACTAACGCATTCTTGAACATATTTAAAAATGATTTTATGATAATCAAGATTAAATTCTGTGTAGTGTTCGTGTTCTCCTGGGGTACGTGAGCCGCCGGAGTTTCCAGCTGCCGGTTTATTGAAGTTAAAATGGATCGGTTCCGAGTTACTGATCTATAAATGCTTATAAATGAATTTATATATGAGCCTCATATGTACAGCAAACTAACGGGACCCGTCCTCCCTTATAAAGTCTTTTTTAAAGTTGTTCAATGCGGGGTCACTCGTTACAGCCGACCCGAAATAGGTATTGGAGTTTCGAAATAGAATTTTTGGAGTTAACCTAAATCAATCGACCCAATGTTTTCGGGGGGGGGGGGGTTATGTATTACGTCTCATATGTGCTAATATTTGCGTGATTGGATCATTAAGGTTCATTTATAAATGTTGATTGTACTTTGCCATCTAGCGGTTAGAAGTTTTTACTTCTCTCAACGGTTATAAATGATTTAAAAGTGACATCTAGCGGTCGGATTTTTGTTACTTCGTGTGATTGGATCATTAGAAGTTCGTTTATAAGCGGTAGGTGAAGTAAAAATTCCAACCGCTAGATGTCACTGTTGGATCATTTATAACCATTAAGTGAAGTAAAAACTTCCAGCCGCTAGATGGCTAAGTACAATCATGAGAAATTAGTTTATAAGCGTTTATAGAGCAGTAACCCGGGGCCGATCCATTCTAATTCAATGAACCGGCAGGTTGGAGCTCCGGCGTCTCACGTACCCCAGGTGTCGGGAATGATGGGAAATATGTTTATAGTTATATAAAGTTGTAATTTGTACAGGAGATTGGCAATTTTAACATGGGAAAAGTAGAGATTTGAAAGAATTAGAACATTGTCTAAATTGGGAGGTCATAAAAAACGTTGACACAAGGAGTGTGAATTTTATTATGATATGCTTGATTGTAAAAATGTTTGACTAAAGTAATATTGAAGTATTTGATTGAATCAAGACTTACCGATACACAAGAAACATATTCAGAGATTGTATTGTAACTACCATCTGCCTTTCTTCATTTGAAGTTTGATTTGTGTACAGCATTTACTTTAATAATGAATAATGTCAGCACAGCACCATGTCCTGGAAGGTATTGCGGCTATCCACCTGTCGTGGGATCGAGCGACAAATGGCAGACAGATGTTTGTTCCGCTTGTCCGTGGGGATACCGATCAAACGAAACTAAATTCTGTGTTCAGTGCACAGATACACCAGACACTTACTCATATTTATATCTCGGTTTCATGGCTTTGCTTCCTCTTATGCTCCATTGGTTGTATATTCTTCTGAACAAATCAAGTGGAATTGCTGGATATCCACCCCATCAATCAATTGGAACTGTTAAAATAGTTACAGCAAATCTTATTTTCTCATTGGTCGAATGCGTGGTCGCCGGACTTTTAACTCTTCTTTCTACAGAACCCAAAGGAACTTTGAAGGTAGTTTCTTGTGATGTGAAGCAGCTTTCTGACTGGTACACAATGTTTTTCAATCCGCAAATCAAATATACGCAAGTGATACACTGCACCCAGGAAGCGGTATATCCTCTGATGTCATTTGTCTTTATTTATTACGCTTATTCGCTGACCCTTATGTTACTGTTCAGACCGTTGGTAATGTCTTTTATTGCCCCGTCCAAACGGTGGCGGGACTTCATTTATGCCGCAATGTATTTTCATCCGATACTGGTCACGATCCACGCTTTTGCCGGGGGCCTGATTTACTTTGCTTTTCCTTACATAACCATAATCAGCTCGCTTGTTTCTCTAGCTGCGTATTTTGTGTGGACGGAAGTCAATAGCATAAACACTTTGTTGGAGCGATACAAATTACTTCAAAATATGTTTGTAGTTTTCTGTCATTTTGTTGTACTTGCTTATGGCATTATTACTATTTCAGTAAGTAAATATTATTTTGTTGCTCTTGTACCTGTCCCAATAACATTTTATTTTCTTACGATTAAGTTCTCAAATCCGAAAAATATTTCTAAAGAGACACAGTCTTGAGTACGGTGGCTGTAAAATTATCAGTCCTATTCTCTAATACACTATAGAAGCGGTGTACTGTGTTCGAAATATATTTCAGTCCCTCCTAATCACCCTGCTATCTGTAATTCAATATAATATTTCATTACCATGCTCTACTTTTCTCTGTTTTTTAAACTCAAATTATAATTAGATCTCAATTTTTATTTATTATGGTATACCATATGTTCTTGTGATGATAACAATGTTTGTACCACATTTGCATCTTGTTTTCTATTCATTACTGTATTCAGACTTATCTTTTGTATTTAGATTGTTCTACTCAAAATCTTAAATATTATTCTGAATACTTCTGAAATGGCAGAAGTTGAGGATGAGGATTCATGGTTGTACGGCGATAACGATGATAAAAACGAACAGAAGGGAGAACCAAAGGGAGAAATAGTAGCATCACAGGATGAAACTGAGCCGGAGGACAAAATAATTAAACAGGAGAATGGACTTGAAAATACTGATTCCCCAAACGACCCTGTGAAAGAAAAATCAGAACAAGTGAAGTCCACAAAGGAGGATGAAGATGAAGATTCTGATGATGATGTCCAGGTAACAATTGGAGAAATCACAACAGGAGGAACTCCAACGGGATTCCCTGTCGGTGGTCTGCGTAGCTTTTACAGAAACCCAGTCGCCGTGGCACCTAAACCGGTGGTGTCCAAAGGTTTGGACTTGGACGCCCCAGGTGACATCAACGGTACCCCGGTCATGGAGACGAATATAGATTTGCTTGACGAAAAGCCATGGCGCAAACCCGGCGCGGACATCTCTGACTATTTTAATTATGGATTCAATGAAGACACCTGGAAACAATATTGCGAGAAACAGAAAAAGCTTAGAAGTACAAACGAAATTGCCAATCTCGTCACTCTCTCCATTCCAAAACCGATGCAGAATGGACTAGGTTTCTTTGGCACACCTCGTTTCGTTCCCATGCCTAAATTCGAGAACACTGTCAGAACGATATCCGCTCTGCAGTTCAGCAGACGCAAAGAAGATGAAGTTTTATTACAGAATGCCGCGGGCGGACTGACGATCGTGAATTCATCTCAAGAAACACCCCCTTCTTCAACAGTATCCCGAGTTGCGATGCCACAAAGTAGTTCCGCACAGGTATTCCTTCCTCCGATAAGACCCCACATGAGCGGTACCCTGCCCAGCACACCTTTACCGTTTCCACCAATGAACCCAGGTCAACCTCCGCCCGGTATCCCTCTTGGAATGCCCCCACCTGGTTTCATGATTTCTGGCGTTCCTCCCCCTAACATGCCCCCACCCAATGTTGTACAGCATGCTGAATTCTTACAACAAGCACCTAGTGCCTTTCAACCCGAATTCCAGACTCCAATTCCTCAGTCTGGACCCCCTCCGTTTTTTAACCAGCACGACACGGGCAGAGATGAGTATAATCCATTTGAAGATCATCACAAGAGGCTTTCGGATGCTGAAGGAGAACAACATAGCGAAGAAGATGGTCGATACAAACGTGAGCGTGGAAGCAGTTCACGTCGAGATTATGATCGAGAAAGGAGGGAATACGGCAGGAGAGAATATAGAGACGGCCGAACAAGAGACAGGGGGGACCGGGATAGAGATCGTGAAAAGGAAAAGGAACGTTCCCGTGACAGAGATCGTGAAGGAAGCAGGAGATACAGGGAGGACAGTCCCAGGCATAAAGCATCCAGGAGGAAACATGAAGAAGATGACAGACATTCAAGCAAACACAAAAAAATTAAAAAGCATAAGCACAAAGACAGCGATAGAGAAGGTCCACCTGGCACCGACGAGGGGCCTATGATTGAGGATAAGTAAAAAAAGGGCCGGGATAAGTCCTTTGGCAATTGACAATACCTGACATACTCGTAATAAAATCAACCAATCATTGAAAGATGGGATTCGATTGTTGTTCCTATTTTTTATGAATTCTGAAAGCTGAATTCGATATGTATCCTATATAGTAGTAGTAAAAGGTTCAGGTTGCGATCTCCGGTCCATTCTGTCAACCTTCTCGGTTTTCAGGTACCTCTACCGGTTAGGGATTGTAAAATTATTGTTGCATATCTGATATTTTCCAAATACTGGCGTATGAAATAAATAGCGAATTGGTGTTGGTCTGCCATTTTTGCAACTGCTCTGTATTTATTAGCTGATATCGTCCACAATTTCAGGGTTAGGGTTTGTACCGGAGTAAAGAATTGCCTCGGAGGACTATTCATAGAGGATGGACTTCATCCAATACTCATTCTTTTTGGGACGAATACAGAAGGCATTGTGTCAAATTGAATGTGCCAGTGTGAGCAGTTTTCTCAGGCTTCTGCAGGTTTGCTATCATTTTTTCAACATGACGTAGAATGTAACAATAATATATTGCTCAAATTTGTTCTGCACCTATAGATGGCGTGGAGTTGATGTGAGTCATTGAATTTTAGTTGATGGGGGAAACTGCCCCGTCGGGAGCTCATGGAGATATTATGTAATGAAGTGTTAAGGTACGAGATGTTGGTGGAGTTATCCGTCACGATGGCCTATTATAATATTTAATTTTCCCAGTTCCTTGTTAGGTTTATGAAATAAACAGATTTATAACGTGCTACATCACATATTGTATTTTTTTATGGCTTGTAGTAGAGAGAAGACACACATGTTGAATGGATTCTAAAAATTCCACGAACTTACTCGGCCGTAAAGAATACAGTGAGAGCACTGAGGTCCTGTTGTGTTAGCATAGGAAGTTTAGGAAACTCGCCGTCTGGGTAGTTAAATTTGATTGCGTGAGTCACTAGCTTTGCAAATTGGAGGTGAAATTCAAATGGATTGCGGTTTTCTTGCTACTATTGATTCTCGCAGGTGATTAAAATGCCGTTCAAGAGACCGGTTTGTTTGGCATCTCCGGACACTGCAGGTGAGTAAGTGTTATATCACATCGGATGTCAAAACGAATGAATTGCCGCCAATTATTTCCTATCGCGAAAATATATTTAGAAACAGTATAGGTGATAAGATACCTTTATCAAACCTTACAGCAGATAGGAAGCACTACAGCCATCAACAGGGCAGGATTAATCTGATGTGGTGCCTGAAGCAAAGTTTTTGCGGGGCCCCCAAACATGCATCTTAATTCTAGTGAGAGACCACAGGGCATTCAAAAAAATCACTTGAAATACGTCCAACAAAGCATAGTGTTTCAAATAAACTGTTTGGTTGATAATAATTAAATCTGACACGAAATTACCTGATAAAAGTGCAGGGCCAGTACCGTTAACTACTTTTTCTGCTGGCTCTCACCTACCCGCTTTGTATATGGTACTTACTGAAATCTTAAAACTATTTCCTTCAGATGATAAAGAGTCTTCGAAAGAGAATGATCTGCAGATTGTTCCTGTTCAAGAAGTGGAGATCCCTGGTTCGTATAATTAGGAATCATTGTAAGGCAGGTGCCCGCTTCACGTCATTGATATGTTCTTGGAAAGCGCCAAACAAAACCCTTTTATTTCCTCATAGATTATTTTCCATCTTTTTATGTATTTATCAACATTATTAGATGACCTGCATTCTTTGCATAATGACTTCATTGTACAACCAAACTTGAAATGTCATCAGTAATGTAATTTGTGTGATATGAATGACTGATATTGGTACAGAACTTGAACGTGGATCATGCAGAGTTATCCTGCACAAGAAAGAAAAAGTTGGACTTGGACTGACGATAGCCGGCGGAAAAGACAAAGACAGTCGACCGAAAGTATCTAACATGCGTAGCGGAGGTATTGCTTCAATGTAAGTTGGTGGTTGCTTAATAAATAACAAGAGTCAGAATCGCCAAAGCAGGGAGGATTTTTCAACTAAAACCCAAGTTATAGTATCCTCCCCAGTCTAAAATTTAGATACTAGATGCCAGCATCCAATATTTCATCATCAGAATCAATTGATGACTTTCATATTTTTGCAGGTGTGATCGACTGCAGGTCGGAGACTATATAACGGCCGTCAACGGAATAAGAACAAGTAAAATGAAGCATGCCGAAGTTATAAGCTTACTAAAAAATGTTGGCGAAACCGTGACACTGGACGTTGAATATCATTTACCTCCTATCAGTATGTGCCGTGCAGTTACATAATGTTGCAAAGTTTTATCATCGTTTTTCTATGTCATTCTTTCTTTTATCAGCCGTTTGTACTGCAAGCATTACACAGAAATCTGTAGATGTTATTTTGAAGACAGAAAATAACTCATCCTTTGGCTTTGTGCTCCGCGGTGGATTCCATTCGGACAGGATGAAATCGAGGTCGCATGTTGTTACGTTTATTCGAGAAGGAAGTCATACTGACAAGTGGGTTTCTCTATTGTTGCTGTGTACAAGGAAAATCTTTAACATACACCAGACTATCTAGGGTTTGTTAAGATTTAACATTAGTTCCCTTCCGATGAGTATTTTAAAACTACAAATAGGCCTAAAACTGAAATGAATCAAAGCAGGATCCCACATCTATCCAAGCAATTGCTATCTCAACAATTTCTTACTATAAAGTCTGATTTGATTTTCTGGATACTGGATATTGAGTAGTGTTCCAAAATATCTTGTGCAAAGATTATTTGCTTTTATCTAATCTCAGGGAAAGTGTACTCAAGGCAGGAGACAGAATAAAATTCATCAATTCCAAACCAATACACAACGCAACTCTCGAGGAGGCTTATGAAGTCATAGAAAAATTTCCTGATGAATGTACCTTCACGATTGAATATGATGTGTCAGTAATGGGTAATCTGATTAGATTGTGATGTTTTCAACGGATTCCTCAGAATATTTTAGTATCAGTTGTAGGAACATTTATGCATAATTCATTAGGATTTCGTCGCTTACAATAATTTGATTACACCCTGTCACTACTCAAATATTCTTAATGCTTAGGACATGAAACAAAGTGTTTTTTTTATCTCTTGATTTTAAGTTTCAAAATTAAATCATATAAATCTGGTATTCAGATGCTGTTAAGAATGCTTCAGGTCCTCTGCTTGTGGAAGTTTCAAAGGCTGCAGGCTCTAATCTTGGCGTGGTTCTGACAGTGTCTATGCACAATGGAAAACACTGCATTTGTATAGGTGGTATAACACCAGCAAGTATTGCAGAAAGGTTGGTTCCTCTTTGAGGTACTGGCCATGGGTCCTTTATAATATTTATATTAATAATAGATTTCATTATGCAGGTGCGGTGCTTTAAATGTTGGGGATCGTATTCTCTCTGTTGATGGTATCGCCCTGGACATGTCAACGATGTCATTGCAGGATTCGGAAGATTTCTTGAAGTCTTCTTCAGATCATATCAGACTGGAAATTCTTCCTGTTTCCCAAGCGCTACGAGGTACACAAGAAAACTGTGTTAAAAATATTATTTGCTTTGATACTAAACTATCTTCTCTTCACAGCAATCAAATATCCAACAGCTTTATCGAGTGCTAGGTCATTATCTGCATTGAATAGTTCAAGTTATATGCATCCGCATACCATGTCCACGACATCAACATTGTATAGAGATGGTCCAAGCTCCAGATGGGCTAGGAGGAGGAATTTTTCAAGATACTGCAGCAGCGCTGGTAGGAAATCGATTTACGTTGAATCCACTTCTACTTTATATTAATAACAACCTTACTATAGTCAACCATAAATATAGACTTATAGTCTAAGTGTGTATGGTATATTAAATATCTTGATATAGTAAAAGTTTTGTTTAGGAAAATATGAAATAGATATTGAGATATTGCTTTATGTATACACCTAATCTTGAGGCAGTAAGAAGTTGGAGTTGGAAGATATTTACTAACTTTGAATATGCTATCAAACAGTATTTTTTTGGGTCACTAATACTATGTTGTCTTGGCTGTTTTATAATTTATGTCAGTATTCTACCAGGCTTATTCATGATACTGAAAATTTCCAAAGGACATTTTAAAATAGTTTTTGCTTTATTTGCAAGTTCCTACTTTCGATCTTATATCAACCACATTCATTTTCCTGACAGTTTCTTTGGCTTCGAAAGATTATTGTAGCAGTAATCAAGTGGTTCATGCAGAAACTGTCGAAGTTTCCCTTCTAATGGCGGATGACGATGTAATGCTAGGGAATATGCATTCAGCTTGCTTCGGAATACAGCTCCAAGGTGGAGTATTTGCAACAGAGGTCTTGATTTCTCCCCCGAGTATAGCATCTATTGAAAGTGGAAGCCCAGCTGAAAAGTGAGTTGACAATGTAGGAAATGTGTTCAATGTCTAGATATCCGTTGCAGTTAAACCGGCAAAAAAGTGAAGTCCGGAAAGTTCCAAATTCACTTTTATCTTCAGTCGGGCAATGTATTTCGATAAAATTATCACTGAGCCATAATTCCTGCCTGTCAAGGATTGGATTATTTTGAGGGTGTTTATCTCTCAATAGAGCTGTCAAATTTCTTTGATGAATGGCCAGCTTAATCCCCTATGAATTACTATAATGTATCAATAGAGACTTGGAGGTTGATAGGTCATAGCAGAGTTGCCCGGCAGAGGGGAATTATAAGAATAATTAGGAATAGCTTTCTCTGTGTATCATCAAAAAGAAATAGAAGTGTGTATTATATTTGCATAAATAATCGAACATTCCTTCCCGTTCCCTTCCCTAGGCTAAGTTAGCCTAGTTTATTTGTAGCCAAATCTGACATCACTGAGTTCTGAGATAAAAATTACTAGGGACATGTAGAGTTATCCGCAAGATTACTAATGCATATTAAGTCCACTATCTTGTTAAGCCCAGAAATGCATGAGCATGTACTAATGCTTAACCAAAGTATTTTACAATATTATATATGTGATTTTTTATTTTACTCTTAATTTAGCAAACAAACAGACTTGCTCGTGGCCTGACAATTTTATTTATTCAATTTCTTGCTTTGATTTTTCCTAGGTGTGGACTGATTCAGTCAGGTGACAGATTAGTTTCAGTGAATGGCTGCAATACAGAGAATGAAACTTTGGCTGAAGTTAATCAAATGCTACAAGATGCGTTGGAAATTGGACAGGTCTATTCAAAACAATCACTTTCCTAGTTTCTAACATATAAAGTGACCTAGTTTTGCCTTGGCAAGCGTCTCATTGAAAATGACGCTGATGTTAAAGTAATTTTCCATTTGGCCCATGAGAATTTACTGTTATATAATATTTTAATTGGGTATTGAGTATAAATGGACTACAATTTACAAATTTTACCAACAGGTATATTTGGTCATTGAATTTGATGTGGCAGAATCAGTCGTGCCGAGCTGTGGAACGTTTCATGTCAAACTTCCGAAGAGAAAGAATATGGAGTTGGGTATTGTAATCAACAGTGAGTGTCATGTATTGTGTTAATTAATTGCAATAATCAAGTGGTAAATATTTTACTGCTGTTATATTTACGCTGTTAGAGATACCGTAGAGGTTTTCAATTATAGTGAAAACTCTATAGAATTCAATTTTGCCATTCATATCGTGGTTGAAGATGTGTTTGAAAAGAGTATTGAAATATTTTCTATCTAAGCCTAAAAATTGGTGAAGAATGACAACGTAGTAAATACTTTTACCAGCTGCAGGTCCTTCCAAAGAACCGTTATACATTTCCGAAGTAAAGCAAGGCTCTGTTGCTCACAGAACGGGCATCTTGCAAGCGGGTGATCGCCTCTTGGCAGTAGATGGTATGAGATTAGATGCAACATCTACTATCGAAGATGCTATGGCTCTTTTGAATTGTGCTGAGAATGTTGTCAGGCTAAAAATCAAGAAAGAAGATGACTATTCTGGTAAGTTAAGTTTAATTTTGCCACTTTCATTGTTTAGTCTGGAGAAAGCTAGCAATGATTCTAATATATTTCAGATGGGGAAGGAACAAATGCGCCTGTTATCTATACGGTCGAACTAAAGAAAAATGGAGGAAGTCTCGGCATCACCATAGCGGGAAACGAGGACATCATGCATCCCATTGTCATTTCTGGTCTCATACCTAATGGCGTTGCTTCTAAGTAAGAAATATTATGAAAAGTATAAGCATATACTTTCTTTCAGACATGGTGGATTAATTGACTATGAATATTTTATGGAAAGTCAACCGAGCACTACACGCCTTCATTCAATATTTCCTGTGAATTCTTTTTTATAGAACTGGTGCGATCCATAAGGGAGATCAGATACTCAGTATAAATAAGATTTCATTGAAAAAAAAACCCTTGAGTGAAGCTGTGAGGTTGTTGCAGACCGCGGGCGACACAGTAGCCTTGAAAATCAAAAAGTCTCCGCATGACGATTCACATTCTTCTTCACCAGGTTTTAGTAACGTTGAAGAGGAAGATATTCAGGTTGGGAATCTTATTCTGATACCTTGAATGAGCTTGGAATCTGATTTTATTGAAAAGAGAGATTTCTTACAGTGATTTTGCAGTATATTTTGTAATGATTCTTATATCAAAAAAATCGATGTTCAATCGATTGATACACCAATCCTTGATTTACAAAGTTTCGAAATTACGGTTGTTTTGCTCTCTAATCTCATTATGTTCATATACAGAAACTAGCTTATGGGCCTTAACCTAAGCTCGGAGGAGTGTTTCATCCCTTACCTTCCAGTAACCCATCAACAATGCACTTCAATTAACGTATTTTCAACTTAAGAACAGGTTTCAAGAATGGAACTCGCATGTAAATAGAGGGAGTGGTATATTTAGTAGCTCACAATCAGATCTTCATTTCAGAATTACTCTTCAGAAAAAGCCAGCAGTCAAGAAAACTTGCTGAGTCCCGAGACTGACCGATCTCAAGGAGATACTCCCTCAAGGAACACTTCTTCCATCACTGGGGGAGAGACGACGGATGTGGATTACAAAAGCGTGGGCCGTATTGCACCTGCCGGTGCCTCCAGTGCCGAAACGTCGAAGTCGTGGGAGAAATCAGGCCAGGACAGCTCACTTACACCGGACAATTATATGAGGATGGAAAAAATGTTTCAAGACACTCGTTCAGAATATGGGGCAGGGCTTAGGTGAGAGTGACTGACAGTTACTTGTCATACATGTTTTTCATATTTAATACAACTAATTTCCTGGCTTTAAGACACTCCTTTTTACTCAAATCTGCATTGCCTTATCAGTTGATAGCACCTTATTTCTGTGCTAAATATAAAAAATAGAGTAAATGAACCAAAAACTTTCCCTATTTTATTTTGCTGGGTTTCCTGTAGGATGTTTGTATCAAATCTGACCGAATTATGATTTATTCCTAACAGGACAGAAATTACGATAATCAATATTAGTGAGTATACTGTTTAACTCTTTTTTACCAGACATTCAGAAACTTGGGGACCGAGGTACAATAATCGATTCAGGATGCGACAACAACAACATAGGTATCACTTGTAATATCATTTGAATAGATCAAGATCAGTCTATTTCACATATCTTACATTAGACACCTTTTTGGGATCCCTTTAACATCATCTCTCCTAGGCAACCTTAGATGGAAGGTTTTTATTTCCAAAGTTTAGGAGGTGGGATGGCCTAATGGGATGATGTTAAAGTAATCCTCTTTTTGCTTAAGATGATCTAACATCAACTGTCATATTATCTGCAATGCTCACCTTTAATTTCAAACAAATATTTCCCAATTCCAGCAATAATGTATATCCAACCAACGATTGGCAAAGAGCTTTGGAGGGTTTGCAGTCTGTTGGGCAATCGAGTGAGATAATGAAAGATCTTGAGGTAGGATGTTTATAGTTTGTTTGATTTATATATGCGCATGTACATGTTGAATGGCCCACCTAGCCTCCCTGATCAGGCCTGGTTACACAAAATAACAACCATTGCTTTATTGAAAATAAATCCTCTTTCACTACTTAAAGGAATCCATAATGAGCACCAGTAAACTGAACATATCTGATAGTGCGGTGATGGATACCAGACCTCATTTTCAACAAACTAGAAGTGTGAGCATGTCCAGAATGGAACCACAAATAAAGCAAGCAGTGCCTTCCATGTTACCACTCGGACCATCAGTGCAGTTATTCAAGGTGAAATATAATATGTAAAGAATGTGTTGTGTATCAAAATTCCTACTGAAATTCCCCATCTTATTACATATATATATTTTTATCATAATTTCATAATACCAGGTTACCCTGGTCAAAAGCAATAAGTTTGAAAACTTTGGATTTTCTTTATCCGATGGCCAGCTGGAGCATGGAGTGTTCGTCCATTCAACTCATCAAGGCGGACCTGCATACAAAGCAGGTCTAAGGCCCTATGACAGAATACTGCAGGTATATAACGTGCTATCTAACAATAGTCGATTTGATTATACGGACTGTCTCAAAAGTCACTATACAAACTGATGCCTATTTTTCACTAGTTGGCGAACGAAAATCTGAAAAAAATCGTCACCAATGTGTGTAGTGACTTTTGAGTCACCTTGTATGTCTAAGAATAAGTAGAGTGAATTTATCATTAGTTATCAAATATGTAAGTAAAGTAAAGTAAAACTATTACTGAAATAAGTTATTGTCAAGGTTAATGGAGTGCCGACTCGAGAATTCGATTGCCGTCAAGCCATCCCTCTTCTGACTCGTTCAGGAAACTTTATTGAACTCGTAATTGCGAGAAACCCGTGCGTGTCGGTGGCGAGGCATCAACTGCCTTTGCTGGCTCCACCGATCGATGTGCCAAGCTTTTTATACAAGTAATAAACTCTTGCCATTAAGACGAAAAATCTTGCTGCCACAACATGGTACTACTATTTTTCCTATTTAAATAACTTGAGCAGTATTCTTATACTTTTTTCTAATCATGCATTTTTTCCTTTGACTTTTAACTTCACTAACTTGCATGCATATTAGATGGTACTGTGGGAGAGACGTCCTTAAAAAGAAAAACACTTTTATTTCCTGAAAACATTTTCCATTGTTTGGTTCACAGATAGGATTTAAAAAAAATCTACTAAGTACATATAGAAAGAACAATTGTATTTCTGTAATTCAAACATCTTTATGAACCTGAAGGTTAATGAATTTTCCCAGAGCAAATTCTTCTTATCACACAAAGGATGTTCTCATAATAGTTTGTCATAGAGCTGTGCCCATTCTCATATTGCCTTTCAAAGACACTTTGTGGGTCATAGTTTGAGTTAGCAGGGTACAAGTTGCATGTTCAAATGCCAATTCACCTTCTTCCCCTGAAACAGCATGAAAATATTTTAGTATTATATATTTCAAAATAAAAATTATCCTTGAAATCAACAAACCCATTACCAAATGCAAGCAAGGCATGTCCAGCAGCTTGCCTGACGTCAAACTGTTCGTCGCTGTGGCACAGGTATGCAAGTTGAGGAATGCATTCCTTAGCACCGAGAAGTCCAAGTGCACAACAGGAACATTGTCTGTCTCTTTTCGACCTAGATTCCAGTAATTCTACCAGGGAGATAAAAGCCTGTGAATTGATACAGTAAAAAGTTAGATTTAGATTACCAAGTTTTACACAGGAAATGAACATCAGGACTTCATGTTATTATGTAGTGTATATAAAAATCTCTAGACAGGTGGTTCCCAATGTGGGGCACGGAGGGGTGATTTGAGAATTATGTATAAAGGAAAATTGTTCCTTATTTTAAATGCTATTTTTAAATGCTTTCATTGCATTGTTTTCAATACCTTATCATGTAAAGCAGCATCAGAGGCAATTTCTGTGATATGCTTGACTGCAGCTGCTCTCAGAGTCTCATCTTTGCTTAGAACAAGATGTGTTAAAGCACACAGGTTACTAGTTCTCAATGCGAGCAGTGAGCCAACTCTGGTGACCGCTGCTAACACAAGATCTCTGTTTTCCGACTGCAACATGGTTGTGAGAAACACTGGAAAATCAATCGAGATAAATTTATTCTGAAGTTCGAACGATGCTTCCACGCTAACCGAAATTTCGTCTCCGAATGAAGATGAATTTTTTAATGGGGATTTTGCCAGGACCATCAGATCAGCTCAAGCTAACCGATGTCGAGGTAACTAGCTTTGCATGTTTTTAAGGCATTTAATTTTGTTATTTTTACCATTAATTATGTATATTTGCTGTTTTTTTAATGAAATGGGTATTGTTTTGGATGTTGGGAACGGATTAATTCACTCTGCATTATTCCTAATGGGGAAAATTGATTCTTGACTCCAGAAATAGATTTAATTCTAAATATGAGGCACCACTATTTTTCTTTCTAGATCACTTACTTTCCAATGCAAGCTTGTCCACCACTTTAGAAAGGTCTCCGATTTCTTCGTTCGCTTCCATCTCTTCCAAGAACTGAACAAATTGAAACACTGTGACATTGCAGTCCTTGAGGTTAACTACGTCCTCTTGTCCTAAAATTCTCCTGACTAGTTCAGGAAACACTGTCAATGAAAAGTAAGTTTGAAATTAAAATATATTGGGTTGTCTCGAGCTAGTACATTGTATAAACAAGAAAAATATTACATCAATATAATAGCAGCATTAGAATTATGTCAGAAAATAAGTATGAAATTATGGTGTTTGTCATTACAAAAATGGGTTAAAAGTGAAGAAAACTATTTTTTACATTGTTCAGCGACATCAGGATGTTGCCTTCTGACATCCCTGCCAAACTCTGATTGTAATTCCAAGCACAAGATTTTGGCATTCAAACAAAGAAAAGTTGATCCATCACATGAGGACCGCCAGAGCTCAAGCAGAATTCTTCTTTTTGCTAGTTCGGGTATGTCTGTAAATTAATACAATAGATGAAGAATATAATAAATGGTAATTGATTTCAAGAAAAATCCTTGATATATATAGAAAAACGTTATTAGATATATATCAGCGTTCTTTTTTTTTCCACTATCCTAAGTAGGATTTGAGACCAAAAAATATTCTAGGTTGCATCTGGACCCCCATGCCAAATTTGGGAAATATCCATCAACCACGTTGTTTCAAGAAAAACGGACAAACTTTTGTTATCATAAAGAATGTGGTTCATATAGCGTCTGAAAATCAGAAATACCTTCAAGCTTTATGTTCTTATTTCCTTGCATATCCATAAGTCGTTTCAGTGCATTCCCTTGCTTTTCAATGCAGTCGAGAGCGTAAAGTTCTGCTACTTTGAGCGGACCAAATTTCCCAACTTCCTGAATATAGGTGAAATAGTTCACTTTACTTTTATCAAAATTATAGTCTAATCTGAATGAAATATGTATCTTTCTGACAATGAATCAATGCAGAAACTGGCAAATTAAATTAATCTATAAAGATTTATTTGATTGAAAAAGTTCCTTTTACCTTTATTCTTCTTAGCACTATTTTAAGATGGGGAACTATGGTTTCATCCACCATCGCTATCCCGTAGTATTCAAAGTCTGAAATATCTCTAATAAATGAGACAAATTAGTCGTTTATTCCTGATTTACAACAGATTAAGTTCCTAGTGTGAAATTTACCTTTCTTGAACCCAATGCTGTCCAAAGTTCTGGTAGTTTTCATTGCAGTGACGGAATGCATCATAGTTTTTGCAAACAGTCTAAAAAATAGAACGAAACAGTTGAATATCAATTAATAACTGGGAAGCAAGTTAATTGAGGTATATAGTAATAAGCTATTCTAGTTATTGTGTGGAGTAAACTCTCAAGAGCCTCTTCCAAACCACAGTTGATTTATACCTGTAAATGATCCCGTATTTGGTAAACTGTCTCTTCCAGCAGTTGTAATTCCACATATCGCCCTCTGTAATCGTCTAGAACTTCATTTACTGTCTCGACCAGTGGTATCAGTTCTTCTAAAATAGCTTGAGCTTCCTCCTTACACTGATTTTCGTGCTGTAAAAGTTGAGTTTTAAATTGAAGTAAAATATTATTTTCACTCGACTTATTAGGTATCCACAAACCTCTTCATCTTTTTCACTGTTTTCAGCTTCCATCAATGCGGCTACTGCTGCATATTCGTTCATCCGAGCATAAAATGCCTCTTCCTCTTTACCGTGTCCAGTCAACAGTGGGTCAATATCTCCCTGACAAACAGAATATTTATATTTTGCTTTGATCATATTAAACTTAATAAATTACTAATTTTTAATGAACGTTACTAAATGGTAAAAAATATGCTCAGCATTAAATTGTTACCATAACTGATCTAAATATATCGTAAAAGAAAAATAGATAATTTATAAAATAAGCATTGCGTCCTGATCATTTTCAATAATGAAAACAATGTTTATCTAAGTATTATACCCCAGGAGAAGTAGTAGGAGTAGAAAGAGCCTTGTCCTCATTTCGTCTTATTGTAAACTGGTTGCCGTCAGTTTGATCTTCAAATCTGGTGAAAATAATAAGTAATTTTTGTTTATTAGAAAGATTCAACAAAACTGATTGATTTCAAGTAACTAACTTGGTTTCTGAACAGGATGAATGCAAAGAAGAAAGTTTGTCCAGCTCAAAAGGTCTGTGAATGAGGGAATTCTGGGTGAGTGGACGTTAAAATACTGTTTCTTAACATAAGTCGTAAGTGCTAGCAAATAAATCTTTATGATTTGGTATGGAAAATATGTAATATACAAACATCCATGATGCTGTTATGATCAATGTCACATTGCCCTTATCATTCATGTTTATTGCACTTTCCTGTAGATAGATGATAAAGTTTTACTAGGATTGAGCATTATTCATAACAAATAGTCCACAATTACCTTTGGATTGAAGTGAATTAAATTTGATATGTTGTAGCAAAGTTGTTCAGAGACGTTGACTCTCCTCAATATTTTGACTTCGGTAATCTGGAAAATAATTCTGTATTACTGTACAATACTATATACTAAAGTCGAGGTTTTCTTTTTTACCTAAAATGTACCCCAGGAATAACAACTCCACTTCTAGTCAAGTCAGTTATAAAAGAAAAGGCAGGATATCCTTGGGCTTTTGTCTCAAATTTGACCTCGTCTTATGCTCAAATATTTAGTAGTTTAAATATCAGGATTTCATCAGGCATGAGATGTTTCGAAACTGCAGCATTGTTATTTAATTTGCAATAGAAATTATAATATATCAGCTGTGGATTAAAAACAGTAATTACCTTCAGAGCTAGAGTATGATTAACTAATGGATGTAAAATAATTTCATTCTTATTGAAAGTGGCATCATTTGTTGATTCGTATA
>QRAM01000009.1:55348-160294 GCA_013436055.1 Halocynthia roretzi | reverse complement strand
GTCGAGGTTTTCTTTTTTACCTAAAATGTACCCCAGGAATAACAACTCCACTTCTAGTCAAGTCAGTTATAAAAGAAAAGGCAGGATATCCTTGGGCTTTTGTCTCAAATTTGACCTCGTCTTATGCTCAAATATTTAGTAGTTTAAATATCAGGATTTCATCAGGCATGAGATGTTTCGAAACTGCAGCATTGTTATTTAATTTGCAATAGAAATTATAATATATCAGCTGTGGATTAAAAACAGTAATTACCTTCAGAGCTAGAGTATGATTAACTAATGGATGTAAAATAATTTCATTCTTATTGAAAGTGGCATCATTTGTTGATGTTGCTGTTCCTTGTATTCGCCACTTCTGTCTTCCATAATGCAATGTTGCCTCGTAGACACTCGCAGGCTTCTGTTGACTAGAGAATTTGATTCCTAGCAGTAATAAATATCTATTACGGTAATTAATTTTATTAATTAACTGTACATATACAGAAATATTAATATATACCCAGGTTTACCTTTTAGGTTTAGCTTAATGCTTCCAAGTAATGCATATTGGTTATGCGATATTGTTTTATCATTCAGTGATATCTAGAAGAAAAATAACAATGTTTCAATGTTGACTTGGGTATAGATATATTATAAAATAAAGGTTATTTTAGTATTCGGAAGACCATGAGGAAGTTTGGTGTGTTTATGTTCTCAATGGTAATAATTTATGGAACTTACATCCTCCTTTATGTCTCCTCCTTCACCTTGAATTTGATTATCACAGACTTCTGCAAATAGTTTCTTGTATACCTGAAAGTAACGGTGCAATGTGCAACTAAATGCCATGCAACCTGTTTGCATATTTGAAAACTATTGACAGTGGTATTTAAGTAATTAGATTGTACTAACATTGATTAGATTGTCTTCGTTTTTCTCGTCCATTTCGGATTTCTTGCTGTCTACCAACTCTCTGAAATTGTAATTTGGAGTCGTGAGTTGAACGCGTAATCTTTGTAAATGGAGCGGGTAATCAAAACTTACTGAAAGGCGTTTGAAAGTTTTTCGTAAAGGGCTTTTTGCTGCGCAGTGTTACCTTCGCCATTGTCCACATTCATCGACGATTTTGAAGCTTTCTTGCTGAGTTTTCTCTTTCGCGTCTCATTTCTAAAGTCGGATAGTTTTAAAAAGGATTACATGAGGTTTTAAATGTCGCGCAACAAACCTAAATGAAACGGGATAGTTGCGTTTTGGCGGATGATAAATAACTTGGTTATATATATATAACTTTCACATAAAGCGATCCTTTGGGTCCCGGTCCATAAAATGTCGTAGCAAATAAGTCGTGGTCGCAATTAACCCGAGCCACGGTATAACGAAGTAACATTATAATGTTAAAACTAGGCTCCCAGATTCTCGACACAATAGCGAAGCATTTCAAAATACTCACGTTTTTTTGCTTATTGTCGTTTTCGAAGACGCATCTTTGGATGATTTGAAATTTTTCAAGATATTGTTTTTCTTCTTCAGGCTATTCCGCTCCTGATATCCATCAGCAATGCGATCTATTTCAGTTCTGGTAGCTTGTATCAGACGATAAAAATACGACTGGTTATTTATGTTACTTATATGGCACCGAACGTGATATTAAATCTTAAATACCTTTCTTATTTTTACTTTCCATAGTCCTCGTTGTCCGTGACTCTAACGTCTAGTGTTACTTTACTGGTAAAATAGTAGAATCCAGTATTTTTATTACACAAACTGATGTGTTATCACGATACTAAGTCTATTATTTTTACTGACAGATTCGCGTACCCTGAGGGCATGCAGCGGCAATCATCACAATGTAGTCTATTATCGGGAATGTTTGGGTTCCGATTTTCCCTGTTTTGGGTGTCCCCCGCCCGTATCCTAAAACATGTTTTTTGAAGGTTGATAAGTTTTTAAAAATAAGTCTCTCACGACCTGGAACTATTGTCAAGCACAACTGCAAACAAATTTGCCTACATTTTTTAAATCTTTCAGGTTCTTGATCATACAGTGCATCTTTCAGAAAAAAGCTCAATCGTGCCTTTGAAATAAAATTCCTATAAGGAGTTGAAGTTTAATTTCTCTCAAATTCTACATAACAATTTACTCCATTGTCTCTAAAAAAAAAGATTAATTGCATCAAATAAATTGGGATTGATGGCCTACATATACATGTAATACAGTAGATAAGCATCTTTAAAAGGCATTCAAGAATCTCTAAGGTAAAGGGAATTGCAAATATATACATAAGCACAATGAAATGTTTAACATGCACGAATCCAAACAAACTGAAATATAGTCTACTGCAGGCATCTCAATGAAGTTTGCACCCCTGTTGATACTTCACATATTTCAGCTTAAACTAGATGCAGTTGAACTAGCACTGTTTGGTTCAAAGTAAAAATTAGGTCGTGCATATTTCTTTCATGAAAATATATATGGTAAAGCCACCGGGCTTGAGCATGCCAAAAAATTATCGGTCTTTCATTTTAGTGAAGTGTGATGAATTTCTATTTCAGATCAAAGAATTTCATGTTGAACAAAGTAAAAAAAAATCCACGTCAAGATTTTCTGATCCATCAAGCATGGAAAAATAACTTGGTAAGAAATCTGAATATTTTTTTTTCACAAATTTTTTTAACGTGCGAAGGTTGCAGAATATATCAGACACATCTGTTGGGCAATATAACATAGTTCGTCGTAATATCATATGCAATCAATGTATCATGAATAAATAATAGTGTACCGACAGCAGAAGTATTTCTTGTGAAGAAATAGACGTTGATCCTGATTATTATTACAGTACAGTGATAGTTTTAATTTAACATCTCAATAAAGTTCTACTTGCGGTACATATAGAGCACTGGTAGAACCGATTGCATACATATATAAATTATAAAGTGGTATTGCACGAAACACGGTGCAAAGCGTCTTGAAGCGTGCAATCGAAATATGAGTTTGCTTTAGACAAAAACCGCTAGCAATGCAATGTCGATTTTTCACAGATGATGCCATCACGCATCAGCGAGCATGTCCTGAAAAAAGATTGTTAAGGTTAATCTTAGGAAAAACATTCTCACATATAAATGCAGTAGCTTCCACTCAACTTCATAGAAATAAAACGATGTTGAACGAACTAATTTTACCATTGGCTAAATGCTATAAACAGTGCACTTTTAGTTCTCATAGCAACAGCGCTAGATTAAGGAATAAATATTGTAATAATTGTATGTTACTTCACAAACCTGGTATGCAAGGACTAGCTGAGTGCTATTCTACGGAATTGTTTATTGTTATACATATGCTTACCATACACATTACCTATTTTTTTATTTTACATATCAACGTTAAAACGAAACGACTTCATTCAAGGATCTACTGTATATCTTTGTATACTCTGCAGTCAACTTACTTCATCTGAATCATCATGATAGCCTCCAACCTCTGTTTTTCCATTCGCCATGTAAGTTGAATTTTCATTCGTACTGTTACCGTTACTTAATGGAGTCAACACAGGTGCTTCGTCATCTGTAGGCAGTGCAGAGTACCTCACTCTTAATTGACTGCATAAAAACAACATCAAATATTAGCTGTCACTATACAAGCTGCAAGCTACAAATGTTATTCAAACCTTTTTTGCTTCTTGTATAACAACACTCCAACAACCGATATTAACCCAAGTATGACAACTGTTAGAAACACAACCGTCCCAGTAGACGTGCCTTTCCTATCTTTGCCATTTGTGTAATCAGTAAATGAATTAGGGTCAACACCAAAGTCATCCTTTTTCTCCTGTACAAAGAATAGAGTGAATTAAATAAGTCCAAGAGCTCCGATAGTGAAGGGTTTCAATATCTTGGATATGTTTGAGTTATCTTTTGACTAGTGTACTTATGCTGGAAAATATATTTATTATTACATACAATCAGTATAAAAGTTTTAAAAAACTTTCCTAGATCCAACATATATAATTAATCCTATATTCTACCTGATAGCAACTCTTATGCAGAGAGATCAACTTTGTGACCGGGTCAAATCCACCTTTGCATTTGTCCCCGGGTATTTTTCTGTATCCCTTGGTCTCAATAACGTCTTCTGTCCCATCAATGCATATATCTTTTGAAGATGTTTGAGAGGATCCATCTAGTATGCAATCTTGATTTGTCTCGTCTCTCTTATATCCGTAATCACTGTTGAGATATCTTTATTTTATAAATCATTTGAATTATCCATACGTAACGATATACAATACTATTCTAAAGTTACACTTAATCTTTGAGTGAAGGAAGATTATGTAACAAATTAGATCTTTGAAGAAAATTCAACCTATATGTGCAGTCTTATGTAATGTTATTTTCAGCTATCCACAATGTATACTGATGGTAACTTTAACTCTATGACTTATATTATATGCTGATTATATATTTTATTGTAATGGTATGTCTGTGACTGTTTCCTGTACCAGTACATGCAATATTCGAACCGAAATTTGTGTATCACGTGAATCATTTTCAAATTCTATTCATATACTCTACAGATAGCAATTGTTTTGATCTGGGGAATTTTATTACTCACCACAGGAAGTCAGTTTTTATGCATTCGCATTCCTGCGATACCAATTCACTTTTGTGATCTTTTCCGTTCTGACAAACGTGACCCTTCTTACGCCGTGTAAAGAATACCTTTGCCCCTAAGAGGCATTTGTCTTGCTGTAAATACAAAGCGTTGCTCTCGTGTGCCATCCAACTCTCATAATCGGAATTCTGACCTACAAGAAAATTTTTTTTTTTTTTCAACACATAAACTATGCCAACTATTAAACTATATATATTCCATACAGGTGCGCTTCAGCAAAGGGGCTATGTCTACAGTGATAGCTCTCCATGCCTGGTCACCCTCCTTGTCCCAACCCCACAAGCCGACCAGAGTGCTTCTGAAGCCGGGTTCGACCGAGATCCCGGTGACCAAGATTCCTTTATCTGTGAATTTATATTCTGACCAGCAATCTCCTTCATCCAATGAAAATCTAAATATTGGAAACAAAAGGTGGCAAAAGATTATTAGTTTGATGGTAAACTAATGATTTATCGTTGTATATCCTTGTAAAACGGGGAATGAGTGTAATTATTTTGAACATGTGTCTTGGGATAAATCTTATACACATTGTACTTGTAGAAATAATAATTCTAGCATTGCCACATTAAAAAGAAGATGAAATTATTTCAAAATACCTCTCCATCCACTTTCAAGTAATTCTGATAAATGTTTACTAACTTGATGATATTTGTTGTCGTGTAGGCTGAAACTGCATAGAGTATCCCGCCAGAGTCTCCGATGGCGTAGAAGTTCGGACCTACAAGTTCTGCCGGTTGCCTCCATGTATAACCTCCGTCATTGGAGATGAACACACTTGGTTTTGTCAAGGATAATGTGTCTCCTGTGTTTGAAACATTATTTACTTATGATGAATGTGTAATTAATATATATTTAGTATGGTAGATTGCCCTCTTTGGCCGAATACCGTGTGATATCTGATATTGGCATTAGCAAATATTCATTCAAACTTTCCTAAAAAACTACCAAATGATAATTGGACTGTTTATAAATGCTTACCTATATTTCCATGAGAGATTATGATTCCTGTGGCGCTTGCGGAAGATTTCGGGTATTCCGGGATCTGACCATGTTTTGATTTGTTAATAGGACCGTGCAAATGGAGGGTACACTGTTCAAAAACAATACCCGATTGTAGCACCAGTTTGTACTCTGTTTCGATATCGTATATATGCAAAATTATGTTACTTTTTTTTCTTTATCAGCACAAGCCTTCGGATCTGGGGCATTGATGGATTGCCATGTACCACCTTTGTCGTATGTGATGACAGATCGCATATTTCCAAGGTCATCTGCTTGTGTCGCTATATACACTCCGGGAATACTTTCAACCTAGCAAGATATAAGGTACAAATTTTACTACTGCTGAGTACTGTGATTCCATACTTAATGCACTATAAGGCACACTACATAAATTGAAGAAAATTGATTTTAACATAATTACGTCTTTTAAGGAGATAAAATGATACCTTATAAAAGTCTGTAACTCCTCCATTTTTATCATAGACATGATGATCAAGTGAAATGGAATAGATTATTCCTCTTTCATCAGATGTGTAGATCTTCCCAAATTTGTTTTCTAAATTGATACAGTAGACATTCATTTTGAAGTAAAAAAATTTAAATACTCTTTGAATCAGCTTAATCACCATCTGGGGAATCCACATGCACAAACACCATGTCTTCAGTCATGTCCAAAAGTGAGTAGAATTGCTTTGGGGATATTACAGGCAGCTGAGCTGCATTCCAATTTTTTCCTCGATCTTTCGAAATATGTAAAACACGTCCACCGTTGTGCTACATGAAAATAATATTGAACATTGGGAGCACAATGCATTCATAGATTAGGGTGGTAGGGTTACTTTGTAAATATAACATTGTATTTTACCAGGTTGGTCCAACCCACTTGGGGCCCATAGATTAAGGAAATAACATTCCTAACTTATTTTTTATATTCGACTTCACGATGGCTTGTAATCTATTCAAAAATTACTTGTGCGTTTATGATAAAATATCTTCAAATTAGACTGAATTTAGCCTAGATATTATATAGTCTCCATATATGCAGCCCATGAACTTTGATGATACTATTTTTGGTCTTAGGTGCAGGTAAAGTTGGGTCACCCTGGTTCAAATAACCAACAGCACCATGTTTTAAAAATGTTTGAGTTGTCTACCGAAAGTAGGAGCATGCAGCTCTGTTTACCAAATGTATTGTTGTTATGATATACATTAATTAAACTCACTGTCAAGTATTCTATGGAGATAAACAGAAATCCTCCTTGAACACCAAAGCTGTACAAATGTTCAGCTATTTTAACAGGATTCGCTAAATCGCTGAGTGAAACATGATACAACTCATTGTTAAATCCTGTGGCTGAAAAGCAAATACAATAACGTTGATATAGGCAAACAATTGAAAGATTATACAATGGACATGTGAGTAAGATAGCGGATATGCTAATGTTGAAAGTTCTATAGAAATATTAACCGAACTAACAGGTACTCCTCACATGACGACATGCTCAACCTTCCAATGAACTAGTGAAGCGAACCAATGAAAGCGAAGTAGTTCGTTAACAAACTCCTTACTCATGACATTAGTTTTATTCGTAGGCTTGTCACAAAACATGCACAGAGGGACCAGTAACGATAATGGTCATAGTTTTTTAGTCATTATAACAGTCAACTATGTGAGTACCTGTAATATTTCTGAGCTATTTGCAACAAGGAAACAGTACCTGACATAGCGTTAGTAGGGTCCTTTGAGAAATAAAGGATGTTTTTGTTTGTGGGATCCCATCTCATTTGAACAACCGAATCGCTAACTTTTTTCCAAGTTCTACCGAAATCTTGTGAAATCCATAATGCATGTTTCTCGACTGAGATAACTGAGATACTAAAATGAAATTTGTGTATAAGTATTATGATAAAAACTATAATATTCCACATGTGAGGGTATTATCTGCAGCTAGCTTAGTTTACATCCATATCCATACCTTTCACTGCTGATTGGACTAAATACCAACGACCCCAAGCTCATTAGAAACGGACATTTTATACTCAGAAAAGAGTTCCCACTGTCCATGGTTATGTAGATTTGGGTCGAAGATTCATATCCAAGAGAGGTAAACCTGAAAGTGCTGGCGCTCACGAGTATTATCTTTAAAAGGAAGAGCATACATAATAAGAAATTAAACCATACATCCCAATATAGAAAGTGATCTTACAAAACTAGAGTCAACGGGACTAACTAATACACCAAAGCTGTTGCTGATGCGATCGTTGTTTATCTTGGACGATATATCTCTGAATGACCTGCAAATTAATTACAATAATCCTTTATGTTGATCTTAGGTAAAGGACTTTAGTAAAAAATAACGATTCAAGTACCTTCCACTGTTTGTACTGTGGTAAAGTCCAGATGATCTTAACTGCAAAATGTCCAGTGTCAGTGCTAGAACGGAACCGCTAGTACCGCTCCATATCAACAGAATTGCCGAATTAGTGTCATTAGCAAATACGTGCTGAAAATATATAGCAATGGAAAATAAAGGTGTGCACCAGTATTTGTAGTTCTTAAGTCACTTACTATGTCTGTGTCCTGCTTGAGTTTAGAAATATCCCCATCGCTTGGGCCGCATGTGACGTCTCGTTTAACTCTGGTGTAATGATAGTTGGTATCGAAATCATGTCGAGACATGGTCAGCACATCTGCACTAACGACAACCATCTTTAATAAAGCAATGCTAAATAACGCAATTATTAGTAATCTATCCATCTTTCAATCTGATATAATCACTAAAATAGATTGGAAATAAAAATAACAACATGAAGAAAAAGGAAATATTTTGGTCATCCTAAAATTCATTTTGAGTAGGCACCACAAGCCCTAGTATTAAACTTTGATACCTATATCAGTTAGCTAATTCTAACAATTATGCACACTGAGATAACTGGATTGCACAAATTTACAGCTGTCTGTCTTCAATGGTATAGTGGGATAGGTAAGACCTATCGCAATTCCTGAGTAACGATTCAGCTATTGAAGACTGCAACTTCAGGGCAATCATCTAACTTACTAATTGTTAAATACCACTCGTTTGAATCAGCACTAACAAAATCTATCATATGAACGGGAACAGATGACATGAGCGTGCATATTGAAATAACATTAACTGCACTGGTAGCAATCTTCGTTAGACAATTTAAAACAGAGCCCTACACTAATCCTACAGTCATGCATTCAGCTAAGCGGCACAAAATGAATACGTTTGCGAACGACGGAAACGGACGCGAATCCGTATTACTATGTCGCTTGATCATTTTTATTGCTCGAATACTGTTGAGGAAGGAAATTTGCCTTGCATCTAACCGAATCTACGGGAGTCTTGTGACTCGTATGCGAATGACTCGACTAATGATACCTATGTTTCTATACACTACTGCTATTAAAATCAGAGATGGTCTAAAAGTTTGTCTAAGCTCTTACGGAATTTTACTTTTCAATCGTCTTATGGAAACAAACTAGTGCAGTGAACCAAAAAGCCCATTAGGCGATCGAACAGATATCGAAAAGTTATCTTAAAGGTAGATCATAATGTTCATAAAGGATTTTTTACCATTTCGTTAAATTATCTGTGATGTTACGGGTTAAGTTCAGCGTTCTTTTTACTCACTTTCAATGTGAGAAAATGTGGATTTTTTAAGTAAAAGCACTCTATACATGAATCATCGTACGCAGTGGTGGAAATGGGTTTTCAGAACTGAGGGAACGCGGCTAAAGTTGGGAAGGAAGGGATTTAAACTAGAAACGCTGTTGGATATGAACCAGAAACTTTAAAGTGTGGCAACGGCCTCCCCTGACTGTACGGCATATCACTTGGGGAGCAGGTACACATCTGCTATAGAATTGTATAAATCAATTTTGCTACGCAATTGTTGTATACCAGAGGTCGGCAGTCGATGTGTAGTAGTCCATGACGAAACATAGAGATTCTTTTTTAAACCAATTTAGCAAGCAAAGCTTACAACAACTTATAAGAGTTATTATTGACTTGCATTTCCCTTTAATTTTTAGAATACTTACGCCTGGTTGGTAACAATTATATCTAATTCATCCCACGATGGATATAACGGAAAACATTTCCCTCGGTATTGTATCTCTATCTGCCGTCAAAGCCTTCAATCATTTTCTACGGTCGTGCGATGGAGATCTTTTGAAAACAATCAACTTTTTAGTTCAAAGGTGTCTAGTTTCTAGTATTTAGTTTACTAATAATGTTGAATGAGTATACAGTAGGTCTAAATTACCCTAGCTTATTGATTCATCGTGGTCGAAGTATCTTCTGTAATTTCCGTTTATATGTGACCGAGACGTTTTTACATAATAATTTTCTGTATTTCTGTGACGTCATCATATATATTCTGCTTGTGCATATACACACAAGTTTTTGCCCTTAATTTTTTGAGCTAACATAGCCCAAGTGATCCATAATTTTTACATGGACCAATTGTGTAAATAGATTTCATTCTGGCCTAGTATTGGGAATTATCTCCGAATCACTTGTTTTTAAATTTCAGGTATACCATTACCGCCAATACCACTCATGTCATCATTAGATATGTTGTCATTATATTTTTATTAATAAATAATGTTGTTCATTTGCAGAGTTCATCCGTCATTATACCAGTTCTCAAAGCAGGATAAAGTGGAGTTATATGTCGATGTTTATAAATACCAAATTAAAGAATCTTTAAAAGCTTTGGATGACTTTGTAACACAAATGAAATTGTCTTCTCATTCTGATGCTATCGAGATCCTCGCATTGCACTGTGGTATGAGACTTTGGACGAGTTATGAAGTTATTGATTTTAGTGTAACGAGAATTCAATCTTCGTTGATAATAATTATTATATTGTTAATTTATAATTACAGGGATAATTTGGAAAAATGATGATACATTGCAGTTGACTGCAAATCATCGTAACATAATATTTGCAGCATTAAACAAAGATAGAATAGAAAACAAACATTGTGACTTGAAAGTATTGATAGGTATGATTGACAAATATATATAAAAAGTTAGAAAAACTCAACTCATTAGAACTTGTTATTTTATTATTAAGGTGACAAAGAATGCTACAATGTTCACAGATGCATCCTAGCAGGAGCCAGTCCATATTTTGCTCATCTTCTGCAAGCTGGCAGAAAAGTCATCAAGGTTAGTTCGAGTTGGTGCAGTTGAATCATCAGTCAGTGCTTACCTTATTTCGCTATCTATGATTGTTGTTTAGATTA
Source organism: Halocynthia roretzi (assembly GCA_013436055.1). NCBI lineage: Eukaryota > Metazoa > Chordata > Ascidiacea > Stolidobranchia > Pyuridae > Halocynthia > Halocynthia roretzi. The sequence goes on along the minus strand of QRAM01000009.1, from coordinate 149,367 downwards.
CAAACACACATGATTCAAAGTTATTGAGCGATGTTCTTAATTTTATCTACACCGAATCGATCACAATAAACAAAGAAAATTGTCAATTGTTGTTGAGAATTACAAAACGATTAGAAATAAAAAGTTTGGAAGATATGTGCCAGGTATCATCATTTTTGATCAATCTATCGAATGTAATAATATTGGTAATGGTAATTTTCCACGATTTTATTCATTTCTGTTTCCATTTTATGTTTGTTGATATCGTGCAATTATCCTGTTGTAGACATACATCGACCTTCTACAAGTTTCGAATGGATCAGAGAATAAAAACAACGAAGAAATTTCTAATGATGAAATTGATACACATTTGGTAAACGAGCCTTGTTACATATGCTTTCTGTGTTTTAGTTTTTTATGTTCTTTAAATCTTTGGGGAAATTAATTGAAGTATAAGTTCACGTTCATCTTATACTGATCGAGAGTGTAGCAATTATACCCACAGTTTTATTTGCACATTTTCAAATCACTAATTCATAATTTTATTAATTCAACATTAGTTGAAGGATGAAGAATGCAAAGTTGATTTGTTGGTCGTCGATGATATGAAAGGTTCGAAAAACTCGCACGGTGACACTCACTTCAAATGGTGATTTATATGCTGTAACAATTTTATTATTCTATAGGGAAGCTTGGAAATGAAAGTGATAGCAATGAAGAAATAGATAAAACTGATTCGACACCACTATTTGATTTTGAAGCAGAAATTTTAGACAGGTATCTATTTTATTAGAAAAACTAGACCAAGATTTTTACAGGTACCACGTGACTTGATATAGAAAATGACATCAAACTTTTTGTTTATTCATTTGCACTAGGAATTTAATTGAAGAATCAACAAGTGAATACTCTCATCCCTGTATCATGTGTGATGATACGTTACCAGAGGTAAACTATTTAGTAAAACTAAATAAACTTCAAATAATATCCTGTGTATAGAATACTTCATTTATGTCAATATGGTTAACTGAATTGCAACAACTCTGGTGAAAGAATCCTGAATGCAAGACAGTGGCCATGTCAAACTTGAAGTCCGTAAAGATATTTTCTCACCTATGTGGAAGAATTTATGTTAGACATGAAGCTGTAAATTTTGATTTAGATTCTGAATCATTGATTATTGTATAGATGACTTTAGTCATAGTGGTGTGGATCAAACAGTTGCGGTGTTTTAATTTCTGTTTTTTCTATTCAGGAACATTCTTTCAATGTGCATTTGCTGCTGCACGACACAAATTCTCTTTTTTCTTGTCACTTATGCAATGAATCATTCTCTGAACAATCAATTATGCAGGTATGCATCTCCCCAATTTCATTTGTTATATTTAAACATATATTTGTTTATATCTATACCTATGTATAAAATCTTATCACTCATAAACTTCATTCGCTACTATTTTTCACATGCATAGAATCATATTGAAGAAGTTCACAAAAACGAATCTTCTGACCAAGAGACAGCTATCACTGAAAGAAAAGAAAGGAATGAACTTGGTATTGAAATTTTTTGATCCCAGTAAAGATACATTCACTTTTCGTATTTATTTATAAATTTTCTAATCCAACCACACATCAATATATTTCAGACTCAAATTCAGCTCTTGCTGTTTCAACTGTGGTTTGCTATCAGACAAAGACAGACAATCATAAGAATTCTTACAAATCATGGAGAAACAAACGAAGAAATAAAGAGTTTCAGTGTGAAATATGTAACAGTTTGTTTCGGACCAAAAGTCACTTGAAGAGACATATGATAAGTCACACAGGTGTGTATATCAAGTGACAAAGTATTTTTAGGATAGATGAAGGGCAGGGCGGTGGTTTTCAAACGTTATAGGCCGCAGTACATTGTGCTTTGTAATTTTTTACATGGCACATCTGCTTTCATTTTCAAGTTGTAACTAATAAATATGCAAGTCCTCAAGTCTTGATTTTAGATAAAAATTTAGTTATGAACCTGTGGCTGTCTTGTGACCCACAGTTTGGGACAGACTGCTCTAGAGTTTTAGAACAAACCTAAACTTGGGACTAGCTAATATGCTAAATCGTCTTTTCTTTCTCCAGTTCCAATTGAATTTGTAGTTTGAGATACATGCATTGTTAATTTCATAATATTACTTTAAAACCACACAGGTGAGCGAAAACATTGCTGTACAACTTGTGGAAAGCTTTTCTTAAAGGTAATTATTGTATTGTTATTATCTGTGAACTTCAGAGCAAGATTTATTACTGCTCAGAACATAGTGTTTGTAAGAAAAACATGATTTAATAGGAAAATTGTTTGACAGGCTGATCATTTAACAAGACATGAACGCAGTCACTCAGCAGAACGTCCGTACCAATGTCACACATGTGAAAAAAAATTTAAAACGAAAGACAATTTGAAGGTATGGCAATGGAAACTTATTTTTATAAGTTATTTCTATGCAATATCGTATACAATATCGAAATGTTTCTCTGGGCTCAGGTTGAGGCCCATGAGCTACAGTTTCTTGTGATAGAGGACCAAAATACTTTGATAACTCGTTAAGTGAATCATGATAAAAAATTTTAATAACCTGCATAATAGTGGATAATATCATTGCATCAAAATTTAAATATTGCTTTGAATACATATCTTTTCAAAGATATCCTGTTTCCTATATACAACAGAGGCATCACTTAACCCACACAAATGAGAGACCGTTCTTCTGTGAGCTATGCGCCAAGCAATTCAAAGACTTCGCTGGGCTTCAGATTCACCAACGATCACACAACAACTCTGAACGTGTCTGTCCACAGTGTGGCAAATGTATGGATCTTATTCAAATAATTCATACTTATATATTGTATTACTAAACTGATAATGAACTCATCCATGTTTTCCCAGGTTTCAAGCAGCAAAACAGATTAAAGAGTCACATCGCAAGGCATAACAATCCATTGATTTGTACAATATGTGGCAGAAAGTTCTCTTTTAAAAATCATCTTCATAAACATATGCTACATCATGCAGGTACTGTAACTGTACTAAAAAAAAAAAAAATACCCATTAATTCTCTGTTATATGTAATTGATCAATAGCTGTTAATCTTTGAATAACTCGATCTGTTTTTCGCCAGGTGTTCGTCCATTTAATTGCGAGACATGCGGACGTCAGTTCAGTAATGCTCACGGTTTGAAACTTCACCAGAAAAAGCACACGGGCATCGGCTTACATCCGTGCGAGTTATGCGGTAGTAAATTCTTGGATAAGTTTCATCTCGACCGACATTTGAAGACTCACACCGGTAAGATTAGATTAGAATTTTCCTTCATAGCTCTAAATTCAATGCTACCATTTTACTATTGGTTTCTCAAGTAAATTATCCTCTGTAAACAGGGGAAAAACCTTTCACATGTGACATCTGCAATCGATCATTCTCCAGGGCGGACAATTGTGAAAATCACAGGCGATCTTGTCAAATCAAATTCAGACTTCAGAAAAACTTAGATCTGTTTAGCAAAGATAGCTTCTTGTCTCATGATATGTCAAGCTTAAGGGTAAAGACATACATTATATAATCTTCTGTATTTTTTGAATGTATCCTAAAATGTTAATTTCTAGGAAAAGTTAGGCAATGAAAAGCGAGCGAACTCAAGAAAATACATATCTTCTGAAATTGTGAGTTGGTTTTATCATTTTATAATGCTTGTATGATAGCAGAAAGGAAACAAAATTAGGCAAAGAATTATTTTTTATTTTTAATAGAATTTAGGTATTTCAAATAATATACATATCTCGCATTATATTTCAAGATTGGAGAACCATTACTAACTAGCAACGCTGAAATAACTTCCGAAGCAGATGAACTTCCTGAATACGATTTAAAGTCTGGACATCGTATCAAATCTAAAAGGTATATCGTTTCTTGATTGTCTAATTTTCATACAGTATAGAAAATGTTCTCATCAACTGAAGTATTTTCATGATTTAGACTTAAGGCCGTTCCCCATCTTGTGGATGGTGATGCAACTGACAACTTACTATCATCAGCCCAGTTAACTGAAACATCCGACGCTTAAGCCCTCTCAATTGTGTCTAGAACTATGGTATTAAAATTGGAAATATAGAGGAAATATTATATGGAGGAATAGGGCTTGATGAGTTGATTCCCAACATATATATATTACATAGCTCACATAAGATTTAGTTAAGCATGATTACAAATATAAATGTAGTAAGGTTATTCAATATGGAAAAAGTAACAAAATGTCATAGCATCAGATCTTTATTCACAGAGAATGAACGAGGTCCATCTTATGTAGTAGTTCTTGCTTACAAATGAGATGTAGATCTGTGTGAAAAACGTTGAACAGTGAACGTCAAAGCGCAATCTGTCACCCAGAACAACATAGTAAATAGATTGGATGGAGATGAGTAAGATATAATAATTCGCGTGATTGGTGGCAAAAGTTAGTCACAGTTCAGTCATATTTACACAGATTCAGACCGATCATTTGGGCCAATGGAGAACTCAATTTACACTCCGTGATTTCCTAACAATTCTTTTTTTCACGCTGGCAGTTAGGGTTAGACTGAAATCGACGTTACGTTTCAACGTTACGCCTGTCATTACAACTCGAAGCTAGANTGAAGTATTTTCATGATTTAGACTTAAGGCCGTTCCCCATCTTGTGGATGGTGATGCAACTGACAACTTACTATCATCAGCCCAGTTAACTGAAACATCCGACGCTTAAGCCCTCTCAATTGTGTCTAGAACTATAGTATTAAAATTGGAAATATAGAGGAAATATTATATGGAGGAATAGGGCTTGATGAGTTGATTCCCAACATATATATATTACATAGCTCACATAAGATTTAGTTAAGCATGATTACAAATATAAATGTAGTAAGGTTATTCAATATGGAAAAAGTAACAAAATGTCATAGCATCAGATCTTTATTCACAGAGAATGAACGAGGTCCATCTTATGTAGTAGTTCTTGCTTACAAATGAGATGTAGATCTGTGTGAAAAAACGTTGAACAGTGAACGTCAAAGCGAAAATTACACCTTATCAATGACGACTTTTTGAAGGCAATCTGTCACCCAGAACAACATAGTAAATAGATTGGATGGAGATAAGTAAGATATAATAATTCGCGTGATTGGTGGCAAAAGTTAGTCACAGTTCAGTCATATTTACACAGATTCAGACCGATCATTTGGGCCAATGGAGAACTCAATTTACATTTCGTGATTTCCTAATAATTCTTTTTTCCACGCTGGCAGTTAGTTAGAGTGAAATCGACGTTACGTTTCAACGTTACGCCCGTCATTACAACTCGAAGCTAGAAGGTTAAGCTAGATTCTGGAGAACTATGGTTTCATGTATAGTATACCAAAAGTGCTCAGCGGGCCCAAGAAAATATGACCTGCGGCCTGCGTGCCAGCGCTTGAACTAGCCAGTGTTAGACAACAAGATTTTGAAACGGAAAAGGGCGGGGAATAGAGGACTAGTTGTGGGAAAAGGCATATACACTGCTTTTTAAAGTGATTACAAACATCTTTCATTTTCAAATTTGTGGTCAGTATTGAATAAGATCTTGACCAATTCATAATTACGGGATTGTCAATAAAACGAAAACATAAATCTACCCACCACTTTATCAATCAATTCACCATCAAAATCCGCGTATGACGCCACAATAATATTTTTATTTTTAATTGTTTGATCATGCATATATATAAGTGATAAACAAAACGTACTCCAATTTTTGGAAATAACTCAAAATATTTTCCGATCCATTTTCAACAAAATGTTGCGTCAACGTAAAAAGAATCCTTTGGATTCGTCACAAGGCGAAGAAGAGTGGACCGTGGAAGATAAGATTCGCGAAATACAAGGTTAGATTGCATATCGCACGGCAAAGAATTAACGTTGCCACAAAAATTCCCGCAGTGGCGTACATCAGGGATTGTAGAACTTTTAAATCGATGACCGACCTTAGGGGGCCAAAACATGTCGGTGATCGACATAAATAGACTTGCAGATCGTGCTCCTCTACATTCAGGATCCTTAGTTTAGCAGCATTAAACTCTTGCTTTAGGAAAAATAATATGGAAGAGACGGGACATAGAAGCCTACTACGCTCTGACCCAGCAACAAATCAAAGAAAATGAAACACATCTGAAAAATCTAATGACCGAAATCCAAGATAAGCGGATTTTACGAAAGCTTAGCTTAAACGCAGATGAACACGTTATCAAACTGGGGTTTAAGGAACACCGTGAGAGTCAGCTTGCTATGCAAAGGTATTCAACGATGTTTGCAGTAAAATACGAGAATCCATTATTCATAATTCTTTGGGCCACAAGTACATTGATCTTGTATATCGCTTGAAATTGGGAATGTGACATCAAGATGGTTAGGGTGCTGACCCTAGAGCAGGGCTTCTCAACGGAGTCCAAAAAAATGTTGAATTATAATTTTAAATGGTGCATTTCATGAAAGTTGTTGGATAAACTGAAATATCCTTGTATGCTTTTTATAAGATACAAAGTACACTTGGATTAAGCAGCAAGTAGTATATTTCAACCATCCCAGAAAAATCCTGGCTGTATCAGCGCTTGGGGGGTTCCACGGGACCACGGGAATTGTTTTTAAGGGGTCAGCAGCAAAAGGTTGGGAAACTCTGCTCTAGACACTGTACCGCGGAAGCCGGGTATTTTTAAGACTGTCCAGAAGTCCGAGTTACCCAACATCCCAAGATTACCGAATGGATTGTCCGATACCTATAATATAATATCTCACTCTCTCAAGTCACCACTAATAAACTAGGATACTCATCGTATATAGATACTTTTCCAGTCATTTCTAACTGCATGTGTGAGACCTTTTACAGGTATACAGTCTCATCTGCGATACGGGAAAAAAATGAGCATGTGTTCGACGCAGTTAAAATGCTGAATGCTCTGGGATACGAGAAGAACAGGATGCTTCGAAAGAAGAAGCAGCTCGCTCTCGAAATGAAAGAATTGCAGTTAGGATCTCGATCCAACTTTGAATTCAATGATGGCCAGCGAGTTCGAACGCTGATGACTGCCATTGATAAGATGTCACTAAAATCTAGTTCCGCTCGTTTCATACAGAAGACTTATATACAGGTTAGAAACGAAGATACCAATTCTTCACACGATGATCTCTCTTTTGTACCTTAATAAGGTGTGATGTGCTGAATTGCTAAATGAGGAATTGTGAATTGCGGAATTTTAATCCGTCATCATTCTCGGCCTCATTGAATATTATTTGAAACGCCTCTCCATCTTCCTCTAGTCGTTCCCCCCGACACCACTGCGTATATGTTAAAATAGACTTTATTGCCTTTGTATTACTTCTTAGTATTTATTTTTTGATATTCTTTGCAAAATATGCACATTCTTTCTCCTTTCCAGATTCTTCGCCATCTTGAAAGGGAAAGTATGACTCTGCCTGGCCGCCTTAGCACGCTGGAAAGCAGTATTAAAAGTAACAACCTTGAACTTACTGGTGATCTGAACCAAATACAAACCGCAGCTAGAAAAGCTTGCATTAATATAAAGGCAACCAAGGTTTCGCATTAGCCCTTTATATAATCGCAACTAAATAATAGCTGAATTATTCCGAACTACAGTCTGATCGCTTTTTGTAATAAGGAAAAAATGGAGGAAAAGATCATGAAGCAAAAGCGAAAACGGGACATAAAACTTGCTGAAGTTCGAAAACGTTTCAAGGCGATCAACAAAAAAGATGACAGGGATTTCAGGCCGAAGAGACGGGTTGAAGTAAAATCTCAAGCAGAAAAACCTGTGAGTTTTTCCCTTAGACTTAGACTGCAGTGGTTCTCAAACTAGGGGTAATTACCCCAAAAGGGGTAATTTGACAATTTTTATGGGGTAATTTGATTTTTCATGGATCCTTATGTTACTGTTGCTATTAAATTTTATTGAATACACGCTGGAATTTTGTATTTTTATGAAAAGGGTCAATTGAGTTTGGGAACCACCGACTTAGAGAGACAAAGTGTGAATTCCGTAAGCAGTATTGAAAACCTCTATACCGAGTTCTTATCGTTCACAGGAGGAAGCAAGTGCGAAGTTTTGGGAAAGGGTTATGACTTTTTGGGAGCAGAAAAGGTCAATGGACGCTCTGATGGATAGAATGTCAGTCGCCTATCCCAACACGACGGCTGTATGCTTTCAGGAACAGATGAACAGGTCGACATGACATGAACATAAAAGTTAACTTATTCAGAAGTTAAAATACTAAATATGTAGACATCAACACTGAAGTACTTCATCAGATTACAATCCAAACCAAACCTGAAGCAATACAGATTTTGGTATAGTGGCATAGAATCAACAAAAAATAAGTTGGAACTGTCAGTCCCGGTACAAAACTTCATACAACTTTACAGTATAGCGCTTTAGGAGACTTCCTTACTTTACGAGCCGCCTGCATTTTGACCCCCCTGACTTAAACTACTGTATTCTATATATACATATAAACTTGTATTCTTGATTTCAGGGGGAAAAAATTGTCATTATTTCTTGGAAATCTATCTACAAACAAGGACGCTGCTACACGGAACCTATGTCAGTTTGTATAAGATTTTTTTTCTGAATTATTTTTTTACAGCCGAAGGTTTGCAATCTTCGAGTTCTGAAAACGCTAATGAATTTTAGTTTTTGTATCAGAATAATTGATATTAGAGATGATGTTTTATACTTAGATGATCTTCAAGTTGAACTCGATCGAATCACAGAGGAATATCACAAAGCTCTGGAAGAAACCGAAGAAATGAAATTGAAGTTTTCTGAAGAACACAGCGAGCTTATGACAATAGTGCTTGAGAAGAAGATACAAAATTTCAATAAGACTGACTTACTACACCGGGTAGTCGACGCAATAACTACTCTGAATGAGAAAATAACTATGTGTGACTTGGTAATTTACACACTATAGAAAAAGAATGCTGCAACTCATTAATTTTCTGCATTAATATTCCGCAAGGTCGAGAGAGAGAGCAGGAAAAGAGAAGTTCTAAAAGGCCCTGGAGTTCCTATTTCAACGCAAGACATTGAAACGCAAGCTACTGTCGAGAATGTGTACATGATGCTGGTAGAATATGGAGCTAACGCAATAAGGCTGACAGCTATTACAGCCCGTTCTTATCGCGATAGTCAGGTTTGACATATAAGGTCACGAGGATAAACCGCTTCTTCTGTAGCTTGGGTAGTGGTGCCCCACATAACTCATCCTCTACGTACCGAACAAATTTCAATTTTGCTATTTTCAGGGCCATAGATAAGTGGGGCCCTGAGAGTCGAAGGTTGCTTCATGATTCATACATGTTGGGGAAGTGAAAATATTATATATATATATATATATATATACAAAATTTATAATGCTCCAGAGACACTGCATAGTTGCGCAATATCTCATAAATCTCTGTTTGCCTGTACTCATTGCAATGTAATAATTTATAGGTGCTTTTTGAAGACAGCAGTTCTAATGAGAGTATGGAAAAACTCGTGAATGTTATCTGTTGCGCTGCTGGCAACACCAGAATTTGCATAGCGGACGAGGAAGATATGTTGTTGAGGGAAGATTTCTTTAACGATGATGAAGATTCAAATGACCAATATTTGTCTCGGGAAGCGATCAAGAATCTTGTTCGTCAGTGTGCAGAACAACAGGCAATGACGAATAAAAAACGCCGCTCGAAGAAAGCTTAGAAATCACTTTATTTGGAGCCTAACTAATCCAGAGAATACAGCAATTTTTGTTGATTGTTCTGTCTTAAACCTGATGGGTATATTGCCTCAAGAGCTAGATGAATAACTAATTCGTTCCATTTGTGATGCTAGTTATAAGACGGAGGTGCTATTTGAAATCGGAATTTATTGCATCCCCGAAAAAGAAAATGTTTAGAATCTTACATATTCACGTTTTTATTTGGAGAGTTTAAATGTAGAATTTTATTTTTGCCATGGGCAAGCATGGATACATAGGTGAAGGTTGCCGAAGGTCAGACAACCCCTGCGGTTGGATATGATAATCCCGAAAGAATTCCATCCAGTACTTTGATATATCGTATTATTTATCTAATCGTCCATATTAGAGAATAGATAGCATCCTTTTTTTTGAGAGAGCGTTTTGATTTCGATACGTTCTTTGGCGGTTGTGAAAGAAGATGGTAATGCGTCCTCAGCTGTGTTTCTACTATTTCGAGTGATTGATGTGCAGTGAATAGTGATGATATTAATACGTTTTTATTTGTCTAGTATGGTTTAAAAAAAAGCCATAGAGATCCCTCTCCTGATCAACACAAATGTATTCAGCAAATCCTGAAAATAATCCCAACAAACTAAGCTGCCAAGTAGTAAAAGATGCAAAGGAATGGGCAGCCGCCGTAACTGCAGTTCCGACAGCGCGACCGAACACTCCGAAAGACAGCGATCGGCGATTGTTTCGTGACCGAAAAACTTCCAGGGTGCCGTCAGCCTTTAGTCTTGGCAAAGTACAGTTCGAACCAAATGATGTCAGCACGAAAACGAGCGGAAATAATCGTCGTCAGTTCAAACTTGAGCCGTTGTCACAACGACCGATCATACCAGGTAATTCGGAACCGAAGTTGGTACGGGATATGGAGAAACCAATGAGGTCACCAGCTCTACCAAAACCAGAAAATTTTCACCCAAGTCATTTTCGAATCCCAATAGTTTCTAGTGTTCCTAATGTTCCATTAAAAGCAACACTCCCCAGCAGTTTTAGACCAAATAGATATCTACCCAGCAGTCGACCTGCAAATAGAATAAGAAACATCCACAGTGCTGGAGATAGATTTGCTCTGACCAGAAATGAAACTGCCGGTTGTGATTATACTAATGATTGCGAGATACCAAGATCGTATAGCGCAACAACGCCAGATGTAGTCGCTGAACGAAACAAAACTTGTGATGATCCTGAACCTTTACAGTCTGCCAGTGCATCAGACATTGACTCCTATTCCCAGTCGTTTAAGACTGACGATTCCAATAGCGACCGCGTTACAATGACTGAAACAGCCGATGAAGCCAAGTACTGGAATTTGAATGTCCTTCCATTGCTGGAGAAAATCGAAGATTTAGAACTGGATGAAAGCACTCTACATCAAACTTGCGTGAAGCTTTATGACGTACTAAGTCTTGGTAACTACACAAGTAAAATGTCAGGGCGGCGGCGTACCTCCCTCTTGTCGACGTTGTTCAAAGTATTGAATGGGAATTCTGTTAAAGTTCAGTTGGCATGTGCAGCAATTGTTCTAGGTGTCCGTGTTCACAAAGGGAATTTGAACAGCGTGTGCAAAGTGTTATTCAAGTTAACTCGTGAACACAAATACGATTCAAATTTTTCTGATGACAGATTACTGCGTGGAATGCTCTCGGTCTTGACTACAGTTACGGATCCTTTGGAAAATTATGAAACTTTGGTTTACCTGACAGGTGCCATAAAGTTTATGACAACTGAAAAATTTCTATCACAGAAACTAGCCGAGGTTGGATGCGCAAGAAGCTTCATTATTCTCACTCGTAACGTAATGATTTCGCTACGAAATCACGAATATCAGAAAAAGGCGAAGTTGCATTCGATTGACATATTATTTCAAGTTACTGCAGTGCTTCGAACCATGGCTGATCTAGACAAAGAATCTTTTGTTTGCGACTACTTATACGAAAACCTATTCGAAGCGCTCGACTGCTTGATCCAAGATGAAAATCTGGCTTTGAATATTTCCCGATTAGTGAGCAAACTGACCATGTACGATGACGTGACCGACAACTTGTCAAAGTACGAAGAGTGGCCAAAAGCAATCGCTAAAACCCTTCTCGAGTACAAAATGAATTCGGACATTGTCGTACGATTGTGCTTCGCTCTCGGCAACATTGCAGCCAAAGATGAAAATCTACGAATTGTTATGCACGATACAGTCATTAGTTTTAATGGAGTCGAACTGTCTTTTATTTCTGTCATGAATAAGCTGTTGGAATGGTATTTACAGTCTTTCTTACAAAAAGGGGAATCAGAGGACGTGCCAAGTGTTAACAGAAAAAGCCGTCCCGGGAAAATCTCCATGAAAGATCTCGACGTCATCAACAAGATCATCCGTGTCATCGCAAACTTGTCCATAAGCGAAAATTTTGGCTATGAGATTGCGTCGGATCCTGGTGTCATTGGGCATATTCTATCCATCTTACAACAAGTTCAAATTGCGGAGTCGGGTGAACTAATCGTCAACACACTCACGACTCTGAATAATCTTTCCTATTACAGTAGTGACAGCAGCATTGTAATAAAGGATCGACTGATCATCAGCGATTTGCTGTTTAAAATCATCATAACTGATAATATGCCGTGTGTCATGGAGACTTCTCGTGTTTTTGGAAATCTCTCGCAGTACTCGGATGTTCGAGAGTTCTTGCACGAGCACAAAATCGATCGTATGATGGTCACTCTCTTAGATGCTGGAAAATGGCAGATAGTATATTCTGCTTGTGGTGTACTCATAAACATGAGTGCAGATAAGGCAAACAGGAACTGTTTGATCCAGGAAGGTATTATCTCCAAACTTTGTGATGTCCTGAAAGATTTTGCACCTCTTGAGTGGCGCCTGGGAGGTCTTGTTTGTCAATTACTTTGGAACCTTTGTGAGGATTCACCATCCCAGTCTCCATCGCTTCTGTCTTCTGAAGATGCGGATGTTCTACTGTTGATTCTGCATTCGTTATCCAAAGATGGCGCTCCGTTGAAGGTAATTGACACTTCTGCATGGAAGAAGGACATGCAGGATCATGCATTGTACACTTGGCAGACAGAATTTTGTCCGTACTCACAAAGACTGTACAACAAAATCTCTGACAGGTTTCCGCAGTTGATCCCAATACCAGAAGGTGGTAGCACGAATGAAGTCTGATTATATAAACATGTAAAATATTTCTGTAGTTGTTGTAATGTGATTGATTATCACATTATTAGTACCATGTAGTGTCTGTATTTCTATTTTCCTATTACTATTACTTTGTTTCAAAATTCAACTCGAAAGATATATTGTTTTTTATTTGAGAGAAATATTTTTGCTTTCTAAAAAAGATTTATTTTTGTACATAGTTTAATCCAACCTCTTCTGTCTTAAATGTCGTTGTACTTTGGTATTCACTGTTTCTCTGTTCAGTATTTGTAGTTTATGATTGTGTTGGTAAAGTAAACTGATATGTAGAGATTAGCATTATAGTGTAATGTAGGTCATATGAATTTCAAGGGAATTTTACGTTGTATTGTATTATATTCAACTGTATACTGTAGTAAAGGTATTAATATCAGTACTTTGTTTTACTCAGCTGTGCGAAAACGCAACGAGATTTCTCTTCCTATCAGTTGGGAATTAAAGGGCCAATAATATTTCGATGAAAAGTTTTAACAAAATATACACACTGTGAATTAAGGTAATTTTATTTACTCAACTGATATGGATATTGTTTGAATCCATTAAGAACAATGCTTTATGTAGCGACTTGAATAGAAATAATAAACATTGTTAGGAAGCGAAATGCTTTATACATTAATTATTTACAATTTGAACCACCAGTCAAAGGTTTGAAGGTTTATTTCATTGTGATTGACAAAGGTCTTTATATGTATTATTTACTTTGCTGTAGCATAATAAAGGCTTTTGATTCATGTTATTGTTCATTAACTTCATTTCAATTGCATTATGGATTATGGTGAACTTGACGACTCACTTATTCCAAATTAAAGGAATATTTAATTGGCATACACTTTGACAACATTCAGTTTTATATCCAAATAATATTTTTTAAAATGGGGAGGACTAAAATATTTCGAGTAACTTATTGTGCATCGTACAGCAAATATTGCATAAGAAGAAAGCCCCCTCCCACTCTCTCATACAACTTACATCTAAAATTAGTGACAAAATCTTCTTTGGAATAAATGCCTTGACAGAGTGTAACTATTGTTGCACGACATTTTAATAAATGTTGTGCGACAAATATTTGCTCGTTTATAAGTTGTTATGTGAAATCATGGGTCTACAGAATAATATCCGTTGGAACCAAAAAGAAGGGAACACAGTATCCAGAAGAGAAGCCCAAACCGCATCGCTTTGAAAACCATCAGCGGAACCATGGAGATTCAATTTAAAAGGTTAAAGGTGACAGATTCTGCCAGATTGACCGTGGTGGAGTGAACGTACGAAATTGGAAAAAGTTTATTGATTTCTTTTGAAATGCAGTAATTTTAGGATTACCGGGTTTGATACTTTCACACTTCTGTAATCAATGAGTTGTTTCTAGATCCTTATGTCAACACGTCGTGGCAAATTTAATACCTATCCTAGCAGTTCGTTTCATTTTGTGATATAGTCGTTCGTGTATTTCATCTAAAATGCGTCTGAAGCGATTTTTACTCCGATATTATCCACCAGGTAATATTTTCCTATTTAGATAATTATTCTTCGTTTTCTAGCACAATTTATAGCCGTTTTATCAAAGTCTTGTAGGAATTTTGCCAGGCTTCCAACTAGAATTAAATTTTGCTCTAACAACAGCTTCTTTTCAAAAGTTAAATAACCACATAATCTTTTTACTGTTTAAAGATTGCATAAACCCAAGTCAAAGTCTCTGAATAGCATTTGCCTGTTTGTCCATAGTTGGAATCCCTATTTCCCTATGATATTTGTATCGCATGTCATTATTGATTGTACAATATCCTGTAATACAAATGCAATACAGGATGTTATTTCGCAATTAATTTCTAATGAAGGCATTCCTTGCAAAGCATGTAATCTAATATTCAGGAAATGAATAATTAATTTTATTACATAAATTCGAATACAGCAATTCATTCAAACCAACATCATTTATTAAAGGTATCATCTTGGAATATGAACAAGGCGGAATCACAAAAACAAGATCGTTAGATCTTCTCCATCTCAAAGAAGATTCGAATGTTGATCAAATTGCAACGGAATTATTCGACTCTGAACCGCTCATCACGAAATCAAGGATCCCACAAGTCCAACAACTTGTACAAAGTAATAGGGGAAACATATCACCGTACCTTATTTTCCACATTTATATGAACCATGTCTTTTGCAGAACTACAATCCAAATTGTCCAAACCCGACGATCGTCATTTTTATTTGTTCAAAGTTTTGCGCGCTCACATACTTCCTTTGACAAATGTTGCATTCAACAAGTCTGGATCTTGGTGAATACCTTTTTTGTATTAACGGATTTTGGTACTAATTTAGTATTGTGGTCCCTCCAAAAACCTGGTTTGGTTAGGGAATTTTACGTTGGGGTGAGCTTCACTAATGTAACCAGGTGTTCATACGGATCGAAATACTGAACCGGTACCCATATTTCGATCCATGAAAACTGTATGCAAGTCTAGGGAAAAGTTTGAAGAGAGGTTGAGTCTCTTGAGTGACTATCAATTAGTATACATGCAGCTTCATCACTGGTAGCTATGACAGGACATGTAAAGTATGGAACACTGCGAGCGGAGAAGAACAAAACACTTTAGAAGGGCACAGGAATGTTGTGTATGCCATTGCCTTCAATAATCCATATGGGTATGGTTTCTATATTTCTCTGATTACTTATTTAGTTTCATACTACATATCTGGAGTTCTAAAAATTGATTTTTAAATAAATATGAATCTCTACATCTTAACAGAGATAAAGTTGCTACTGGTAGCTTCGATAAAACATGCAAGCTATGGAATGTCGAAACCGGACAGTGTTACTTCACTTACCGCGGACACACAGCAGAAATTGTGTGTCTGTCTTTCAATCCTCAGAGCACATTGGTTGCCACTGGTTCCATGGACACTACTGCTAAGCTTTGGGACATTCAAACAGGATCAGAGCTCTCTACATTAGCAGTATGCTGTTTTCTTTATGTTATTGCTTTATGAATATATCATGGACATGTAATTAATTAGCAAGTACTGGTTAAACTTCTTTAATCCAGCAACCTTGGGACCTGGCTTTTGCCCGACCACAGAATATAATGCTAATTCTGTTATGGTATATATAACCATGTTTCATTTTTTTTATTCTTTGTTTATACTTTGTTGTTCATCTAGGGACATTCTGCTGAAATTATTTCTTTATCATTCAATACGTCGGGTGAACAACTTCTCACCGGTAGCTTTGACCACACTGTTTCCTTGTGGGATGTGGCCACAGGAAAACGTACTAACACACTTATTGGACATAGGGGTGAAATTGCAAGCGCTCAGTTCAACTGGGATTGTTCCCTTGTTGCCACTGCTTCCATGGACAGAACTTGCAAGGTAGTGCTATTGAATATAGATCAGTGTTGCTCGAAGCCAGTCAAAAATATGACAGATGGAACCTGGATGCATTTACTAGTTATTCCTAGTTATGAAATGATCCGTTCTTCCTGTTTAGTTATGGGATGTTAGAACTGGAAACTACATTTGTACATTACGTGGACATGAAGATGAAGTGCTTGATGTTGCTTTCAATGCCACTGGACAGTATATAGTGAGTGCATCAGCAGATGGTGAGTCTCTTCCCTTTTTTCAATGCATTCTTTTATACGTTGAAATGCTATCTATGTATTCACCGTGTCGTTTCTTCTATATTCAGGCACCGGAAGACTTTACGAAGCTAGCACGCAGAAAACCGTTGCAAAATTAGAGGGGCACGAAGGGGAAATCTCAAAGATATGTTTCAATCCCCAGGGAAGTAGGATATTAACAGCTAGCGCTGACAAAACTGCAAGATTATGGAGTGCTCTTACAGGTAAGAATTTAAAAATTATGTATGCAAGTTTAAAATGTAACAGAACTGTCTGATTAATAGCCGATATGTCAATTGCTGATGTATTGAAACTCTATCTAGCCTCCATTTAATTACTCAATGAGGTTGTACTAATTATCAGTTATTTAATAAGTTAGTATTTATTAGTTTTTTTATGTCTATTCTTATATCAGCTACCAAGATAGTTTACAAGGTTAAAATCTATGATAGGAAATCAGTCCTCTTCTATTCTTCATTTTATGACTTAGGTGAATACCAACAAACCTTAGATGGACATACAGATGAAATATTCAGCTGTGCGTTCAATTATGAAGGGGATACCGTTATCACGGGTAGCAAAGATAACACATGCAGAATATGGCGATGATGTAATACACATCCTACTATAATTACAGTATTGCTTTAGTTCATCCTGTTTCATACTTTTAGTGCCTTTCTTAGTTAGAAGTATTCCTTTAGCAATTATACATTCCTTGTACACTCGTGTAGTGCCAGATGCATTTCAAAAACCATAATCTATTTCTTCCAGTGGCCTGTTCTTAGTCTCTCAATTTATTTCAAACACACTGTGGTAGAGAACTCATTGTGGTAATGGACATCTGTTTTGCTTTTCAATGCATGATAATAAATTTTTATGAAAATAGCAGAAGACAATTTTTTTTCATAATTTTAAATAAGCATGATTTATATTTTAGGTGAAAATCAAGTAAATCTAGGCTGAGATTTTGTTATGGGAACAAGATTAAAATTGTCAGTGGGCTCCTCATAGTTCTGATGTAAATATTGTATGACAACAATTACTGGCCAGATATCAAAGTGTTACTGATCCTGCTGGTTAAATAGTACACATTACTGAAAGACTAATAAAGTTTTTTAGGAATTGTATTTTTAGCATTTGCTCTGACATGCTTCCTAAGTTACTACACAAAATGGTTATTGTCAATGCCATTCCGTAGTCGGTATTTGTAACGGTGACGCCGGCCTCCATTTTTCTAAATGAGCAACTTCTTCAATTTCTTCATCTTTTTTCCTCTCAGCTTCAACAATAACATATGGTTTTCTAACAACAACAAGATCAAATGAGTTGATTTTTAATGAGGAAATGTTGATAAGCAAAGAATCCATAATTTTGTAGTGCAATTTGAATACTTACACATAGTAAGATGGCAAAGATTGCAATGGTATGAATGTGTCTGGCTTCTCCATTTGCTCTTTGCTAAATGCAAAGTGAGATAGGTCAATAGCATTGTGCACATTATAGTTACACACTGGGATACAGGGCTCTTGTTTTAACTGTTTAAAGAACAATGGGTAGTACAGAACTTGTATAACCATTCATTTTGAATTGAAGGAATATAATAACCTCGCAGACTTGAGATGGAAAACTTTGATATGGTGATCAAAATAATCTTGAAATCTTTGTAAATCATAATGTGAGCTAAACATGTATTACATATATAAATACTCACGAAAAATTCACCACCGGCCTCGTCGAACCCAATTTATGAAAATCTGGAGAATATTCTGCAGCCTGGTAGGGTTTGTCCCCTGGTGAAGCTTCCGGAAATCCGTCTCTTGAATTTGGAATGGAACCTTTACGACCGAATTTCATGAGGTCTGTAATTTCTGCATGTGATTGTGTGCTTGACATATGGATATTATTGAAAATGGTGATTTTTCCCTTGCCATACACTAAGGGAACACCATGCGGTGGATAAAACGGATATTCTTCTGTCGTGACAACATTGTCTTTGTCGGGAAAGTGTCGCAATTTGATAAGCGGTGGGTAGAAAGTATTTTCCCTGGGTTTCCTCCCATCCGGCTGGGGTGACGGCAGCCACCGAATGCTTGAACTCCAGTCAGGGCCGCATCTGAAAAAAACATCACCTTTTTTGTTACTAAACTTTTGAAGATAATTTCACTGGAAATGTTTACTATACTAGTAAGAACTAAACATGACCTGCTTGCTAATGCCTCAGAGGTTGTAGTACAAGACTTCATGTTCATTTAAACTAATACTGTTTGTATTTTTATAGGAAAAGTACTTACTGTGAATAAGACACATCTGTGTGTTGTGAATGTGGCTTATAAACAGCTTCCTTGCTGATTCCATGTGGTATATACAGTCTTCCTCTTTTCTGTCTACTTCCTACCTCACTGTCTTGTCGATCACCTGTCCATTAAAAATAAGATGCCTTCAAAATCGTAACAGTCCTTGATCACGATCACATTTTTTTCTATGTGATCGATATCACGTATGTCAGAATATAAACAGTAAGTTGACACAATCTATATATTTATAACAGACGCTTTACCTTCTTCAAAATGCATCATTTTTTACATTTATTATATTAATATGGGATACAATACGTGTAATCCAAGTATATAATTGTATTGTATCAGAGCAATTATTTGATTTTCGAGTGTTCGCATCAATTTAGGTTTTTTACCCTTGGGTTCAACACCATAGCAACACATTGCTCTCTTTATTCAAAAATTACCCGAGCGTGAAAACTNGATTTGTGCCATATTTTGATCATTTCTAAGCATTTATTTCATGAAATAATTAAAAAGATAAGTGTTTCCAAAAAAACAAATAAATTTTATATAAAAACTTCAAAAGTGAAGGGTAATAAGTTGCACGCCGTCATAAGTGTCATTTAGCAATTCACGTTTGACCTGTTAGGGGTCAATGATTGACCTATAAGATATACTCACTCATGCATGCTGGGGGAAGTGCTGGTGTTTTTTTTTACCTCTAGTAAAACGAATTAGTCACTTTGGTTTAATAATAAGCATCCAAGAATGCATATATTAGTGAGAAACTTTGTCCAGAATCTTTCAAGAAGGCATGAATCCATATTTCGGGTATTAACTTCTTTTGCTTACGTTACATACGTGGATGAGGTTTTATATTCAGGTTCATAACTTCCAGGTTCTTCCAGTACAGTTTGCTCGATGTAGTTCATCTGGAAATGATGAAGTTCTGAGGAAGATGAGAAATATTGGAATTGCAGCTCATATTGATTCTGGAAAGACGACAGTCACTGAAAGATTGCTATTTTATACAGGAAAAATTGATCAAATGCATGAGGTCAGATATCAGTCATAGAGATTGGCAATTTCCCACGAATTACCGTAATCTATGACCTATAATGTGACAAGACTGCATATGGCATCCCCAAATTCAAAAATATATTGGAATTTGGCTAGAATTAATTTGCATCCTAATGAGTCTATATTTCACTAAGGAAAAAAACAGAAGACAGCATCTGCAACAAAATGAGAGAAAATTGTCATTCATATAAATCATAACTTCCATTCTATTTTTATGCAATGTTGACTGATAAAGCGTTGGGGGAGATTTCAATAAATTATTGGCACCTAGCATCTTATACACTCACTATCTCCACAGGATACTTTAAAGTTGATGCCTTTATTTGGACAAGGGACTAGTGTGTGAGCTGTGAATGTTGTGGTATAAAGTAGTAACTTGAGTTAATTTTTAGTCATGTATCCGAAAGTTTCTGCTATCACTTCCCACTGCTATTTTATGGAAAAGAGAAGTGATGAAAAATTAAACTGTTGCTGTAATTTGACCTTTTTGTATATGATAGGTGAAAGGTAAAGATAAAATTGGGGCCACTATGGATTCTATGGATCTAGAAAGACAACGGGGTATTACAATCCAGTCTGCTGCGACTCATGTTGAGTGGAAAAATCATCCCATCAATATCATTGATACTCCTGGTCATGTAGATTTTACTGTCGAAGTAGAACGTGCATTAAGAGTCTTGGACGGTGCAGTAAGTATTCATAACATTCGCATTGTTACCTTTTCAGATATTTGTATCTACTGATTGTATTAAATTTATGAAAAACTTGGCTGCTCTTAATATATCTTTATAACTTTTCCAGAACTTTTTATTAATAGTTTTTTCAAATTGATCCTCGTTCCAAGACTGACACTTGCACAAAATATGTTTACCAAATCCTCACAGAAAAAACTACTGTGAATTGGGAAGATTTCTGCAATTTCCTTCCTCCATGTTAAACCAACTTTTTTTTTCTCTTTCTCAATTTAGGTGCTTGTAGTCTGTGCAGTTGGCGGAGTTCAGAGTCAGACCTATACAGTGAATCGACAAATGAACAGATATAGTGTTCCAGTTGTTGCTTTCATTAATAAATTAGATAGAATAGGAGCCAATCCTCACCGTTGTCTTACTCATTTAAGGTATATTCTTTTCTTTTATAATGGCTAATTTTGTATTGTGTATTCTGTATAATATTTCATTGCAGAGAAAAACTAGGACACAATGCAGCTTTCTTGCAAATCCCCATCGGACTGGAGTCAAAATGTTCTGGTCTTGTCGACGTTATTTCCCACAAAGCAATTTTCTTCGAAGGAGAGTACGGTGAAGAAATTGTTGAAAAACCAGTTCCTGAAAATCTTGTGGCGATTGCAAAACAAAAGAAGAAGGAATTAATTGGTAATTTTATAATTCCAGTTTGTAATTCTTGTTTCAAGCTGAAGTTAGCCTATTCTGATATTATTTATTTGTAAAGTATTAATATTTGACCAATAGTATCGGGGGTTTCGGGCATGAAAAACTTAGTAAAACATACAGAAGTAACCTAAAAAGGAGCCCAGGATGATATTGAGGTATGCAAAATTATCTGCAAATAAACCACATGAGCCTTTATACAGGGAATGGCTTATGGGACTGTCCTTAGTAAAAAGTGGTTGGTGGTTTTATTGTGCTTTTCCTTATTTATTTTGAGAAATTTTTCATGGTCGCTGATAGAAAAATTAAAACAAAAAACATATTCTCCCGTAGGCTTTTTTTCAGAAGGTTTATTTTTGAAAACTCAGTACTTGTGGCCAGTATGTGTGTACTTAAACGTCGTATTTTTTTTATTATTACAGAATGTGTAAGCAATGTCGATGAGAACTTGGCAGAAATGTTTTTGCTTGACGAAGAACCGAGTGAAACTCAGCTTCATGTCAGTGACGACTTGTATTTTCTTTGAAGATGTTTTTAAAAGATTTTTACTTTTTATCTACAGTTCTAGTCACAAGCTTCTGAATGAATTTCATTTATTTTTACAGGAAGCAATCAGACGAGCAACTGTTGCTCGTAAATTTCTACCAGTTATGATGGGAACTGCCTTGAAGAACAAAGGCATTCAGACTTTGCTGGACGCCGCAGTTGAATATCTTCCCGATCCTTCTGAAGTCAACAATTATGCAATGACCAATTCAGATATGGACAGGTGAGACATAGTAATATTATAATGACCGCATTTAGCGATGATTCCTTCAGCAAATTAGTTTCAGAATTGCATCATAATCATTAAGTGAGGTATTGCTGTAATCTGGAGAGAGATATATACAAAAGATAACCCCCATTGCTTTTTGTTGTAACTTAAACTTTACCATTTCAAGTATTGCAATATTTGTTCTTTTTTTCACTTGCAGTAAACCAAAGCGTATCACAATGAATCCAGAAAGATCTTTTGATAATCCTTCTGTAGCTCTTGCTTTCAAGCTTGAGGTATTTTATCATTACTTTATATTATTTTATTATATCTGATATTTCTCTCATGACCTGTGTATCATTACAGCAAAGCAACTTTGGTCAACTGACATACTTGCGAGTTTATCAGGGAGGAATAAAGAAAGGAGATTCTATATACAATATGCGGACGAAGAGGAAATCAAGAGCATCACGACTCGTGCAAATGCATGCAAACAAATTGGAGGTTTGTTATTCTGGATGCTTAATCCTAACTTCAGATAAATTGAAATGAAGAAATAGTTATAGCCGTTAATTTTCTTACGCAGGATGTTAACGAAGTTCTTGCCGGTGACATTTGCGCTATGTTTGGTATTGATTGTGCCAGCGGAGATACATTTGTAACTGACAGAAAGTTGGATTTATCAATGGTTTGTTTTAACTGTATTTTTTTCCAATATATTCTCAGTCAGTGAAATGGCTGTCAGAGCATACCAGTAAATGACACGGAAAGAAAGAAATTTCAATAACAGGATTTGGTTCTAATGATGTCAGTTGTCTGCTGGCTAATTCTTGACAGTGAGGTGGAAGCAGTGCAGCCTTATTTTGGGGGTCGAATAGGTATCAGGTTGCTGACATATGTCTTAGTTGTTAACTTGCTGATGCTTGTTATATACAGGAGTCCATACATGTTCCAGATCCTGTTGTTTCCATGGCAGTCACCGTGGATGTCCGAGATGACGGAGGAAAGTTGAGCAAAGCTTTGAATCGATTTACCAAGGAAGATCCTACGTTTCGAGTGACTTGGGATGAGGAAGCACGGGAGGTAATTTTCACTGTACAAAGAGTTCACCATCATATAATTTTGATGACTTTAGAATGGTTATCATAATTAGATTTTATACATTTAAATAACTTTTTGAATTTTGTAAATAACAAATTTTGTTGGTTTTGCAAATGCAAACTCTCAACATTCGATACACATCTAAAAATGTTCCCGATTTCCACAATACTCTGTAAGAGATCTTTATTGCCATTGAACAGTTATCGCATTCAGTTGAAATACTGTGTTTAATATCATTTCATCTTCATTATCCCTGTTATAGACTGTGATATCTGGAATGGGTGAACTTCATTTGGAAATTTATGCTCAAAGAATCAAGAATGAATATAATCTGCCGGTGTCGCTCGGCAAACCGACGGTGGCATTCCGTGAAACATTAACGAACCGAGTCGAGTGAGTCATTCTGTTTTATTTTTCTTTAGCGATTTTTTTCCCCTGAGGTTTGAACTTAAGATTTGACGATTATTTATTGTCAGAAATTCAGTTTGTGCTTCCGTACTGTCGCAACAAATGAAGGCAATTCTAGATTTTAGACAAGTATAAGAAAGTTAAAAGGTCATTTGCAATTAGAGGTAGTTCATGTGTTACTTTAGCAAGACCAGTATTCCCTAGGGTAATAAACCTCGCATGCACATTTAGCACTTATTGACAGTCGATGAATAAAATTATACTCTGATACCCCGCTTATAGCTGCCCTGCACTGTTCCATTATAGCCTCGTCGGCATCTATAGGTCCAAAGGGGAAATATTACCAGTCTAGGGTCAGAATCAAACAAGAGAACCAGTACGAAATTTCTAATGACTCACACTTATGTGGAGTGTTCTGTTAGCTTTTGATATTTAACAAGAAGGTTAAGCAGGTTACAAAGTTTCACTAACCTGGCTATAGAGATCCAGTTAGTGTCGCCACAATCCTGCAGCAGTGCTACCAGATTGAGCTACGAGTAGCGAATTTTTTAATCTTTGAATTTTGCTAAAATAAGCTGAGCTGACTTATTTATGAGAAGAAATGATTGATGACCTTTTGATGACGCATAAAGATAACTTTTTTTAATTAATCTAATAATCCCCTCTGTTGGGCAATATATTTGAATATTTCCAGTTATTGTTTTTCAGTCTACTGTAGCCCGTCTGTGAGTTGAGATTAAAAAATACCAAGCAGATAGCACTTGAATGTTTTTTATTGCATCCTCTAAATCACATCACAACGATAATAAAAATATGTTACACAATAATAATATTTAATATAATACAAGCATGTGGTATAAGACAAAGACCAAGAAAAATTTAAATTGGGTGAATGCTGGAATCATCTTCTCCCCATTTTTTCATGAACATTTTTTTGGGTATGTAAGCAGCGCCATGTGGATTGTAACCCTCATTTCCTTCTGCATTGGCAAGCATGTCCCATAACATTTCTCCTTCTGAGTTTCCCTGCAAATAAAATTGTAGACAGGTTTAGACAGGGCAATGAGAAAACCACTGATTGCATAATTGTGGGCCTATCACTCTATTTTTTAGAACAACAAAAAACGATTGCTATTTGGGGCTATATATATGTATATGGTAGTGATTTTCGCATTAGAGTTACGTCTTGCTCCATTATCTCATCCTCTGCTCTTTTCTCACTTACTGTAGTCATAAAAACATCGATGGGCAATAGAAATTGGAAGGTGTACGAAAGAGAATGATAATACATAAACACAAACAATCGTTGTTAAAGTTTTATGGTGACTTTGTTTGGTCGTTAAAACATAGGAATGAAATAATGGAGCGAGAATGCGTCCAGTTAATAATGTAGAAATTGCCATAGACATTACTTCTATTGTAGATATGTAAAAACTTACATTTGTTGCCGGCTTGCCTGAATTGTCGCAGAGAACTGGTTCAATTAGTGTTACAGATCTGATGTCGAATTTTGCGACGCATGTGTCGGTATTCTGTGAATATAAAAATCGTCAATATCGTCCTTAAAGTAGCAGAATATCCCGTACTATTGTATAGATACAGAGAAGGGGAAATGACCAAGCAAAATTGCCTGATTAGTTTATATTTAACTGTTTAAGACACCATGGACGTGACGTGATCATAGCATAATATAAATATTTTTCACGACTTAAAAGTTTTTTAAAAATAATAATATAAATTAAATATACGTATAATAAGATAATACGAATTTGTACCATTTCTGCAGAAAGACAATTGCTTGTTGGGTCTCGCATTTCCTTGCAAAATACTTCCTCGATTTCCATTCTGACTTGACATTGCTGTCTCCCAACCTTTGTAAGAACAAAAGAACATTGCAGTATATAATTTTCCGATATTTTACGAATGATCATTGTTAGTAGTCGTTGGTATACTACCTACCTCACAATTGCTTACTGGCTCACGGACCAAGCGATACGATTTTTGTTCGGTCATTCCTTCGCGGTTGTATTCGGAGATGAGCCATTTTGCAAAAACAGTTCCCAGTACGGAACTAGGTTCGCCTCCACTTGTTAGTTGTTCGCGAAATTGTTGAGCTGGTTTCTTTTGAGCGTAAATTGAATTAGAAATGTAAGATTTTGCCATCAGTTGGTTCGGACCATGTCGAGCGTGTGCTATTTCTCCATCCTTCGGTGGTAGAAACATTGCGTTCGTCGAACATAAGAATCCGGCTGTTATTACGAGTGCCGCGAAAGATCCGAATTGATTTTTGGTTGACGATGTCATTCTTGATATTTGTTTTTATAACTTCAGTAAAGACAATGGTAGTCACTGTATTATATAATGTTATTCTTCTGCTGAAAAGAAAGATAAAACTTTACAGACAAATTGCATATAATGTTTTTTCACTCCATCCCATCAGTTGAACAGATGATCATCTGCTGAATTTGGGAAATTCGTATTCTAGGGATTAATGTATCCTTCCACTTCCAAAAGCACTCATTTTTTCCCCTTTGACCCGTAATGAGGGAATGAATGCCAAAATGAGTGCTTTTAGAAGTGGAAGGATCGTCACAACTATTACCATCATTAGTTGTCTGTACAATTCTACTCCCTATAGTATTATTCAGAATTCTTATAAAATCGAAAGAATTGTTTTTGCGGTGGGTCTGATTCAAAATTGTATACAGTATTGAATTAACCTAGGCTGTTCAACTTGCTACACGCAAAAATGGTGAAAGTAGAGTGAAAGCTAGGACGATAGTCTGACAAAATGACTTTCCCAAGTTATTTCGTCGCAATCCTTTGAATAAGATTGCTGATACAGATCAAATACTATTCAAACTGCGAATGAAGTGTGAGTGAATACCGAATACGACATGCCCTTTTATATGAAATTCAGCTCTCGTCATTCCCTTCAGATTATTGTCTTAGTTTGCTTAATACTGTAATTACGTCGGAACAGTAACAGTGAACGCCTAATATAATATTCTATTAAAACTTTGATCCCGGTGAGAATTGTTGAGCGTTGCTTATCTTGAAACTGGCCGTGTATTTCACAGATGACTCAGGAATACCTGTGAAAAACACGCAAGTTTCATTTGCCCTCCATTAATCTTGTCACATAACTGTCATGTTCATACCCCATTACGAACGCATTACGTCTGCTGTCGTTCTTCTGAAGTGAGATTAGATTTAGTTAATTATGGTTGATCTGGATTAAATTGATTTCGACATTGACACTCTTTTTGGTTTCAAGTATTGTCGTAGATAGAGCGAAACTAGGCCTGGATAGAGGCCTGTCTATAACGGAGGTTCTGGGATTGTTCATACTTCCCTGCTTTCTTCTCCCGGTAGGCAGACTTGCCACTTGTTCGTTTGACATCCCCGTGCACCCTTAGTAAGAATCCGGATGAGTTGTTAAATCTTTGTGTTTGTTTATAGCAAATTGGTCCCCAAAAACCTAATTTCGAACTATGTTGTGTTTTACAGGTTTGATTATACACATAAGAGACAAAGTGGTGGTGCTGGGCAATATGGAAGAGTTACAGGTTACATTCAGGTACTACATATACTGTTTCTAAGCTGTGCCATGTACCTTTTCACTCTATGATAAATAGTTTGAAGTCGCTAATATACAAAACGTCAGCAATTTCAGTTTATATTAAACATATAAGTTTATATTAAATTCTAGTATGTTTGTTATTGCAGCCGCTATCTCCAGAGCAGTACACGAAAATTGAATTTAAGGACGCCACTAAGGGAACAAATCTTCCATCACAGTATATTTCCGCTGTCAAGAAGGTGAGAAACATGTTTATAACCTTCTGACGACAGTATCGTTGTTTTTAAGTCGTTTTGATGAAAGACGTGTAAAGAGTAAAGGGTAACCTGAATACATTGCTCATGTGCGGTGTCGCTCATGATCGTGAGCCAAAACAAAACTCTAAAGTGTGTTTGAAACTAAATGTAATTTCTAAGAAGGTGATTTTTTAAACTTTTTTGTGACTAATGCGAGATAGTATTTCTTTTACTTGATAACGAAACATGTGCTCGTGCGTCTGAAAACTTTAAATATCACTTTGGAGAATGCAAAAAGACAGTCGTGAAAAGTATTGTATCGGAGCATTTTTTTCTGAATAGCGATGTAAGGAGGATTTTTTTGCTGCTCAAGGGCTATTGCACCGATCTTTATGAATATTTAATTGTCTTGGATTTATTTCGAACTGACAACCGGCAATTTTTGGATGAGTCTTGCTGACATTATTTTTCTCCTCACATCTGCTGATTAAGATCACAATTCTCTATAAATCTCCGATCATCATTTCTAATACAACCCATAGTCAGCATGTAATGCGCACAGAACTCGCACTACAACAAGGTGTTCTAAATCTGACGTATTTCTCATTCGTTCGTATTCTAGGTCATAAGTCTTCTTAATCATCAGTTAGTCTTTTCAAAGTACCGCCTAAATACATCGACGTAACAGGCCGAGTTCTCTATTCGTCATATTTGCAACGGAATAACTGCAATCGCTATTATTACCCTTATTACCCTTACCAAAACAATAAACGTAAATCTGTGTTGCATACATTTAATTCCAATCGCTGAGGTAGGCACTGTACTTTGTCCCAAAGTCGGACTTTATTTGTCGGCGATTTATTTCCTAACGCGTATTGGGAAATAGCGCGGAAGTCAAAAAATAAGCTCGAAGTGTGTGTGTTGAGTAATTTATGAGTATTTCATCCGATATCTTTTTCTAATGCCTTCAATTGTCGCCTAAAATACTGGAACAGTTTACTCTACGCTATTCAGGTCGTCTCATCATTTATGTCCACCTCTCTAGTTGCTACATAGTGCAGCACCATATATTTCAAACTTCTCCAAACGAAATTTCCTGTTTAGAGAACTGTTCTTTATGCCTCTCAATCCATCGCATGAAGTGTCATTTTCCCAGTGACCCAAAACTTAAAAAGCAATGTTTTCATTCCCTAATGGGAAAGATTACAGATCGAACTTTGAATAATTTATTTTCGTAACTTATTTTAACACGAAAGTCATTAGCTGGAATAATAATGTTATGAAAATAATCTCACGAGAAGAGAGTCCAGTACAGTGAGTTTTTCAACGAACATTTATTGAAGGATCGTTATCGCAGATTCTTGTCTGTTTCAAAAATCTTTTCATTTGAGAAACCTTTATTTTGTTTATGCTTAATCAAGAACAGTAGCAGGCTTTATCTTTTTTTTGACAGACGATATAAATAATGAAATGAAATCTAAATAAAGAAATAGAGCCTAAAAACCCGTTGAGTGATTTAACATTCAACAAGAAGATCTCCTATGTCGAGATTGCCATCTTGATATGGGTTACCCTCCCAAGAAATGCATGGCAGGCGTTCGTCATTAATGTGTAGTTGACTGTTGCATAGAGAAATTATGAAAATTCTTGTCTGTTACATAATCTTTTCACTTGAGGACCGGAGGGTCGATGATCAAGAACAGTTACAGACTATATCTATCTCTTTTGACACATAATATAAATAATGAAATAAATTTTGAATAAAAACAATTAAGCCTGAAAACGGGCAGGTGACCTATGTTTAGATTGTCATCTTGGTATGTTATTTTCTCAAAGAAAGTAATACATGGAGGGCATTCGCTATTAATGTGTAATTGATTATCGTATTAAAAAAAATGAAAATATATTTCTAAGGCTCTAAAATCCCAGGGAACCGGGAACATACCAGCCTACCAATTCTACAAAAGGTTTTATTTAGGGGTGTTAATTTGAGTAACATCTGGGCCCTTAATGTTCCTTTTCTCAATTTCATGTACAGTATAAATTACCTGTACAATTTTTCACTCGTTCGCAAGCAAATAGTTTTACGAGTCAGATGAATTATAGATAGTTTTTGTTTAACATTTTTTTTTTCAGGGCATGATAGAAGATATTTGTGAAAAGGGTCCGTTGATCGGAGCTAAAGTTCGAGGCTTGCGTATCGTTGTGGAAGACGGTGCGCATCACTTGGTTGACTCGTCTGAAATTGCTTTCAGATTATGCGGTCAAGGTGCCATAAAGCAAGGTAAAAAACTCATTTATTCCTCGTATTCCTGTGTTATCTTTATCCAATTATGATCATCTTGTTTTCTTAGCTTTCGATCGTTCTACTTTGTGCGTTTTGGAGCCGATTGTTCGCCTCGAAGTAACGACTCCTTCAGAATTTGAATCATCAGTTTCCGGCAGTATAGTCAAAAGAAAGGGACAGATTGTAGATCAGGACGGAGTAGCAGACTTAATTACTATTCTTGCAGAAGTTCCGCTAAACGACATGTTTGGATACACGACCGAACTGCGAACAATAACCGAGGTGAAAACAATTATACACTAGATGGCGTTTTATTAACAATTTTCGTGGAATCTCCATCCTCTTAGCCAGGGTGGGAGAATGGCCCCATGGATTGCGAGCTCGTCTCGTAATCGAGACAACGTAAACCTAAGGTATGCGCTGATAAAGTACAATACTGAACGATATTATTATATCAAGTTATAATATACCAACCGTAATGTTGTCCCTCAGGTATTGTAGCGGTTTCATAATTCCCAGTACGTCTAATTGAATTATTTTTTATTGTTGTCATCAGGGAAAAGGCGAATTTACCATGGAATACAGTCATTATTTACCATGTCGAGACAGCGTCGAAGAAAACTTAATAGAAGAATACGTGCGACAGAATCAAACTTCAGCAGGCAGCAACAAGAAATCGCGCAAGAATCATTGATGTAGTTCTAATGTAGCTTTATTGCCATCGGCATTTAATGTTCTATTTTAGTGGCTAGTAAACTAGGAAATTATGCAAGAACTATACAATGCCCTCCGTACTACGAAATGATTGTTAGTTTAGCGGCAATGTCTGTAATTTGCTAGTCGGGGTGATGCGTTCGGTAATAAACTATTGTTCTGAATTCTAAGGTTAGAAAACATAGTTTTACGCTATTCCATATGCTGTATCTTGTTTGAAAGGTGCAGCTATTTATTTTTGGTCTGATAATTTCCCCTTAAGTTGTCATTTTCTCTTTTCCTTTATTCCTGCTCTTATATGACCAGTTATTTGGTATATATGCAGTCTAGCTAAACGTATTTGCCTGGGAAAATCCCTATTATGTCGAAAGTAAACTAAGGAATTACGTTCTCTTCACCTTAACGAGTCTTTTTTTTCAACAAATAATACACGCAACAGTGAACAATCGTGTTACAGCAGTCAAAATAGCTAGAGTTGTTCGCTAAAGAAAACCGAACTGGGCCGAATTGTACCAAATTAGATGTGGTTGATTAGAGTATCCTGGTGCTTGGATTTCTAACGGGAGCAGACTTACGCAGACAATGCCGGAATCTGATAGGTCTCTTTAGGGGATTTATTTAGTTGGAGGATTGCGTAAGTTATATAATATGCGTTATATAATAACCAGCAAAAGTGTATAGTTGCTGTGCACAGTACTAAAATAGACGTTTTATATCTGCAGTTCATAAAATTAATGTTCTCCAAATGTTGGTTTACCAGATTTTTACTGTGCCAACGTAAATGCTGTTTTAACGGGTGCGTGGGGAGTTTGCAATCCGTCAATACACGGAGTTTTATGAAGTTTTAACCCTGCATTCGTTTGAGTTTAGGACAAGTGTACATAACTGTTCATCCTAATCGATTCTACAATATCTGCTGACACGTATATGTGTTAACCTGGGAGGAGTCTTATTATATTCACCGCATTGGCAGCAACTGTGGGACGATTTGCACAGATATTATAATATTTCATAGCTGTATACACAAAAATTGACCCTTTACGAGGGATTAATAAGTCTTTGTCCATAAATAACAATCTTGAAGAAGTTATAATAATATTTACTGACTCTTCAAATATTGATCGAGGAGGATGCAATTTTGAAGTATGGTACGTTTTATTTCATGAACAAACTTGATTTGATTAAGTAAATCTTGATAAAACTATTTTTCAGTGTGATAAAACTCTGGTTGCGTAACTATCACAAATATTTGCATTGCACAAAGAACTGTTTTTGGCCATCTAGTCGCTATTCAAACTCATAAATTCCAGAAAGGTTTGCCCAGCAGATATTGCTCTCGCTATTGAATTTTTATAGAGGTGCTGCTGCTTCTCTATGGAAAGCTGCCCAGCAGATTCTGTGGTTTTGTCATCAGAACTTTGGTTCAGTGAATATAGAATCGAAAGCTTTAGTGAAATGGTCTACTTTTTAATGTAATTTATTGTATTTCATTTAATGTAAACTAATGATTGGCAGGACATTACCCACCTAATTCAAGAATTAACGACCAGGTAAAATTATGATATCTGGTAAAAGGGTTTGAGTGAATAGAATTCTTATTTCATCGATTACTAAGCTGGTTTGCAGTCGGGTATGCTTGATGAAGAAAGTACACATACTAATGAACTGATAGCGTAATCTCCAACTGTTTACCTTTCTCCTGGTTCCTGAAACTGTTTGCTTTTGCATTCGTATTCATTCACTGCACGCTGTTTGTCTGTTAATTTATTACAGGAATTTCCTCTACCTCTCGTTAGTACATGGATGGGCACTGAACTAACGCTAGCCTATACTAAATTGTCAATTTGCGATGGCTTCAAATCGAAGCGCAACCTCGTCTATGTCTGACTTTAGAATCGAGGTATTTTTATTCTCGAAATCTCAATTTATAATTTTTCCTTGCAGTATTGATAATACCTGGATGTTGGGAATAGAAAAAGTATGCGCCCACCATTGCAAGCGTGGGCGAGAAAAATACTATAAAATGTTAAAACATTGGGAGATTCTGTGTGTTAAGAGGGCGGTAGCTTTATTGTTTATTGCTGCTCTATTATTTTTCAGTTGGAATTTATCGTCCAGGATAACTGCCTTGGGCCTCTTCCTTCGCACGCACACTGCGCTGCAGCCTGCATGATTAAGAGATGAACATAACGATATTCTTGCATTTAGGAGCCAAGTGGAAATAATGAGAAGAAAGGATTCTTCAGTGATAACGATCCAAACAAAGTTTTTCTGAAGATTACTGGAATAATTGCTGCGGTGGCTGTCCTAACACTCGTGATTGTTTTGCCAGTATACTTCACTGTAATTGGTGAGCAATCTCTGATCTATACCATTCCGTATTAGAAAATTCCTTGTGAACTTGGAGTGTACCTGAAACCGAGTGTATTTTGGATAGCAAAAAATAAGTAAACACACAAATTAAAAATAATATTCTGTTCCATTCTGAAAGTACCATTTCTAAAAATATTTTCACATCACTTGTGCCCGAATTCGGATGACCTTCTAGATTAGAATGTATGATAGGTCTGTGAGGTTGCGGTAGGCTGGAATAGTTGAGCCCGGAGGCACAATATCATGGTCAAAAGCATGAGTTGATGAAATAAGATATTGTGAAGTTCGAACAGGCGACCGCTGAGCGATAATAGTAGTCAAGTTGTTTTTTGTTTGTTGTTTCATCAATGAAACAGTTACTGTTAGGCCTACTAAAAGTTTGAGCAAAGTCAGATAACCCATCGCAGTTCTAGTTAGTAGAGAGAGGTCAGAATGCAGCATCCAGGTCACATGACCAGGGAAGGCAGCCGGCGCCGAGCAAGAGTGAAGGAAGCGTAGTAATTCACGAGAGAAATATCGAACTAAAATAAGATATGCATAGTATTAAAAAACGACAAGAAAACGGAGAGGTAATACTTTCAGATTCAGCAGTTTTTTAATTTTTAATTTAGCAATTCAGGATGATAAATTACGTGCTACATAACTTCATCGCTACAATCATCTTCTTCAACTTGTTTCAAGTCAACTGTAAGAGTTAAGGGTTTTCTTTTATGGTGCTGCGTGTATATTCAGTTTTTAAGTATGGAAGATATCAAAATGTCGCTGTTTCTTTGTAGATCCGAACACAACTGAAAAGCCTCCAGGAGATACCACGACTACTCAGGGCGCGGTAACCACGCCCGCCACTACGACCATAGGTGTGGTGACTGTGACTTCTCCACCGGTATTAGAAGAATCAGAGAGATTTGATTGTATCCCAGATGGAAATCCTGCACAAGCAGAGTGTGAGGACAGAAAGTGAGATGGGTGAAATCCATGAAAATATATTTTCTATTATTTCTAGCTGATATAGATTCAACCTGCATAATCCACCTCAATGGTTGGTTTTAAAACATGGAATAGATATTAATTATTTCCAAATATTTTTGTGCGGGGTGCTGGCTATATACCACAGATACAGTCAGATGAATCCCCTTTGAAACTTTGTACACCTTTAAAAAGTCTTTCATCCTGAGGTTTGATTAGGCTGGCTGATATAGGCTAACTATCACTCACTGAAATCCTCACTAAACCTAGCTTATTCTCAAACCTGCTTCGATTATTTAGTTGTACATGGTCACCTCCAACTGGAAATACCAATGCTCCAAGCTGTTTCTTCACTGGGCCGGCAACATATTCGATAAAGGTTGCTACAGTTGATAATATCGATGGCATTTCAACAACCTTGCAACGACGATCTGACGCTCCTGCATTTTATGGAATTCAATTCACAGAACTTGCAGTTGATACAACATATATCTCAAACACTGCACTGCGTATCAAGGTAAAGAAATTACCTGTAGCTCTGAAATGCTCATGGGTGAGCTGTCGCTGACTGCAGATATTCTTACTTCATTGTTTTGTCTACAGATCTATCCTCCTGGTGATCGGTATGAAGTTCCATTAGTTAATGGACACCCTCTCGAAATATCGAAACCTGTCGATTCCATGTATGATGTTAAGCATGTTAATGATGCTGGAAAATTCGGTGTGAGAGTAGTTAGAAGTGCTACAGGTGTTACTTTGTAAGTTTGAGACTTTATCCAATATAACCTGGGTAGGCTCATAGGTAATAGTAGTAATTATTCTACTAACTTAATCGATGTTGCCATGTTTGCTTTTGGGGAGGGGAGACCAACAGTTACTGTATCGTTTGCAGTACAGGTTACAGGAACAAACAAATTCACAAATATTCAATTATGCAAACGAAGTTAAATCAAGTCCAAATTTTTTCCTAGCGGTTCGCTGTACTGTTGTGGATGGCATCGCATTTCCATCGTCATTTAAATTTGTATCGTATGCTTCCTTTGCAGATTTGACACTTCGGTTGGAGAGATGATGTTTGCAGACCAGTTTCTTCAAATTTCAACCAAAGTGGCTTCAGAATATATTTATGGATTTGGTGAGCACATGCACGAAACTTTTAAGCATAGCATGGACTGGAAAACCTATGGAATGTTTTCGAGAGATGAAGGAGTCAAGGTCGGTATTTATCATATCAGAAATTACTGGAGTTGTGCAGATGGATAAATTATCCACTTGACCCCCTTCAATCACTATTCACTGCTGATTTTAATGTACTATCTAATCTAATTTTATTCAATATCTTTCTAAGTTTAATAGTTTGTTATACACAACACATGTTAGCACTTGATCATTACAAAACAATTATCTCTGTTATTTTATTCAGCCCGATGCAAATCTTTATGGAGTGCATCCTTATTTCATGTGCATGGAAAATGATGGCAATGCTTATGGAGTGTTCTTTGTGAATAGCAATGCAATGGGTATATATTTTTTATCATCAGTTAATTTGTAGCTTTCCATTTTGGATCGTGCAAACTAATCAAAGTACTTATCATGCCATTTGTCTATACACGTAATTTAAATGTCGTGCGGTTCGGATCTCCACTTTTCCATACTATTACTATACTATTACATACTATACTATTAAATTCAAGATGAGGTGAGACAGACTGCGCACACAGAGAGGCTAGGAAAAGCAAAGAATAATTATTAACTTATCAACTAACAGAGATCATTTTGCAGTACCAAGTAGTATTTTATAGTGTTATTTTATTATTATTACAAACAGACGTTACACTGCAACCCATGCCGGCCATAACATACCGAACTATCGGAGGTATCCTCGACTTTTATATTTTCCTCGGCCCAACACCTGAAGAAGTCACGAGTCAGTACACAGCAACGATCGGCAGGCCATTCTTTCCACCTTATTGGTCACTCGGTTTTCAGTTATGTAGATATGGCTACGAGAATTTAGTTAACTTGACGAGGGTGGTGAACAGGAATCTAGCAGCTGGAATTCCATATGTATGTAACATTTTTATATAAGTATTTACACTAACAGCATTCAGCCCCAACTAAGTTGTTGTCTCTCTGTATCTGCGGTTTCAGGTGTATAAAAATTTGGAAAAATCAAAAAATCTAAATCCATAGGTTTCAGAATGCCACCGTCATCACCGCCACCGCCATTTGTTCCAGCTTAATCGCCACATTTTATTCACTCTATGTTTATTAAATTCTTCGCTACAGGATGTACAGTATAGTGATATTGACTACATGGAAAGACAATTGGACTTCACTATCGATAATGCATCTTACAATGGTCTTGAAGAATTCGTACGAGATTTGAAGAAAACTAATAATATGAGGTTAAACTTTGAACTTTTTTTTTAAATTTTGATAACATAGATTATTATTCAATTTATAATATTCAATTGCAATAAACTTAATATTAAGTAATTTAGTATCATTAGGATGAAATATAAATTTCTTTTGTCTGATAGATTATCATTATTCACAATTAAATACTATTATTTCAGTTAAAATATGTTCCAGCTAATGTCCTATGGAAGCAATTACTTTAGCAATAGAAGTATTATAATTCATTCAGATATATCATCATCCTCGATCCAGCTATTAGCGGTAATGAAACCGAGCCCTACCTCCCCTTTGAAGAAGGAGAAGCTCAGCAAGTTTTCATTAAAACGCCAAATGGTGAAATCGCTTGGGGAAAAGTTTGGCCCGATTTGCCTGGCATATATGTAAATACTTCAAAAGATTGGGATTATCAAACTGAGGTAAATCGAAGCAATACTAGTGGTTGTAATGACTTATCTTTCTCTTGAAGTTGAATTTTCTTGTTTAGAATTACCGTGCGTATGCTGCTTTCCCAGATTATTATTTACCAGAAACAGCAGTTTGGTGGAAAAATCATTCTGTAGAATTTCACAATCGAATTGAATATGATGGATTGTGGATTGTAAGTTGCTCATGAAATTTCTTATGTTGTATTCCTGTGACTATATCCTGGATTGGATAAGTTTTTAATTTCTGAGCCTCATAGTGCTGCAAGGACTATAAGAATAGGAATATCTTTGAGAAGGTTTTTATTTATTTTCAATATTTCTTAGGATATGAATGAACCAGCATCATTTGTTCATGGTTCACCAAACGGTTGTTCTGCTAATAAATACGACAATCCACCTTATATGCCTCGTAAGTATTGGATTTATTAATTAACCTGATTTGGACGGTATTTCAAAAAAGTGCTTTGTATAATGTTCTAGAACTTGCATCTGGAAGAATTTATGATAAGACATTATGCATGGAAAATATTCAATATCATCCAAAAACTGGAAATTATACTCAACATTACAACATGCATAGTTTGTTTGGACTAAGTCAGGGTCCACCAACTGTTGATGCATGCAGGTATTGTCAAGGCACACTATGCATTATTTTTAATTTATA
This sequence comes from Halocynthia roretzi, assembly GCA_013436055.1. Taxonomy (NCBI): domain Eukaryota; kingdom Metazoa; phylum Chordata; class Ascidiacea; order Stolidobranchia; family Pyuridae; genus Halocynthia; species Halocynthia roretzi. Next base: position 112,027 of record QRAM01000009.1, on the reverse strand, counting down.
ATGATATCTGTTAGATAAAAAGTAATTATGGTTATGTTGTCTTTATGCTCATGTGACATGTGACTCCATATTCATATAACTGATTAAACTTCATCTTGAATTTGGTAGTTCAATACGGAAGCCAATTTATTATTAAAACTGAACTACAATCTAATATTTTTTACCACGCTTTATGACTACATAGTCAAGCTTCATCGGTTAAGTCTCTGTGACTTAATATTCCAGAGCTCTTTGCAAGCTCCATTATATATTGGGGATATTTCACAATAGTTTAATATCTGTTTTTTATTCAGAGCCGCAACTGGTGAAAGATGCATTGTGTTTGGCCGATCAACTTACCCTGGAAGCGGCAAGCATGTTGGTCATTGGCTTGGCGATAATTCAAGTATTTGGCCACATCTTAAGGCTTCAATTATTGGTAATCTTATTTCATTCACATATTCTTAGATGTTTAGATTTCACTGCACATTTTATGGTTGGCTAGAACCAGATGTGGACTGGTCATTGGGGCATTTAAGTAATGGCCAGTGGACCTTACTTATCCATGTTTTTTCTATAAGGAATGCTGGAGTTTAACCTGTTTGGAATCACATATGTTGGTGCTGATGTTTGCGGGTTTTTCAATGATGTCGATTATCAGCTCTGCCTTCGCTGGATGCAACTCGGTGCATTTTATCCCTTTGACAGAAATCACAATGGACTTGGTAATGCAGATCAAGATCCTGCCAGTTTCAATTCAACGTAAATTTCTTGATTGATATTTATCGTAATTTGTCACTTTGTGCTTCAGTGTGGTATTAAATATTTGAAATAATTTTTATAATCTTAGATTTGCAGAAGCCTCAAAGAAAGTTCTGCTGACTCGATACAAACTCTTGCCATACCTTTACACTCTGTTTTATGATTCGCACATGACAGGAGCAACAGTGGCACGTCCTCTCATGCATGAGTGAGTAGAATATATATAAGCTCACATCAGTAATATAAAAATAGTTCTTGAGATAATCGTTCTTTCTCCATGTCAAATAATATTATCCTATTTCTAATCTTATCATCTATTGTCTTGTACTGATAATTTTTATCTTATGTTTAGGTTTCCATCTGATAGCAAAACTTACACAATTGATACCCAGTTCCTATGGGGTTCTTTTCTTCTCATATCTCCGGTATTATATGAAGATCGTGTGACAGTAGATGCTTATTTCCCAAATGCAGACTGGTTCGATTATTACAGGTATTCTTGAATTCTATTTCTGAATATTTTTTTCCATCGATTAGCTGATATTTTCAATATAGATTAATTTGTTTCAATTTGTTTGTCAAAAATCAAGTGTAAATTTTGCGCGGGATATGAGTGTAGTTTTATTATGATCATTATCACACTTAGACCTTGAGCCTGTTTTTTTAGCTACTTCAATTATGATAATAAATCATAATAATAAATAATATCCTGATTAACTTTATCAGTGGAGAAAAAATATCCAGTGTTGGTGAAACAATAGAACTTGATGCTCCTATGGATCATATCAATCTTCATATACGTGGTGGTTCAATCATACCAACTCAAGAACCAAATGTTACCACTTATTTGAGGTATTTAACACTGAACAATCTCTTACACTGTTTCATTAGTATCTCACAGAGCCTTGTCCAGGTCAGCCTTCAACAGAAAGAGGTATATAATTAGATACTAGATCAGCCCTAAGGAGAATTTAATCCACTCTGGACTTAGGTTTCATTTGTTCATTCATTATTCTAGGATGCATCTGAATCTACATGTCAAATTTATTTGAAAAGATTGATGCTATTGGAGACAAACTTCCATGTGAATTTTATAGAAAATATTCTGCATAATTGTGCAGTTACTTCTGTCTTCAATATTACAATTCCATACTAATTACCCATAACACACATTTAAAAAATTCTTTGAACACTGAAGGCATTTAGAATTCAAAACTATAATTAAACAACCCTGCTATTTTTTATATTTTCAGTCGCCAAAACAAATTTGGATTAATTGTTGCTTTGGATGACCAGGAAACTGCAAGTGGAAAATTGTTCTGGGATGACGGCGTCTCAGTTAACACAATTGAAACAAACAATTATACATTAATCTTCTTCACATGCAATTTAGTAAGTGTTTCATTTTCACTCTTTTGATATGAAGTGCTTATATATCTATTTTCCATTAAATAATATAGTTTTAGTTTCTTTATTATTAGTTACTTATGAATGTATCATTGAATAAATATTGTGTGGTCTTGGCCTTTGATTAAATAGATAATTCAAGGTTCTGACAACTTGCAAAATTAGTGATATACCTATACTATGGATGTGTATCAAATGCTAATATTTTGGCAGAATATATTGAAGAACTCTGTGCAGACTATGTTTGATTCTGAAAATATGACGCTTGGAAGTATCAGGGTCACTGGCTTGTTAAATCCGGTCACTGATGTGTTTGTCAACGGTACAGTGACCAGTAACTTCCTTTACAACTACACTACAAAGCAGGTATGTATTGTATGATTGCTATTCATTATATAATTACAAAAATGCATGCAAGATTTTCCATCTATCTTCAATTCTGTTTTCTGTAGTTAGTCATAGAAGGATTAAATCTCGACATGAAAGAGCAATTTGAAATTCATTGGTCAAATCAGTCGATCGCCGGTTCTGTTTTCAAATCCGACTGTTTACCGGAAGAAGATAAAACAGAAGAATTATGTCAGCAAAGAGGGTTAGATAATTTCGAATAATTTGCTAGATTAGATTCTGTTATAATAATTATCAACCAGTATTTGTATACACCTCTAGCATCCTGTTATAGCTAAAAATTTTTCTCCATTTCAAATATTTTCCTGTAGTTTTTTACAGTGGGATCCCATTAACTTGGCATTCCAGAGTGGTTCTGGGGAATATAGGAACTCTTCTTTATTTAAATGCAGTCATTATAATCTAAAAAAAAAATAGTGATATAGACTAGTTCATAAATACAACTTGTAGAAATATAGGTGAATGTATTAACTACCAAATGTAGAACGATTGTGACTACTTTTTAGGGTCTCATGAACATAAAAAGGTTGGGAACTTCTTTCTGTTCTGTTCTGTTTTATATCATTCATTTTATTGTTATTTCAACAGTTGCACTTGGTTACCTGACCCTGCGAATTCTCAAACACCGAGTTGCTTTTTCTCTGGACCAAGATCATTCTTTTCAAGCACATCTACTCCTGCAAATGATGGTATAACCACAACTCTTGAACTACAGAACAATGCTGCTGATTTTTATGGCACACAGTTTTCTACCCTTACTGTATCGACAACATATATATCAAATTCCAAACTTCGGATCAAGGTGATGAGTTACAATTACTTAAAATTCCTTCTGCTTACTTTTGATATCAAATATTTTACCAACTCGTAACTTTTTAGATTTATCCTGATGAAAACAGATTCAAAGTACCATTGATGAATGAAGAAGAGGCTTCAGTTGAATTGCCAAGTGATGCACTGTACTCTGTCGAACACTACACTGATTCTATTAATCATATATTCGGGGTCAAAGTAACAAGACTGGAGAATGGACAAGTGATGTAAGATAATTCTTCTTGTGATATAAATAGGTAGTCAACTAAATATACATTTATCCATGTACAATAGTTTCACAGTAAGGTCGATTGTATTCTTATATTGATATTTTTGTTGCTCCGGTAACTGGGTTGTCTGTAGTTTTAGGGAGTGCGGTTGGTAACTTAGTCATGAAAGCAACATCCACATACACATATACATATATATAGATACATGGATGTTGGTACTGTTAATGATTAAAATTTACACAAACACCATAAATATTTCAAACAAATTTGATAAAGTTTGGAAGGACATTCAGATCACCAGAATTATTGAATTAGAGTATGTTAATTGAAGGGATTACTGTATATTGAAAAAGATTGAATTAATCTCTTCATTTTATTTGTTGTCTTAGATTTGACACCTCAATTGGAGAAATGATGTTTGCTGATCAGTTTTTAATGATCTCAACTTCCGTTGCCTCAGAATATATCTATGGGTTTGGTGAGCACATGCATGAAACTTTCAAACATGATATGGATTGGCAAACACACGGAATGTTTTCAAGAGACCAAGGAGTCGGGGTATAGAGAAATTATGTGTTCCATTATTAACCTAATTATTCAAAGTCCATTTGAATTTACTTTTATCAAACCGACAAATGGTTTTCAACTTACTGCAAGGAACCAAATAATGAGGTTCCACTATATATGAACTAACTCTTCAAACAAATTGACTCAGTTAAGTCATAGATATATTAGCAAGGTGATTTATAGTGAAATATATTTTTTTAGCCTGGTGTTAATTTATATGGAGTTCACCCATATTTCATGTGTATGGAAGAAACTGGAAGAGCTTATGGAGTTTTCTTTGTTAACAGTAATGCGATGGGTAAGTATTTTCTTGTTTTTCCAATCTCACCTATTTCACCTTATTTGGTTTTTGTAATTCAGATGTTACACTACAACCTGATCCTGCAATTACATACCGCAGCACTGGAGGAGTGTTTGACTTCTATATTTTCCTCGGCCCAACACCTGAAGAAGTCACGAGTCAGTACACGGCAACGATCGGCAGGCCATTCTTTCCACCTTATTGGTCACTCGGTTTTCAGTTATGTAGATATGGCTACGAGAATTTAGAAAACTTGACGAGGGTGGTGAACAGGAATCTAGCAGCTGGAATTCCATATGTATGTAACATTTTTATATAAGTATTTACACAACTAGCATTCAGCCCCAAATAAGTGGTTATCACAACTAAAGTAGTTGTCTTTTCGTATCTGCGGTTTCAGACTCAAGAAAATTTGGAAAAATTTAAAAATAGAAATCCATAGGTTGCAATATGCCACCGTCCACATTTGTTCCAGCAAAATCGCCACACTTTATTCACTCTATTCTCATTAAATTCTTTTCTGCAGGATGTTCAGTATAGTGATATTGACTACATGGAAAGACAATTGGACTTCACTATTGATGATGCATCTTACAATGGTCTTGAAGAATTTGTACGAAATTTGAAGAAAAATAATAACATGAGGTTTGAATTTGAACATTTATTTAAAATCTGATAACATAATATTTGTGATTTGATAACGATATAATATTGTTAGTGAGAAGTTTCTCTAATTGGAATGTCGTGTATAGATTATAAGAAGGGATTCATTATGCATTACTTGATATTTAATTACAATAAAATTCATATAAAGTAATTTAGTATCATTAGAATAAAATATAAATTTCTTTTGTCTGATAGATTATTATTATTCACAATTTTTTCAATTAAAATATGTTCCAGCTAATGTCCTGAGTAAGCTATTTGATTTATGTTTTAGAATTACATTAGCAATCAATAAAGATAGAAGTATTATAATTCTTTCAGATATATTATCATCCTCGATCCAGCTATTAGCGGTAATGAAACCGAGCCCTACCTCCCCTTTGAAGAAGGAGAAGCTCAGCAAGTTTTCATTAAAACGCCAAATGGTGAAATCGCTTGGGGAAAAGTTTGGCCCGATTTGCCTGGCATATATGTAAATACTTCAAAAGATTGGGATTATCAAACTGAGGTAAATCGAAGCAATACTAGTGGTTGTAATGACTTATCTTTCTCTTGAAGTTGAATTTTTTTGTTTAGAATTACCGTGCGTATGCTGCTTTCCCAGATTACTATTTACCAGCAACAGCAGTTTGGTGGAAAAATCATTCTGTAGAATTTCACAATCGAATTGAATATGATGGATTGTGGATTGTAAGTTGCTCATGAAATTTCTTATGTTGTATTCCTGTGACTATATCCTGGATTGGATAAGTTTTTAATTTCTGAGCCTCATAGTGCTGCAAGGACTATAAGAATAGGAATATCTTTGAGAAGGTTTTTATTTATTTTCAATATTTCTTAGGATATGAATGAACCAGCATCATTTGTTCATGGTTCACCAAACGGTTGTTCTGCTAATAAATACGACAATCCACCTTATATGCCTCGTAAGTATTGGATTTAATAAATAACCTGATTTGGACGATATATTAAAAAAGTGCTTTTTATAATGTTTTAGATCTTGCACCTGGAAGAATTTATGATAAGACATTATGCATGGAAAATATTCAATATCATCCAAAAACTGGAAATTATACTCAACATTACAACATGCATAGTTTGTTTGGACTAAGTCAGGGTCCACCAACTGTTGATGCATGCAGGTATTGTCAAGGCACACTATGCATTATTTTTAATTTATAATGATATCTGTTAGATAAAAAGTAATTATGGTTATGTTGTCTTTATGCTCATGTGACATGTGACTCCATATTCATATAACTGATTAAACTTCATCTTGAATTTGGTAGTTCAATACGGAAGCCAATTTATTATTAAAACTGAACTACAATCTAATATTTTTTACCACGCTTTATGACTACATAGTCAAGCTTCATCGGTTAAGTCTCTGTGACTTAATATTCCAGAGCTCTTTGCAAGCTCCATTATATATTGGGGATATTTCACAATAGTTTAATATCTGTTTTTTATTCAGAGCCGCAACTGGTGAAAGATGCATTGTGTTTGGCCGATCAACTTACCCTGGAAGCGGCAAGCATGTTGGTCATTGGCTTGGCGATAATTCAAGTATTTGGCCACATCTTAAGGCTTCAATTATTGGTAATCTTATTTCATTCACATATTCTTAGATGTTTAGATTTCACTGCACATTTTATGGTTGGCTAGAACCAGATGTGGACTGGTCATTGGGGCATTTGGGTAATGGCCAGTGGACCTTACTTATCCATGTTTTTTCTATAAGGAATGCTGGAGTTTAACCTGTTTGGAATCACATATGTTGGTGCTGATGTTTGCGGGTTTTTCAATGATGTCGATTATCAGCTCTGCCTTCGCTGGATGCAACTCGGTGCATTTTATCCCTTTGACAGAAATCACAATGGACTTGGTAATGCAGATCAAGATCCTGCCAGTTTCAATTCAACGTAAATTTCTTGATTGATATTTATCGTAATTTGTCACTTTGTGCTTCAGTGTGGTATTAAACATTTGAAATAATTTTTATAATCTTAGATTTGCAGAAGCCTCAAAGAAAGTTCTGCTGACTCGATACAAACTCTTGCCATACCTTTACACTCTGTTTTATGATTCGCACATGACAGGAGCAACAGTGGCACGTCCTCTCATGCATGAGTGAGTAGAATATATATAAGCTCACATCAGTAATATAAAAATAGTTCTTCAGATAATCATTCTTTCTCGATGTCAAATAATAGTATCCTATTTCTAATCTTATCATCTATTGTCTTGTACTGATAATTTTTATCTTATGTTTAGGTTTCCGTCTGATAGCAAAACTTACACAATTGATACCCAGTTCCTATGGGGTTCTTTTCTTCTCATATCTCCGGTATTATATGAAGATCGTGTGACAGTAGATGCTTATTTCCCAAATGCAGACTGGTTCGATTATTACAGGTATTCTTGAATTCTATTTCTGAATATTTATCAGTTGATATTTTACCAAAGATTAATTTGTTTGAGTAAAATCAAGTGGAAATTTTGTTACCCTTCATTTGATAGAGGTTCTTATGTTTGGTTGCTCAAAATATCTCAACTTTGTTATGATTAGTTGTTACTTTTTGTCAAGTTATTAGTCAAGTCAAGTGAAATCAGGTCTTCAAGTTAATTCTAGATGTCATTTACCTTAATATTAATCATTTATTATTTAACGTTTTCTTCGCAGTGGGGCAAAAATGATGAGTAAAGGATCGACGGTAACTCTTGATGCTCCAATGGATCATATCAATCTTCATATCCGAGGAGGTTCAATTCTACCGACTCAACAGCCTGGACAGACAACTTTTGAAAGGTAACTTACAGTATATTAAATGTATTTTAACTCCCATTGGGAAGTACAGGTAAAACATAATATATTGATCTTGATATATTTTTCAATGTTTCAGTCGTAAAAATAAATTTGAACTGATGGTAGCACTGGATGAATCTGGTAAAGCTAGTGGAAAATTGTTTTGGGATGATGGTGTGTCGATAGATACAATTGAAAATATGATGTATACCATGATCAGCTTCTCATGTGAATTGGTTAGTATTTGGTTTTATTTATGTTTTAAAATAGGTATTTAATAATTAGAATCACTTTGGGACAGATTAATGATAATAGGCAGTGATAACCTAACGTGAGGATTTGATATACATTGTATACGCAGTAACATGACCGACTTGATAAAAAAAACACTTTCAATTTGTTTTTTGTCGTGTTCAAGTCGCATAGTTTATTTATTCGATAAGTGCTTGCAATAATTTGTTGATTCTGATAACATGATGACTGATAGCAATATCTGTAAGATCATTCTACTTCACATACCGTATGCTATTCTTTCAGAGCTTATTAAAAAGCAGCATAACACATGATTATGGTGGTTCTGGCAATATAACTCTTGGATCAGTTAGGATCATGGGAGTGTCAGGCAGTGTCACTTCAGTTATTGTAGATGGAACTCCAACAACAAACTTTTCCGTCAGCGATGATACCATGCAGGTTAGTAAAATTTTCGATGGTCTGTATTATATCATGGTGCTCGGTGCAAGAATGTGAAAGTTTGTGTATAAATCTTGTTGAATTATTAGTCTTATACGTTGTGATTAGGCCATATCTGCTACATCAAGGAAATTATTTCCATACTATTCTGCTCGATTTAGCTTATCATTGATGCGAATCTGAAGCTGACGGAAAACTTTGAAATCCGCTGGGAGATCAACAATGAATGGAAGCGAGTTGATTGCATGCCTAGCATGTCTGAAGGTAAGATATTTTAATACAGGTACATTTATACTTAATGCCAATCTCTTGTACCAATTGCTCACACTTGGGACCATTAAATTATGCAGATGCATTATTGTATAGTTTATCCCTTCAGTCAATCATAAACCTATGTAATATACCTTTCTTATACAGTTGCTGATCAGACTTCTTGCGAGGCAAAAGGATGTATATGGGAAGAATCAAACACACCTTCTGTTCCATTTTGTTTCTTCTCATTCAGCGGTTTGACTGACAACCCACAATACAACGTGACTTCGTCAATAATGGGAACCAACAATGAAAGGTTAAATACAAAACTTGTTATGATCAGATGCTGTGTTATTGTTAATAATATGCATATTAGACATTCATATTACTGAAATTATGCTAGGCTTTTGAAAGGAAATTCAATTTTCCGTGAAAGAGTATTAAAGCCTGCTTTAACCATACATTTACAGCTATACTTTATCAAAAGCTGGTGGAAAAGAGCTTTATGGAAAACCTGTCGAGAATTTGCAGCTGGATATAGAGTATCAAACGGACAACCGACTTCATTTTAAGGTGATCTCAAAATTAGTAGCAGGTTGGGTCTTGAAACTGGCCCGGGTATCCTTCGCCAAATTCAACCAATTTGCCTAATTATATCACGTGATATTTTTTTTATTTGTAGATCAAACCACCGGGTAATGATCTTTTTGAAATTCCTGACGAGGTGATCAATCTTGATTCGAGTATATCTTCGAACAAAACTTCTTCATTGTTCTCTGTGGAAGTTAAAGAGTCGCCATTTAATCTGAAAATAACAAGAAAATCATCTGGAAATATATTGTATGAATTATCGTTACATTAATGCTATTACTGGAGTTTCCAGTGAATGAGCTCAATTAAAATTTATTTTATCAGGTTTGACACATCTTCAGCACCGTTCGTGTTCGAAGATAAGTTCAGACAGATTTCCACTTTTTTGCCGTCACAAATTGTATTTGGACTTGGAGAGCACAACCATAGGAGATATAGGTATTAAATTGAAAAAAAAATTCTTCCAATTGATAATTTTTTCGATTCAATTAACTGATTAATTTTGATATTATTATTCCTGGAAGGCATGACCTAAATGGGAAGCGATGGGCTATTTTCACTCGTGATGTAGCCCCGGTTGATGAATGGAATCTTTATGGACATCAGACTTTTTTCATGGCACTTGATGATGTTGAGACTGGGTCAGCTGTTGGAGTCTATTTGCACAATGCCAATGCAATGGGTAAAGACTTATAATATCAACCTGTGTTTGTTATATGATGATGTTTATACTAACTCAATGTGCAGAACAAGTTAACCATCAATCATAATGATTTAGAGGAAAGCCGTTTAGTCACAAACACAGCATATGTACTTGATGTGTGTGTGCGGCACCATATATGGTCATGTGGTGAACTAATCACATGGCTACAGCAACTCTAAAATACGGAAAAAATACTTCACCAAGCTGAAAATCATGCCAGATTAAATGCTGGAAAATTGATGTACAACCTGTACTAAATTAAAATTAATGTTCAACCTTATATATTGCGTATTATCATATTCTATTTTAATCATAAATAAAAATTTCAGACGTTACGCTGCAACTAACACCTTCTTTGACTTACCGTATCACCGGCGGAGTGCTGGACTTTCACTTGTTTATCGGAGATTCTCAAGAAGCCGTGGTCCAGCAATATCATAATTTCATTGGTGGGTTTTTAACCTAAAAGATTTAACCTAAACCTCTGATCAGATTATATTCTGATCACCCATTGAGCTATATGCCGAATAAATTTTTTGTCATACTGTATGTACGTAGGCCTACCGGCTATGCCTCCGTATTGGGGCCTTGGATTCCAGTTGTCTCGGTGGCATTACGGAACTCTCGATCGTGTCAAAGAGGTTGTGCAGGAAATGAGAAATGCTGGAATTCCTTTCGATGTTCAGGTAATAATTGGAGTAGTGAACATAGCTATTCATTCTGAAACAAGTAGTCTACCAGTGTACATCAGTTACATATATTTGTAGTATGGTGATATCGATTATATGGATGAAAAGAAAAGTTTTACGTATGATCAAGTTAATTTCAAAGGTCTTCCTGAATTTGTTGACAATCTTCACCAGGATGGAATGAGGTATGCCCATTGAAATACCAGTTTCAGTTTAAAATGCACAGCTATACTATACACAGATAATTTGAGAATACATTTTCATACAGATATGTCATCATTTTGGATCCTGGTATCAAGATTGAACCAGGATACAAGGCTTATGATGATGGCATGCGTGACAATGTATTTATCATGAATCCCGATGGAACATCTCCTGTGTTGACTGAGGTAATTGTTTTACTAAGTTAAGTTAAAATATCGCGATTTAAATAAAATTTCTTGTTTTGAATCTGAAAATCATTCTCTGGTTATGGAATTTATTTGAACTTTGAATGAAATAAATTTTAAGGGAATTTTTTAACATCAATTGTACAGGACAGTTCTAGTTGCAGAAACTGTAATGTATTTGTGTTATTACTGTTTTGAGGCATTGTGAAATTCATTTTAAGGAATATTCCTAAATTCTTTGCAATAATCTGGATTTATTAATATGTAGTTTTATCTGATATAGTAATGAAGACTTTATTAGGTTGATTACCATCCGATAAGAGTTGGTATAAATTGATGGTAAAGAATTATTCTATGGTATTTTAAACAGGTAAATTATTTTTCAAAATTTTGACAGGTCTGGCCTGGAGACACCTATCACCCAGACTACACACACCCGAACACATCTGAATGGTGGTATCAACAGTGCCTTGACTTTCATTCCAATGTTTCCTATGATGCCTTGTGGGTGGTGAGTTGATCATTTTCATTTAAATTTGTATTTTCAGATATCAAATATATTTGACTTGAAGCATTTTTAGTAGCATGTACTTTTTTTCCAACAAAGCTTTTTTAATGATGTAAATCTTGCAATAACATGCCTGTAACATCGAATTTGGTTCTCGTGTAGGATATGGATGAGCCAGCCAATTTTCAACCGGATGATCCAGCCAAGCTTGAGAACATGAACTGCAGTGATGAATATAATCGACCTCCATATATGCCACGTGAGTTACAAGTAGTATCTATTTATAACTATTCATACTACCTTGTGTTGAAATTGTTGTCAAATTATCCAAATTTCTATCTTGCGGAAATACGATTCCTAGTGTTAGCTTCAATAAATTTGATTGTGTACCATTTATAGAATTTTTCTGTAAATTCTCATTTTTTGATTTAGAAATATTGGGATATGCAGTTGGACTCCATGACAAATCAATCTGCATGGAAAATCAACAATATCTAGGTCTGCATTATGATTTACACAGCTTGTATGGACACACGATGACAACAGCAACATACCACTCTCTTGAGGTGTGTTAATACGGACCCGTTTGGAAATTGTAGAATTTGACTGATATCTAGGGTGGTCCAGCAATCTGCTTGTGGCAGCTTGGTCTACTTTAAGTGCCACCTTAAGCCAGGGTCTCTCAGTCTGTAGAATAAGTTACTCTTATTTCAAATCCTACTACAGGTTGAGAACTGTTCATCCGAAATTCTTGGGCCTTTTTTAAGATTCAATATTCAATTTAATATTTTATATAATATTTATAAAATGGTTTGTAATCTATTCAAAAATTACTGTGGTGTGCTTTGTTATATTCAAATATTCTAAAAGTACCTTAAATTTGGCCTAAATATTATGGGGTCGCTATAGGTGCGGCTAGTGAACTTAGGTAACAAGGTTTATTGTTCCCTGATGCTGGTAAAGTTGGATCATCCTGATATATAATAAACTTATCCTAATTTCAAGAAACTAAAAGTGCATGAATAATAAGGTTTATGTGATGCTATGTTAATAAATATGTTCTCTATTATTTTAACAGAGAATAATGCCAGATGAAAGAAGTTTTGTCGTTACCAGATCGACATTTGCCGGGACCGGAAAGTACGCTGGTCATTGGCTTGGAGACAATCAAAGCCTCTGGCCCCATATGCACTGGGCATTGGTCGGCATGTTCGAATTCAACCTATTTGGAATGCCATATGTAATGCAATAAAAAAAATACACATTCACTACATTGATTAACTTCTCTGTTAGTTAAATGAAAACCACTAATTGATCTGGAACAACATTAAGTGAAATTGATTTCTAAATGGACACAATGATATAGATAACGGCTAAATAACCCTTAGCACATTTAGGTACCTTTGTACTGAATTTTTGATGTTATCATATATATATATATATATAAAATGAAACGTGTTTAAATCAAGCAACTTTAATTAGGGCATATCTGTATATTAAAAATATATACATATATCACATCGGTTCTGTTTTCTATCCTTTAGAATGGTGCTGATGTTTGTGGGTTTTGGTTCAACACCACAGCAGAGATGTGTCAGAGATGGATGGAAATAGGTGCCTTCTATCCATATAGTAGAAATCACAATGGAAGAGGAATGATTGTAAGTGATTGGTTAGTAGTCTAGTGTTTAGCATATCATTAGAAATCTATCCTCAGTGTCACCATGATGTACATAAAATATTTGCACTCAATGAAAATTGTTTATTTCTGTTTACTTTCTGTGGTATGCAGCCTCAACATCCGACTGCATTCGGCCCCGAAGTTACTGCCTCTTCCAAAAAAGCTCTCGAGATTCGTTATTCTATCCTGCCATACATGTACACGTTGTTCCACAAAGTTAACCATTATGGTGGAACGGTCGTCAGGGCACTTGTTCACGAGTAAATTCTTTATTTTTATTTATTTTTCTCCATCTAGAAGAATGAAGGTAATTTCTATGGGTCTGAAGGGTCACTTATAAAAGCTCTTCAGACTGAAAAATTACTGTATATGCTAGAATATAAATTGACCTCTCAACTGTATCGACAACATTATGTTCAGCGTATTAATAGACATTGATATCGGCATGTATGGAACCTAAATTTACTGGCACTTCCATTTTGAATACCTCAATTTCAGTTGTACTGATTATTTTCCTCTTTAGTTTCCCAACTGATAAAAACACTTGGAATGTTGACCGGCAAATGCTGCTTGGAAGTGGTTTTCTCATCACTCCTGTGTTAGATGAAGGAGCTCGTACAGTTACCGGCTATTTTCCCAGAACACGATGGTTCGATTTTTACACGGTTTGTTAAAATCATTTTTCCAATTATTGTCCCTTTTTTGATTGAAATCAACTCTTGACACTGATTTCTATTATACTGCTGTTACTTTTTATTGAAGGGTGAAGAGTTAGCTAACACTGGAAGATTTATAACTCTTGATGCTCCACTTGATCACATCAATCTACATTTGAAAGGAGGAAACATCTTTCCAATGCAGGTAAATGAGTTACATGCTATGTATTATCTGTAATATTCTATATCTTAAGAATTGCAAGCGGATTAAGAAAGGTCAAACAGACCCTGTAGAGCAATAATTTCTAATAACTAACTAATAAATAAAGTTTAGTTCTTTACTTCCTATTGTTTATATTAAGTATATATTTAGCCTGTGTCCAGAAAAATGGAAAATCCGAGTCACCTCTGATCGCAAGCTTGCCGGATAAATGGTCCAGTAGCTGTATTTCCAATTAGCTGTAGCTGTTGCTTAGGTCGAGTTATTGGATTTTTAGACACCAGATGTCACAACAGAGGCATCTCGTAAAAACAATATGGCTCTATTGGTTGCATTGGATGAGACAGGCTTTGCTTCTGGAGAACTTTACTGGGACGATGGAGTGTCAAGAAATGTGTCTGGAAATTACCTGGCTCTACATTTCATGTGCAGTAATGTAAGTACATTACTCTGAAGTTTTTATTTAGTTGTTGCAATTTATATCGGAGGAAATTCTCTTTCTGTCTGGGTATACCTATCTATTCGCAGCACACAGGTCGCAATGGGGAGATAGGTTATACTAATGCAGGTGTTGTATATTGCATTCAAGACCCATTCGACACCCCTTTATTTCCTAGTCTTTACATGATCCTACAAGGTTTATTGTGTTTCTTCCAGTCAACATTAAATTTTATGGTTCATCACAATTCCACTGGACCCCTGGATCTATCAGGACTTCGTTTTGAAAACATAACGGTTCTTGGGATTCAAAATGCTGTGTCAAAAGTCAGTGTCGATAGCGCTGACCATCTAGATTTCCACATGATTGGAGATTACAAACTTGAGATTACTAATCTTGATTTGGTGTTAGATAATGCGCATGAAGTAGTTTGGTCATAATTAACCCTTTGCACGCTCATCTCTCCTTTTGTTGTTACATTACAACACAATTAACTCTGCGTAATTCATTAATAATGTGAGAATTTGTAATCAATCATCTTCAATATATATCAATAAGATATGCAACATAATTGTTATAATATAGTAGAATACAGTAAAGGAAAAGAAATGTAATTAAAATACCTAACAGGTTTATATAAGGAGGGCAGACTTGATGAATCTTAGTATGTACATAGATATTAATCCTCCACAATATCGAGTTTGTTGGTGTAAGTAAGAGATAGATTTTTCCAAACAATATTTTTCAAATCATATTTCAATGTAGTGGTTATTCAGTACATAGGAAACGCAGTAAAAATTCAACACCCTGTACATGTGATCTCAGATAGTGCGTTCCTCGGTTATATCTTTGTACAATATGGCTGGTAGGAATTGGTTCGTGTGAGTTGCATAGCTAGATACAAACATCTGTTAAAACTGTTTTCATTGAGTCTTGTTCTTCGCAACAATTTCGGTAATAGCTCTCGTATCAAGTCTGGCTATGGAAGTGAGATCGATGGTTGTTGTGGTACTTGGTATTGTTGCGACTTCCGGGGTCACGACTTTCACTTCCAGCGCCACGGAGATCAAATAGCCGAACGCGATACCTATGCTGATCGATATCAGAACGATTATGGCATAGCAAATACACGTATTTCGATTTGAACCGCTTGATGTATTCCCACGAAATATTAAGTCGGATTGTGATGTCTGATCAGGATAGTGTCCCAACCCAGATCCTCGTTTAGCTCCTGACGTCATGTCTTCGTCATAATAATAACTATCGTCACCTTCCATTGCTTGAAATTTCTCCCCTCCGCTTTCTTGCTTGAACGACAAAGTACCACCGATGCTAAATTTAAATATATAATACAAACAGATTGGTTGAAATGTGTTTTAGTAACCAGAGGTCCGTGGGTCTCAGTTTGAAAAAGAAGGTTTGGTGGAAGACTGTCCCCATGTGTACCCCCCTCTTTCATTTCCACCCAAGGGTAGAATAATCTAATTCAAAATCGCTACAAAAACACACCTAATATTATCTACTCTTACTTGATTAAGATTTCCAGTAAACTTAATCAGCCTATCCCTAAATTCCATTGTGAAAGCACAGATATGCTGATATAATTTTCATACTTATCATCCAATGGAATATCATACGCAGAAGCATGCAGAATTATTTCACTCTTCAAATTTTCATTAGCAGCTTCCACTGGACTCATGTTTTGAGTACGCCTGTTAAAAGTTGGAATATATATATATGATTACTGTACGAAATGAGGGCAATCCTGTGATCTAAAAACAATTGCTACTATTCCTGTGGAAATTATTTTAAAAGTTTTTAAAATCAGTGAGATGAAGTACACAGGTATAATAATTGTTGGTGGCAGGATTCAAAAGCTATGGTATTTTATCCCGATGCTGTGCCATATTTAATAACTTAGAAACTCTGACGGCCCTTGAGACCTCTGTAGGTACTTTATTACAAATTAAGTATAAAATTTCAAACTAAGGCATGTGACATGACTCACAGGAGCTTCTACGAATGTGACAGTAAAATCGCGTGGTTATATTATATAGTATACGTACGATACTGCTCGGTGGTTAAATGGCGCACATTTTAGTTGACGAGAAGTTGACGTATTACTTTTTGCTGAATTAGTTCTGGATCTGTTGTTAGAGACCCATGCTTGTTCCTGCAAACAGATTTATTCAACTTCAACTTTCTTTTCGCAACCCATCCAAATTTCGTCCACAAAGTCCTTGCTTGGAATAATATACGCAAGAACTATTGCAGATATTCATATTAATACACGGTGGCTATTTTGTCTAGCTAAAACTGTTCAAAATTCGGTTAATTTTAACCCAATGGAAAACTGTGGGTCGTACTGCTTGAATACGGACTGTGTACGGACATATTATTACTTAAATTTTATTTTACTGACATAATTTAAGTACAGTTATCTATATAATCTCCCGTTTTCACCGTATCATCTTCGAAGGTTTAGATCGGTGATCCTTAACCTTATTGGAGGTACTGAACCCTGTAAGCGTCATCAGTACATTCACCGAACCCTTCGTAATTGGAAAATAGTCTTAGAATTGAAAATTGAAAATAGTCTTAGAATTCTTGACCTCTGCCAAACCCCTGATACTGACTCAACGAACCCTTGGGGTTTGAACCCACTGGTTTAGATAATTAAATGCGTACAACAATTGATTACGTAAAACTACTCACCTCTTCCTCAAATTCTTGTATATGATCCATCTCCCAGTCTAGATAGTCGTTTTCTCCGTTCACGGCCATTTTAATTTCTATTTCTGCTCTCCCTGTATTCTTGTAGCATAAATTTCCGAGTTTCCAGACCAGGCTAAATTTATTTCAAGTGTGAACGCATATACATCACCTATAAACAAGCTGGGAACATTGCACAATATGCTCTTTATGGCGACGAGTTTCCGTGTACAAAGATATATTTTGTTTGCAGTACTGTCGGAGGCAGACATTTATTGTTTGCAGTTGGTTTCCACTGCTCTCACGTCATCCTTAAATAAATCTAGATAATACAGAGTAGAGGGTATTATCAATAATGTCCTCTGTTTGCTATGTGTTGCTGATGCTCTCGATGTTTAACCTAGTGATATACATAACTTCAATTTGATACATGGTTGGCCAACTCCAGCAGCATCTGGGATTGAATGCTTTTTTACCGAAGTTCGTCCACCGCATATATATATAGACTCCATAATATTTAGGCCATATTCAGGATATTTTATCATGAACAAACACACTGAAGTAATATAGAAATGAATTACAAGCCATAATATCCCTGCGTCCAATTGCTTAATTGATATTCTAATAGAAAAGATAGGTTGGGACTCCCTGTACAATTTTCATACTCTACGATCTACAATAAATTCCTGTGACGGGCATTTGTATTAGGTTGTATTCATATTCAAATAATTAAAACAATATCCTACAGTACTTGTAGTTGAATTTCAATGGGCAAGTCCTTATTCCTAACTACTAATAATCCCAGTAGTAAGAGGTGGAGAATCATTGTGGTTTGACAAAAAGGAGTTTCCTATAGGAGAGTAATTTAATGATGATGAATCCTTTTCAAATACACGGTGTGTTAAATTGAACTGAAAATGATAATGTTATTTACCTTGTTTACGCCGAGATAAAATTAAACACTGTTCTTGCAAAAGTGTCTTAACATTGGGAGAGGCGCCAACAAGAACCGGTTGGCATGTATTGAATTACTGTATATAGCTGCGATGCGCACGATAGAAATTATAGTTTTTGACATCTGTCAGATTTTGAAATCTCACCATTTGTTTATGATTTAATGAGTCAGGTTTCAGAGCACGGTACTGTGTGTAATTGATTGGTGGCATTTTCAGTCCCAGTTTTCACGACTGTCACGATGCGTTTTCATGACGTTTATTAAAAGCCCGTGCGCCAGCAGACTGCTGCTGCCTGTTTAGGTATAAAAGGGGTCACGTATAAAACTGTCTTCCGGTATTGTCACGCTGTTAAATCTTTGGTAATATCTGCTGCCATTTTAATTTACTCAGAAATACTTTGTCACCGAAAACCACGTTCATATAATTAGTTCGTAATACCACAGCCATTTTACCTTGGGAAATCCTAGTCCTATCCAAACCAGCATACAGACAGACTGAAAAATATCTAATTGTTTTGTTTTGCACGGTTGTATTTATTGCAACATGTTCTTACATAAACAATAAATTTTCGTATATACAACAATATATGCAGAAAATACAAATCACAATAGCGCCTTCCGCCATTTTCTTTATTTCGTCCCGCGTATTTGTACTCGTTTTTCGCGGAAAAGTTTTAACACTGTAATAGTCAGTACTGGAGTTGGTAAAAATGCAGTAACAGCGACAGATAATCTTTGAAGACAAACTTTCTGGTTTTGGCGGCTTTCCCTTTTACGGTTGATCCAACATGGTTCGTTCTGTTCGCTGTTGACTTTTCGCGTTGGATGATTCGTCGTCTGAAACCATTTGTTTTAATTTTCGCTCGTTCGATACCGGATGCTCTCTTCCATTTCCTCCACTCGTGCTGTTGTTGCTTTCGGGAGAATGGAACGACAGTCGCGAGAGGACGGAGAGCAGACGAGATTTTCGTGTCGCTGTCGATCGTGCTTTCAGGAAACGTTGGTGGAAGCGTGATCCCATAAAACTGCGTGTTAGAACATGCACTTGGTGAGGTGTGTAACTAATGTGTGGTTATGTGGTTGGTGAGAATGCCAAATGCGCTAGAAAATATCTCTTGATCGCAAGCACCACAGATTGTTAGTTATAATCGGATTTATTGGTCAAAGAAACAGTAAATAAGCAAGATATACGTACAGACAAGGACATAAGTACAGACAGACCCTCGAATTAGTGGGGAGCTCCTTTCGAATATACACATTACCAACCAGTGAATATGAGTATGTTAAGTGTATACCCCTTGAATGATTCGTTCAATCGGAAACAGGGACAGAAATGGGTGGTCTACTTTTCTGTTTCAATTTATGTACTAATCGGGATTCTGGGATTATAATAATACAAGAAAATTCCCTCCGGGGGTTTATAGTGTCTAACCACCTTCCTCAGTAGCACGGACCCAAAGCATACCCCTAATTCCTAATGACAATTTCCGCCACTGATCGAGAGTCCGCCTGAACAGAAGTGAAATAGCAACAACAGTATAATATAAAATGGTGCAATTTTTTCATCAATTCTAACAGTGTCCGGACCCGCTTTGAACTCTAGCTTGTATAGCAGAAGTAGATTGCGTTTATATTACTGTACGTATCATTAAGTTCAATCAAGATTCTCTAGATAGATCCTCCTCGCGATGGCATCCGACTGGTTGTGTACCTTCTCGTTCTAAACATAGCATCTGAGAGGCGGGTTGGAAAACGCGAACTCAAAAGGCTGTTAGTTGGGGAAAAAGGTAAACTGTATTAGACCCTTAACTATCCTTCCCCGAAGTTTAAAAACATATAAAAAACATTGTCTAAGTCTAGCTTATAACTCTACCGTGAAAGTCATACACTGGTGGAAGACATAAAACCTAATCCTGAAAGATAACATGCATTCAGTGCTATACCTGTGGTATGACATATGTCTTGAATTTTTGAGTTTATATTAAGGTAAAGTGTTCTTAAATTCAGATGTTTTGGGCGCTATTTTTTGTAAGTACATGCACAAGAGCTTGCGTGACAAAATAGTTCAAAATATTTTCGAGATTCTAACTGTCTTTAACCCTATCTCTAAACCGAATAAGAATTGGCCATTTTGCCAAAGTATCTGTCTTTCTAATCCAGAAATTACGTCTTCAGCTATATATCTTGTCGCACTAATTCTTCTTTTTGAACTCCTATAGCCCGACCTGGTGTATATCACTCCTTTCGTACACTTACACGTAATCTATGATGATAATGACGACTGATGATCAAATGAAATAATTCAAGATATAAAGAACATACCTGTAGAAGTATGGATTCAGAGCGCTGTTAAGATAGGACATAATCCTCGAGAAGTTCTGAAGTTTAGTGCATGCCGTTGAACTAAATGATATCCCGGGAATGAGCGCCAACTTGACCGCATACCATGGCACCCAAGAAATAGCGAACAGGGAAACCAACGCCAAAACCATGAGAGTAACTCGGCGACGATATTGTCTCTGAGATAAAAATGATATAATGCGGTATAAGGGAGTGATTTAACCTCTGGTTTGCTATTAAAACTGGATTGTCAACAGGAAAGTTTGGGAAGCTCTGGGATAAGCAGTCAATATAATTATACGGTGAATACAATGTCGCGCAACAATAGACATGTCCATTTAAATGGCGCACAACTATCTGTAAACGTATCAATACGAAAATCGACCTGGTGAAATTTAGGTGCTGCTTTAGTATGGGGCTTCCTGATTTTTGGAGGTTCAGGTTAGAGACAGGGTTAGACATATATTGAATAATAATTGAATAATTTTTTAATTTTTTTCAGATAAACCACATACAATAGACGTGATTTCTTTGTGAACCATGTAAAGTCTCATCAAGTTGTTAAGCAATGGGAAAGGTAAAAAATATATTACAGAATTTATACTAATTCTTAAAAGTTTTTTTTCAACAGAAACTTTACAAAATAATTTTCTGTAACTAGGCTGTGTAAATGTGGAGAAATAGTTACCTGGCTTGTGCTAGCTGTAGAAGCTGTACCCATCATTGTCCATAAAATCATCCCATAGAATGCACAAATCAGCACGAACGGGAGAACCAACATGACGGAGAAATTAAGATAAAGCCAGATTCGATAAACATGATTTGTATGATCCCTGTTAATGAACAAAAACTCGTTAAATTAGGAAAGAAATCTGCCTGAAGTCTTGAACACCGTCGTTCATGAAATTGGCTAAATAGAGACTAATTATATAGAATTTGAATGGGACGACAACAACGAAATGAATGTAAAATAAATCCCAAAAACAATGTATGAAATATTATAGACAATTTTGATATTTAAGCTTTAAATCGATTCCTATTATAATGTCTATGACATTAACATACACAATCAATATATATGCTATGTATATTTACATGCAAATGTCAGGTATTGCGCTGTTATTCCATCGAATCATTTCAATGATATTTGTAAAGTTGTCAACGTCAAGGAAATCAGAACTATCGTTGCCTGGAAACGCAAAATCCATATCAAATCCAAACGGTTCATCAATCGCCAGTTCTTCTAGCTTGAGCCAAGTCGGACAGTACGTACTATTAATCGCAGCCTGTTACGTGACAGAGATAGCATTAGAAAAAGGCAACAGTTCGAAGAAACAGTCAAAATTGTCATAAATCAATATGCCCGTACTTGCTGACACTTTTCAAAGTCCGTTAACGGAAATTCGTAGGCACATGTAGAACACTTGTTTACTCTGCTGTAGAGAAATATGGGAGTGCACAAGATGATGCTTATTATCCATGTTGCTAACGAAATGATTACAGCACTTTTAATCTTCCGTAAACGATCTGCCCACGGCGAAACTCCAGACTGTGTGACGGCGATGTAGCGATCAAAACTCATTATCTGTAAAAGATAGAAATACAATTTATAAAAATACAAGAATTTTTTGATGAAGCAAACTCCCTTATATACATCCATCCGAGAAGCGGAATGTTTTTTTGAGGAGAGGAAATTTTCCCCATGGTATGTATGTTTGTTGGTGTTCATGACAGTTCGAATATCACCAAAGCTCATAATAATCACAGGATAAGGCGAGATAAGAAATATTTTCACTGAATCTACTGATAACTTCCCCAAATATCTTGAATATAAGAAGCAACCGATTCCGTCGAAAAAAAATTCGATAATTAGTTTAAACCTGACAGGGATATCTCTTACATATAAAAAATATTTTATCAGTCACAAGCTCTTTGTCTGTTTTCTCTATTCGAGTGACAACTGTTTCGTTACATTTAATTTTTACATTTGAAAACTAACTTATTCGAAAATAACTTCATTTTTAGAGCATGAACTCTGAGATACAGTCGCAGAACGCTATTCTTGTATATGTTGATGATACGTCATCTGTTACGATACGAAACAAACGCTGCCAGTGTTAAGGTTTGTTTATTTCAATACCTTTTTTATTCTATGTAACTACATCAGTTTTAGGTCAGTAGTATCTTACCCGGTAGGGCTGACAGTTCGAGAGACAAATCACATTTAAGATTTATTACAAATGGCTTGCGTGTGTTACGCAGGTATCAAGCTGAGCTTAATCCAGGATTTTTCTCAATAAATATTATATTAGCTCTTTGCCCTATTTTGCTACGACCTTGCAACAGAGTACATGATATACCTGTACTTAATAATTCCCTATTTCAGAAGAGCTGGACAAGTTACTTACATGTTCTATGTTATATAAACTAACAGGTTGCAATTCGAATTCGACCAAGTTATCAATAACGTTCTCGGGAATTTTTTAAAGGTGAATATTGTTCTTACTTCACACCTAAGGGGGAATGAAAAAGTCTTATTAATGAAACGATTAAATGACTATCAAGAAACTTTGTACACAAGACACAAAGATAATTAAAAATGTTAGTTTGATCCCAGGAAAATGACAATCTCGGATAAAATAAAAAAGTGTGTGGTTTCCCGTTAAAAATATGAGGAAAACTCTGAAGAGGGCGTTTCAAAAATTCAAGATATTGGTGAGAGGTTAATATTAGTACATGTCTTGATGCTAATTTAAGATAAAAACCTGTTCCTACGACTGATCATGACGTATAGTATTTATCATTCCACGTATTTGTTATTCTAGGTAGATGTACCTCTGACACTACTTTGGTAATCATCCGGATATTGATTATTTCGTTAGATTTGGATTCCCAAGAGATTTTAGTTGTGTTAATCTAAGTTCATTCCTTCTGGTATATAACCATGCACTTCTATTTTGGCAGTCGATTTTGACACAGCTCTACCTCTCTCATAGGCAAGGCGGGATAAGGCTAGTGCCAGCTTCGTATCCAACAAAACACATACCGTAATTTCCGGTCCATATTCCATGGCGTAAAAAAACGTCACGATTGACAATAAGGGAGGAATTTTACATTACATGCGTTAAGAGAGAGATTAATTGCTTTCTAGCATATGGAGTGGACATGCTACTCTTGCTAATTGATTGAGAGATTTGCATTGATTAGTATATATCGAGTGTATTAAATCATTACCACCCTGCTAGTTAGACCAATGAAAAAATACTGTTGTATACTCACTCTTGAAATAGGCAAATAAGTTGATCATCGCCATATATACGTAACCTACAATTTATCATCTTATTGCGAGCGTTAGAAATCCATTGAAATAAGGAATCACGAAAAAGTGAATCCTCATTTCCTTTTTGATTACCGAATTCGCTGGTGTGTACGTGTGTTTAGGAGTTCCTTTGACTGGTCATATATCATATGACGTCGGACAGAAACCGAAGATGGAATCGTTTCTGTATTTCCGCCCTGCCAATTGACGTAATCTATCCTGTATCGACTACTAGATCACCCCCCCCATGAGTTCACAAGAACAATTTATTGATAAGATATCAAACTGAGCGTGGTGAATGGTTTTTTGTCATGACTATCTGGTTATTACTTTTCGATAATTACTCAAATATTGGCGCGGAAATCCCAGGATAACCACTACGCAAATCCAGTCATTACTAGTGATTTTATTCTTACCGTTAAGAAAAATATGCTTGCGTAATAATTGACGAAAAGTATTCCCTCCTTTGCTTTACAAAGTGTGGTAGAGAACTCCCATTTTCCGGCCATTTCACTCGAGGCAGTGAACGGGAGCATTAGAAGGAATAGGGTGTCCGCCAGGGCCAGTTGCAAGACGTACCTAGAAATAATTCATTTGCAAATTATAGAAACCCTCTGTTCTATAGATAGACTCTCAGTGTTACGTTTTCATAGCAACGTTTCTTTGGGTAATTTTAACGTGTTACATTTCGTCTCAAGTACTGTACTTTCTTGTCACGAATTCATTTCTCGAAGGAGATTTCGCATGCATGATCATGAGGCCGAACTACCACCGTGCTGGTAATAATGCTTCATATATTGCAAATAGAACGCTATCACGATTTATTACGGTAGAACCTCAATACTGCAGTCGTAATAAATTATATGCAGTGAAATGAGTATCGAGCTGCGCTCTTGCAGCATTTATGTAATATAAGTTATTAGAGGGATAATTGTATTTAATATTTGCAAATTCAAGAAAATGTTTGGTATAATATATGGATATGCAATGGACGCTGCTTATTATGATCGCAGATGATGTTGGCATGAAATGTTTTCCAACATACTTCAATGTATGACATTATATTCAGTTATTTTGATCGATGCATCTGCACCCCGAAGTGATTTTCTTGTTAATAATTTTAATTTAAAGAAAGGGGAGCGACCTATGAACGAAGAGAATTCAAAATTGCTCCTATTGCACGACTTTGACTCGAAGGTCGCCGTTATTCAAGGGAAGGGTCTTCTGTATTGAAGATGTGTAATAGGTCATAATCTGATGTAATAATTTCCAAAAGAAAATTTTCGTCAAACTGTGTACAATCAAATCAGTAGTACAGTAATAGATGACCAAGTTTCGTCCAATAAGTTATATGGAAATTGCAATTGAAATTTGAATGGTACTTTGCACAGTACTAATTACATTTTTATTAGTCAATAAGTGTTTAATATTCTGCTTGGAATTTTTATTGTAAGTGAATGAGGCTTGGCTTTTTTTCTTCTCACAAACCGGATTGAAACGTGTGATACGTTCGCTATTTGACAATTTATGCTCGTGGTTGAAAACTTTTCCAAAACATGTTTCCACTAGTTATTTTTAGAGGGAATAAACACAGCAAAATTTAATTAAAATCGGCGACTATTTCCACGTAGTCAGACGTTTATACGTCCATGATATATTCACCCAGTAATAATACAAATAAATAAAAAACTAAAGAGATGCCTTGTTTACTTCACTTCAAGTAAATTCAATGGTAAATAAAAATCCATTTGGGAATATTCGATGACTATTACTATAGTGAATTTAGTTGTCGTGAGTCGCATTGAATTTTGACATCGGATAAAACATTCCAAAGAATAATTACGTCACACTTACCAGTTTGACACCGATTTTTTATATTCTTTCAGAACGATGATAACGAAAAATACAATTGCATTTCCGAAGAGTCCGACGATAACAATCAATATCATAAAAACAGCCATATCAATGTTGGGCTTCCAAAGATCACTGCAGGGATTGAAATCGAACCCTTGGGGAAAAAAGAAACAATACATAAGGTAAGAAAAAAGCCTCATATTTCCCCGAGAAAAAAAGGGGTAATGAGCACTCCCTTTTTAGGCAGAGTGATTAACAATTTATTTATAAAACTTTAAATACATGAGGTAAGAAAAAAAGCCTTATATTTCACGGGGAAAATATCGAAATAAATGAGATGAAATAAACGTAAAATTTTAACACTTCGTTTTTGCAATTAAAAATTTATTTATAAAAAACTTTTACACTTCGTTTTTGCAATTAAAAATTTATTTATAAAAAAAATTTAGCTTTCTTACCACGAAGACGTTCTATTGCATCCATTTCTGTCGTATTGGTTAAAATCTTTTTCCAAATTCCGAAATCCGATGCTACTATATCAGTTAATCAAGCGTGATGTTTTAGCGTATCAGTGACTGGCAGTACAAGCTTGTCCTAGCTAAGTTATTTTGATATGTTGACTGTTCACGACAAATTACAGAATACAGTAGATACATCGACTAAATGCCGACTCCCTTTTTTCTAAATTCGTGCAATCTTAACGGTAGAAAAAATACAACTGCCCGATAGTGCGGTTTGAGCCACATGCACAAGACTGTCATTTCCGTGACATTTAGCAAAATCATTACGTTTGAAATATTAAGTAATGCCTTAGCCAATCTATTGATCATGTATCTATCTATACCTATTCTTTATTCTGTTTTGACAGCATAGTTGGATATACTCAATCATAACTGTATTATCTCAAAAGAAAAAAAAGGGAATTAAATAAAACACAGTCGATTTTAAAAACAGTATTTCATAATAAAACCATATATTGATTGTCATGAATTGACCGATTAAACGAGTCTTGATCCAACCTCTAATCTAGCACTGTGATTCCCAACATGGTATGCTCCGAAGAAGGGAAATTTAGATATAAAAGGGACAATTTGCAAATTGTGGATTGAGAATCAATTTTTCTTATATTTAAATATTTCTTATATTGAATGATGCTTCTGAAAATTGTATTTAATTGCAGTTTTATTCCATGTCGGTTTACATCATTACATATATTTCTTCATTTATTTATCAGTTATTTTCCCTTGCATAATATACTAGAAGGCGGCCTTTTGTGGTTTAAAGATGAGCGAAAAAAAAGAGTTGGGAATCACAGGTAAAACTGTCAGCTCTTGTTGTCACCGAACCACTACCGTCACTCGAGTCACTTTGTTAAATTGGTATAATGTTACTTGTTAACAAATTACAAAAGATATTTTGCAAAGAATTTATTATTCAGCTCTTCAATGTCCACCACCACCGGATGCAGCAGCAGAAGCTGCTGTGATATTAACATAACAGGGAGGAACGAAGGCGTTTGGATCGGCTATTGACTTGATCGCTGCATAAGTAGATGATACTCCACCCAGCAAACCAATGGCAATGATAATTACATGAAACGGTATTTCCCATTTTGGCATTTGCCTGGAGAAACATAAGGAAGGTATGATAAAATTTAGTTAATTTAGGTAATTTGACTTAGAGGTAGAAAACAAAATCGAATTTGAAATGTTGACTGTTAAGTGATTGCTGGAGAGAATAAGCTATATATATGTATTTATAAAGATCCTTTTTAACAATAGATACCATGCATACTGAAATGCTAGGGGGAAATGGTAATTAAACTAATATACATAATGAAAAGGTGACTGTACTGTATAGCTTTTTATGTCGCAACAATATCCAGTCTTAAGCATGTTATACTTACACATCTTCCCACATCTTTCCCTTTCTTCTACTCATTTTCCAGAAAAACAAAGACGGAAATACGAATGTGTTGAGTGTCACCGCACTGCCTCCGACCAACGCTAGTATATGACCGAAACGAGGGCAAGTTTCCGCTGTGAAAATCACAACCAACGTGATGAGGCTTCTCACAACGACACGTTTAACACCGAATTCTGTCAAATATGATCGAAAGAACTTTTAGAAGGACATAGTGAAGGTAAAGTAAATTATATTTTTAATCGTTCAAATTCAAATCGGATGGAAGAGTTGAGGAATTCGCTTTACTGAACGAGTTAAATATGGAATTGTTTTCATTTAAATTTACTGTGTGACACACGATATCACTAATGTTTATTAAGATGGTGGATTCAAAAGGTTGTGGATATTGATAAACGTTCAGATAATGAATCTACTCTCGCATAATAAGAAGGATTTAAACAAACCCGACACATTATATTATGCCAAAGCACGAATGCATAACACGATCATTCAGATGTCTCATAAAATATCTTTAAGTCGTTGGCAATAGGTTGCTATACGTTAAATTCCAGGAAAGGGTCTTAGGTTCAGTGGAGTATCGATTGGCGGCACGAAAGGACTGTCCGGTCCGGTAGTTAGCAAAATGGGATGACAAATTTATCCCAGGAGGTAAAAATGGTAAAGTGTTGCAACAAGGTTTGTTCCTGGTTGCCTAACGTCATCTATTTTCCAAGTAAAAGCTGTTATAGGCATATATACCCAGATTATTTGGCGTATAGCGGTCCAAAGTGGACTTTGTTCAAAGACAAACTAAATTTCTCGCTTATTATCTTGAATAAATAATACAATGGAATATTCTTCCACCCGGGGTACTCCGAATACTGTAGAAACGTCCCTGGTTGAGTTCACTTACCATCAGGAACATTGAGAGGCATCTCTAGAACTTGACTTAGCGGATTTTGTATAATAACGTATGCAAACGAAAGATGCATAGTGATCAGTATCGACGCGGTAACTTGCATCCAGCCTGGAGATAACGAGTCGAATATGTTGTCAGACACCAGATCACCGTATACCCCGAATCCGACTGCTCCAACGGGAATGTACATACATAATATACCTGATAGAAAGAAATGGAAATATTGCTTACTCTGCAGCATTATTATTTCATTTTTTATATCTTTAAAATTATAATGTTATGCGAAATGGAAACTATATTCTTTCCAAAATAATACAGGTTTAACATCAATTGTCCGGCATCCTTGATTAAAGGACCGAGTCGGTTTGACAGATATTAATACTCTACATCGAAACCTTCAATACACCTGCCAATATGTCTAAAATACTAAAAAATATTTGTAAAATGAAATGAAACAACTACTAAATGCAAATTTAGTTTGCGTCATACATAATAAATCAGAGGAAGACAGTCCGGTCACAACCACTAGCTGATGTTTTTAAAAACGCGATCGGCGTCTGTGGCCACTCTATGTAAAAGATGGAGAAAATACTTTATCTAGTTCAAAAACAAATTAACCAAAAGCCGGATTAACTGAGGTTCGGAATTAACAATGCGGGATTATGATGTTCAACCTGCAACCTCGGAAATTTAAATTATCTTAAAAGCTTTAGTAATTTCTCCTGGACTGAACTGCATTCACGTATGTATTCTTCCTTAGTGAGCCAACAATTCCTTGGTCTAGACTCGATGACCCCTACAAACGATACATATTTTTTTGCAATGAATAATAAACATGACTAGTCTAGACTAGATAACGTCCCAAAATTTCTTATTTCCTTCAATATTTAGTCTTAGTAAAACTACACATAGGATAAAATAAATATGGTACTTCAAAATAACTAGAATTTTATCATACAGTAAATAAACTGACGTTTGCATTATACAGGTTGAAGCTCTTCAAACCGGCAACTAGGAATTGACCAATGACGGACCACAGAAAATGCCTAAAAATTGCCTGGATTCGGAGATTCATTTTAGATGCTATTGTGAGTATTGTATACATTCGTGCCAAGTTTTGTTGAAAAATGGTGACGTTGTTTGAAGACAGACAAAGAAAAGCAGCCTATTGTGCTTGTTTAATATATGGGTTGCACCACCTTCTGCATCATGGGTTAAAAACACCGTGACATTTCTTAATGTATTCGGTATAATACAACACGGGTCCCATTGTTCACAGTACTTCATTATTGACACTCGGATAACAGCATATACAAGCAATTGATTAGTGGACACATACTATTAATAAATAGACAATAATATAGTATAATCAACCAGTAAAACTATTTCCTTTTGTTACTACCGGAAGGTTTGTCATGAAAACGTTATTTATTTTTCTACCGCCAGTTCACACACTAATTAGAATGTCTGGGAAAATTCCAGCTATTTTACATAAACCTAGTGTTGTATATGTTGTCAATCTAATTCAGCAGACATTAGTTCAATCAGTTGTGTAAGTTTAATAGTTTGCACATTGCTGCATTTATTTGAACGAAACAATAATTCATCAATCTGTCGAACTATTCAAGCACCATCACGACTAAAAAGTAACAGAAACTTTTCGAGGATAAATTTCATGGAATCCGGTTGACTTTTAATTTGAAATCTTGCTTCATTTAGCCAAAAGGTTTCTTGGTTAAATGGTATTGCAAATGAATAATCAAGATAAATGTAAAATCGTGTCACCGCATTGGTGGTTCGAACGTGATCTGGCATGGACCGTATAGGGCAAAACCAGTTTTTCTCTCTCGGTACTATTTCGATTAATAACAGCCATGACTGCAATAAATTAATTTAAGTTTTGTGTACAACTATCATAGAGACTCAAAAGTGCTTTTATAGGTATTCCTATTTTGGTTCCTGTGGGACATTCAGAGCTGTCCTAAGTAGGATATTATCACCTCCGGGCATCATGGAGCCCGGGCCCTCTTTTTTTTCTCTTGTCATTTCTATTAATTTATTCATCAAATAATACAGCTCGCCTCAACAATCTACTCCGATGTTAAAAGAAAAATTATGAACAAAAGTCAAATTAAAAGTTAAATTATCGATCAATCATCGCGCGTCTGGCGTGGAGCAATCTTTAAAGACGTTAGGACACGCTTCTGAATTCTCGGTAGAGTATTTTGCGTACAAATGTTCAAGAAGGTTTAAACAAATAGTACCTTTTTTCTCAATTAAAGAAATAGCAAACAGATTTTCGAACTATTGACATTTAGATAGGAAATGTCAAAAGGACAAAAGTAGAAATGATTTTGATATAAGAACTAAGATGTGATGAGTGACAATTGTGTATATCCACAGACATGGAACTCTTGGATAGAAGACTAATGGCGAGCTGCGTCGTATTAAATAGCCTCATTACGTAAATACCTCAGAAGTTTTACATATTTACCAAATTGATTTATCAACTTGTTTGATGGTAAATACCAATGATATGATGTATATAATCTATGTGCGTTTCTTATTCAGAGGGACATCCGCTAGATGGTGTGCAGGTGACTCAAATTGTGTGACGCGTCTCACAATCGACCCCACTGTATAAATAGGTAAGATATAGAATTTTTATGGTTGATCACGTGAGTATTCTAAAGATTTGATGTGACTGTTATTGTCGAACACAATCAAACTATTAAATTTATCGTTAAACGAATATTTGATCGTTAGGTCTTAAACTTTTTTAATAAATTATTGTTTGGTTTATAGTAGCAAAGGTCACTAAACTGTAGTATTTTATAAAAGGAATGTGCAATTTGTTTTGACTATTTAGAATATGGGGATCGTCTCGAATGTTTCACGAATCTAAAAGAATTATGTAATATCTTAACCCAAAAAACTCTTTTCTTTATTCTGTAATTTTATCGGCAGTGACGTTCCGGTTGGCCGATATTCGGTAAAATATGGAATGCGTAACAATAGGTAGACCGCGATCCCAGATTTTTAATATCATAGATAAAGGAGAAACTGTGCGTTTAGGGTCGGGTGTTCGTGTGTCCATAACTCCAAAAGTTCACAAATTTAAACATCTGTGACATGATAATGTTTATTGTTATATCGTTAATGTTCCCTGTTCTTGTATTATTTACTTCAAGTTGATCGGAACTACACGCCCCATGATACTAGACCTACATCGGTAAAAGCGGAAACAAACATTGGTACAAAAACATTGTTGCATCGGTATTATTTTATTAGGGGTAGTCGAGTGCTGGGTGGTATTAATAATAATAACATTTTGTGTCCTGTTGCTTGGTAATAGAACTCAATGATGAATTGCTTGGCAAACTTTACAAGCGGGAAAAGGGAGGAGAAAGATTACACATTTCTGACCCAACGCTCATATGAACCCTAATCCTAACGGACTTAGCTGGATTAGTTCATTGAAATACATAGTTTTGGTAAAAAAAATTACCTCATTCTACTTACATGACATTGCAATCAATACAGTTTTCGGAAACTTCTCTGGAACTTTCATGTCAGCTTGTATGGTTGGGAATGCAGCCATTCCTCCAAAGCAGAACAATATCATTCCAAACGCCAGGAAGAATGTGTCGAACCCACGTGTGAACAAATTTTCTAGGGTGAAATGAGAATTATGTGAGTTGAAAGTTGTTCTGTTTATTTCTGTCTTATTTTTAGTGAAATTTTAAGTTTATTAAATTTGGATGAAGCATGGTAAAACTCCGGTCACCCTCTGTATTGTCCCTGGTACACACCGGCATTACTCTCATATAACACACCATGTCCATGTGTACATTCTACAGATTCCATCATATCGATACTGGCATTGCCATGAAGATATTTTTATAAGCTAAATTCAATTTGTAAATTGATAATTAGTCGAAATGTAAGCCAAGTCTAAATTGATTCATAATTAACCGATACACCTTAGGCTTAGTGTTTCACATCTTCGATTGAATATGCCAGCATATTCATCGGGCAGTTTCATATTTTAGGTTTCACAATCGAGATACACTAATAAAACTCTCTTAATTGTCAATCATCGTCTTGATCGCCTGGTACATATCTTGTGATAACCAAAGACGTCAATAGACGACAGTTGCGTGGTCGGCTTTCTTTCGATGCTATCCGATTTCTTTTGTAGAAATGGGAATAAAATTCTGTAGGATTTGTGGAGATGCAGTTACGAGCGAATAATGACCCCGTGAATCACCTCTCATTCCATAAATCAACTTCTTTTTTCAAAGTAAATATGGTCGTACCTGGTTCTGTGTGCTCCAGATAAGCCATCGTTTCATTGGTCGCTCTTTCGATATCCATTATGGCCTGAATAAATATGAGCAGGCACGCAATAGCAGTGGTTACTGTTGCACCAAGCGCGATCGGCCTGCATTAGGAAACATACATATTTTATATAACAAATATGAATTCATTACATGTCTTCATAAATATAACAGTCCTATCTATTTTTCATTGTTCACTTCACATGTTTATTGACACAAACTATTGGATTTTAAATGCATATTTCTTTGTAATGAGGGGTCCCGTATCCAAGACATGCTACAGGCTCCGTACAAGCTCAATCCGTTCCTCTGCCAATGCGGTATTTCATCGAAATGCAACGAATATTCACACAATCTACTCTATAACCAATAATGGGATCCTTTAGCAACCAGTTCTCTTGATTACAAATTGATGTCACAATTTAAAAGTTGCTAATGGAGTTTTGCAAGTTCCTGTAATTTTTGTTACCAATTACAGTTCCATATCACCACTATCTAACCAGGATTTAGCCTACAGATTCAATCCAGAACGCTCCTTACGGCAAGGGTTATATTTATGGGTAAGGTATTGATGTATCCCTGAATTATTCCTCTGACGTAGATTTTCATCTGAATATATCCTACTTCGAAAATATGTGTTTACGAACTCTACATGGACAAACATTTGGTCTTATATTTCTTGTTAATGTTTATCAAGTATTGTTTAATTTACACTTGAGTTATTATTCTCTAGCAATGTTGAACTTACGCAATGATACAAAATTACAAACGAAGAATACGTTGAATATTTATGAGATAAATTAAAAATTTCAATGGATTTTTGAAGGTGTACATTAGCGTGTATGTTAGCTATATATCGGGACATGAGATTTGAATATCATAAATTATTCACAAGTAAATCACACTCGTCATGTCTACATATCCTACCGCCTGCCATTAAGATGTCTCAGAATTTCATTAGAATGGATTTTTGAATTTAACTAACAATAAGATTCCATTTTATCAAATTTCGCGGCTACAGAGCGTCCCTTATAGTCCCTACATGAATAGCCGAATTATCACTAAGTAATGCTCTCTGGAGACTTGCATTTTCATGTATTGAGGTATTTTTGTCGGGTTTATGATATAGCGACCTGTAGGACCTCTTCATAACATATGGTACATACCTAAATAATTGCCAACATGCAACATAGAGTATATATGTAGGAATAAAAATATTTACCAAAAATCTTTGGGGCTTTTCAGCCAGCAAAATGGAGCCAATATACCTCCTATGATCATGACCCAGTAACAAAGTGACATGTCAACGTTTACCTGGAAATATAATTGGTAAATATTGCGATTCAATATGACGACATATGATTTTCATTTCAAGGTGCGTGAACTCCAACACGTAACACTCACCTGGGAGAGTAATGATTGAATGTTTCCTGATGCAATCAATAGCAAAACAACGCAAACTCCAAATAACGTGAAGTAAACGGAGATATTGACGATTATTCTGATGAACAAAAATGGAAGGACTTTTATTATGGGAAATATATGTTAAGGTAATACGGACGTAAAGGACGTTTCCAAGGAAACATTCTTGGGAAAATTACTACGTACATATGATACGTATACTATTACTATTTTATTGGACATGTGTTAGGTTTATATAATGTCATGTATTACATGTACATATACGTAGTACGAACCAATGATTGAGCTCGAGACACGGAGGCGTGTACGCATACAAATCACAAACCAATCACGCTGAACAATATCCCTTTATCACAAAGAAATAAAATAATGTAACAATGTTGTGTTTCTTCCATGCGGGCTAATTCCAGGAAAAGGATGAATGAAAGTATTGTGTGTACATATAGGAAATCAATCTGCGCGCGCCCTTCCGAATCACTTTGGTCGATAAGTTCAAAGCGTCTTGTTGCTTTGAGCGCTAATTTCATTTGCGATATTTCAACCATGACGTGTCGCAAGTCAAATCATAATATTTAAGATTGATAGTTTCTACTACATAGTATTCTTAATTTCAAAGAATGATTTACTCTTTCAAATTACGCTTTTTTATTCCCTATTGGAGGATTGGAAATGTTGGACATTATATGAACCGTTCACCCATTGAGAAAATTCCCTACCTTCCAGGTTTACCAAAAGCGTTCATGCCAATGGTTGGGTAAGGATCTGCACAATTATGTCTTAGATCTGGATTGTGTTTCAGAAGAACGCTCCAACATCGTCCAAGTACTGAGCCAGTGAAAGATGAGATCGCAGCACAAAGAAAAATAAGAAAAATGCCGACCTGAAAAGCAAGTCATTATCATTATTATAATTTGTGATGTTTATCGTCAATTCCTTCGTAAGATAGGTTTGTTTGCTTTGGTTCTTATCAAACTACCGTGTGCAAATTCACCGTATACATTAGAAGATAAGCTACAAACAGAGAAAACCTATTTAGATCTTACCCAACCAGCATCTCTCACAGCTTTTGGAAGAGCTAGAACCCCACTTCCTGTCATTTCACCGGTAATGAAGAGAAGCGCTGTTGCAACAGTGAGTCCAGATTGTACTGGGGCATTTTCGACTCCGTGATCCTAAAGTAAAGCAACAAAAATGTTAAAAAGAAATTCACTTCACCTCTAGTAATTCGTCACCTAACGTCACTCTTCTGCGGGTTATAATCAAGATAGAATTAATCTCAATGGATCGAGTCAAAAGGTCAAATTTCAAATCGTTCTATTAGCTTGAACAGAAAATGACGCTTGGCGCGCGGTCTGAAATTTGCGGATCGGTAATTCTAGTTTCCGTAAAAATTTTCGACCACTAAGTTTCAAACACTGTGAGCACGTGGTTAACACACCCGTAAAACTGGCAGTGTACAATGTAATTAAAAAACCACTGTTACAAACCACGCAATTAAAAATCACCACTAGTAAGCAGTTAAGCCTGCAAATATAGATTTGAAATCTCCATGATTCAAATACCTCATGTTTTGAAGACTTTTCTTTCCCGTTGGAAGAATCTATTAGTTCTACCGACTCTGGTTGTAATTTCGTGCTATCTGCCATTGCTGCTGCTGTTGCTGCTCTTTGAATTGCAACGAAATTTCACTCAATTGACAGCTATCTAACCATAGGGGATGCTTAACTTGATACCGAACGCGCGTATCGTGAAATTCGATATTCGTCAGTTTGTTGACACAAGTAATGCAGTGTTGGCAAATCGTTAAATTTCTAGTACGAATGGATGTGTACTGAAACGATAACGGTGTTTGCTTGACTAAAGTCCTGCTGGAAATTTCGTAATATTTACTTACAAACACTACGATTCCTTACGCTAACTCATTCCAACTCGATTAAGGTCAAAGATGAATGCATAAAAAGGAACGATGCTACTATAGTGAATAGTCTACCTCATTTTTCAGGGGTACGGATTCAGGTAAGGGGTAAAATTGAAGTGAGGCAAAAGTAATTCATAAAAGATATTACCTAACCGTAACCATGAGCTAAAAATAAGGTAGACTATCGTCGTTCCGTTTCGTGCACATAGGTACAGGTACATAGCTCGAATTTGCCGGTCTGTTGAAGAATTCTACTCACAATTTGAAAAAATATTATATTGCACTAGAAGCTGCATAATAAGGTGGCACCGTTCCGTTTTGTGCACATAGGTACAGGTACATAGCTCTATTTTGCGGGCTGCTGAAGAATTCTACTCACAATTCAAAAAAATATTTATATTACACGGGAAGAATTCTAAGGAAATCACATTTCGGGCTCCTAGTCCCTGAGGCACCCCTAGGCTTCAGCATGGCCGACCTTGTGTATAATACGTCCTGATAACACATTAAACTGTAGACACGTTATTTATTTACACTGTATCGAGTCTTCGACCTGTCTTACACCATTTTACCACGTAAAAGTCTCTCGTGAGTCATGATCCTTTCCAATAAAATACATTGTCCTCACTGAACTGTATGCATCATATTCGCGGCAATTTCAATTTCAATTCACTACTCCAATACGTGAACGCAATTGCATCCGGTTCAAAAGGAATCCTACCTCCACTTTTCCATATGTGCTCAAACTACGAGAGTTATTTTACACAAACGCAAGTATGGTAAAAACAAAACGCAAAGTGATATTGTCACCAGATTTAACCATTACATTCCCATGTATTGTTGAGATTTGAAGAATCATAGGAATCAAATTACATTTTCTGTGCGTCCTGTACACTTCGAATTCCATTCCTGTTAGTGGAAGTACAATGTAATATAAAATGAGATACATTTGATCGGTGTGAGAGTGGCGTGATAAAAAAAGGTTTTTTTTTATGGGACCTCTTCGTTTGATAAGTCTTAAGAACCCCCCCCCCTGAGATATTTTGCCTCGATTTCTAACCAACGAGATTTCATTGTAATATTGATTGAATTTTAATTAATTTTAATTTTCCAATTCTTTTATATTTTGCACCAAACCAGACTGAGACTGCAACTGGATCAATGGCTTGAGTTTAGTCGAGGCGGAGTGTCGAGATGAAATCATTTGACTTGACTCGAGCCAGCTGTTGTAAAACCAATTTTGTTGAAGCTTCATTCTATTTTCGGTGCATATGGGCTTTCCAATGTTCTGGCCGTGAGTTTCATAGATTTATTACAAAGTATGGCACTCTGTAAACATCAGTTGTTGTATCAGAGACATAATAAGCATGGCTTAACCATATCTCTCGTATACCGCTAATTGAAAAATGTATATTTTAGGGAAGGAGGTTTTTTAATGAAAAATTCAAGACCCATCCAGATAACTTTCTTCTACAAAGGGAGTGAAGCTATTGTTAAACCCCACCACCAATCCCATCAACCTCGGGTTCGTTGTCTGTAAATTTGGAAATTTGCTATTACTCGGCTCTGCACATGAAAGCAACATAATTGAAGTTAACATAAACATTACTTGCCGTATTTACTTGTATGCACAAAGAAGCTTACTTTTGTTATGATTAAAATTTGGGGATAGTCTCCATTTTATTGCACTTTTGCTCACCGTAAATTCCTTTATCTAATTGCTAATATACTTGTTTGCCTCTAGAAGACTTTATAACTATTGTTGTTCGAAAACATGTCGCAGTTCGTAACCTATCTTCTCAAGAGCAAGTGACAAATATCGATCATGGCTGAAAAGAGATTTCTATCCATGATAGTTCAATATTTAACAATTCTTCTGCTAACAAGTAGGTGGATTTTTCATTCGTTACCGAGATTAAAAGTATGAAGTCTGTTGAAGTTCAAATGACAAAAACATGTATTGAAAAATATATACAGTATTGGAAAGTAAATTCAGTAATCTGTGTTTGATATTTTGAATTAACAATTATTATATTTTAGGTGCAAGAGGAGGAGCTCAGAACAATACCAATCGTAAGCTTATATATGAATTATCAAAGGGTGGAGTCTGATTGCCCTGATTGATATAACTAGAGGGTGGTAATGTTTTTATGAATATCGAAGGATTGAAAATAAGTTATGTAATGAGATGAAATAAATATGCATCTGTCATTTTTTACATGCATTTTACTTAGTTAATAGGATACCATGATATCAGCTTCAGTCACTTCTTGATATTAACTAGTTCGCAGTAACCTTTTTACATGTACGTGAGATTATGATTTATTTTTGTCAGAATGTCCAGATGATCGTTGTCCCTTGGCTCTGAATCCGAGATTGTGCGTTAATATAGACGCCTTACATTGCAATGGAAGAGTAGAGTGCATGGCCGGGGAAGATGAAGTTGACTGTGAAAATGCAGGTGGTTTGACATTTTATTTCTTTGTGTTTCAATACTATATAATCCTTATTTTTTAATGCTTTTGAAGTGGTATTTTATCAAAATAAATTTTTAGAATGCTCGTCCGATCAATTCAAGTGCGACGCAATTTGTCTTTCTGTTATTCTTCGATGTAATGGACAAATCGACTGCGAATCTGGTGAAGATGAAACAGACTGTGATGAATACGGTATGCAAAATGTTGAAATAAAATCCCGAAATCCGCTGTTAGCCAGGAGGCATAAACGTAATATTGTTGTACAATGAGGATACATACGCAGGATCGCCGAGATGGGTTCCAGAGGGTGCATTTTTCCCAAATTTCTAAAATCAATTTGTTGGTTTCAGAATGCGACCCGGAACGAACTAAATGCGATTCTGTTCCAGTTTGCGTTTCAAAATTTCATATCTGTGATGGAAAATATGATTGCGAGGATCGTTCTGATGAAAAAGATTGTTTCGGTAACAGTTTTGAATTCCCGAGTGTTATTCCCAATTCTTGAGTCTTCAATAATGCACATTTTCCTTTAGGTTGCGATGATTTTCTACAATACTGCGAAGATCTGAATTCGAAATGCATTGCATCCAGTCAATACTGCGACGGTGTTATGGACTGCCAAAGCAAATCGGACGAATCGTCCTGTTCCAAGGTCCAGTGCAAGGAATCTCCAGTGCTAGTGAAATCACCAGCTACAAAATGCATTAAATCGTCTTTGAATGCGCTGCCTTCGGGTAAGTTCCCTGTTATGTGAAAGCGGTACCAATATATCACGAAATAAATTGTCTGCATATAGAATACTTTCCTGATTAACAAGAAATATTTGCCCCGAAGTAAGTATACTGACTATACTAATTAATAGAGGTGCTGGAATAAAACAGACTGATGCAGTGTTAGAATACACGTAGAAGTTCGGTGTAATTTTGTTGTAACTGTTTTCAATGGTTTTCCAACAATGTTTTCAAATTTTCCCATGTTAAATTACCTTGGCATTGGATTGCTCCACAAAAAGCGTTGTTAATAAAAGCTTGCTATGTTATATCATTATTATTTACAGAAAGTAACCCATTCTTTCCATTTAAGAGCTGGAGAGCCAGAGGTTTTGCGATATTGGATATACGGGAAAGTATTGCAATGAGACTTGCGACTCTTGTGAAACACCTTCCTGTTTGAAAAATGATCTGATCGTCAATTTCTTTACAATATCCGGTAATTCTCGATCCCAAGATAACGTTGACGTCTGTACGCCATCAAACGTCGAAAAACTTCATTTAAAAGACATGAAAATAAGCGAGATCCACGAGGACTTCCTGAGAGCAGTAAAAGAACAAATCCAATATCTAAGAATAAGCAACGTCACCTATGATTGTCTGGATCGAAATTTTATTCAAAGACTAGATTTCCGATTGAACTTTTTATATCTAAACCACATGCACTTCACCCAAGACAGTTTGCCCCACGTTGACAATCTCCAAAATCTAATATTGGTAAATCTGGACCATAACACCGTCGAATCAATAGATGTGAATGTATTCAAAGGTTCTTACAGCTTGCTGAAGATCTCGATCTCCCACAATTATTTGGAAAGCATTCCGGCAGGTTTATTTGAAGATCAACAAAATACTTTACGTGAACTCTATCTATCATTCAATAGATTGACTGGAAACTTACAGTTTTTCGGACTAAGAGACCTGGTACTACTTGACCTAAGTCACAACTGCATAGAAACACTTCCTGAGGACATGTTCATTGATCTTCGAAGTTTAGACAGAATTTATTTGCAAGGCAATTCTTTAATTGCTATTCCGTTCACAAAAGGCGTATCGCTGAGAAGTTTGGAATTTTTAGAAATTTATACCTCGAATATCGGTTGCTCTTTGGTTGAAACGAGAAATGAAACGATATGCAAGGATGTAACACAGGGAAATGATACGTATCGAACATTGACTATCAGAGTAACGCCCAATATTAACTTGTGTGAGAACGTCACAAGTTGTAACTGCAGTTCTTTCATTGGTGGGTACGAATGTCAACTAGAAGAAGAGGAAACTTGTCAACCATGCGGTGGTTTGATCAATAGAGATCCAAGGTGAGATTTGATGAGATGACCTCTACTATACGACTTAATAAAGGTGTGCTAAGGGTGTGTTTAATATAAACACATTCGGCTTCGGAATAAGGTAGCCCATTAAGTATCGAGACAATGTTCTGAGAGCACAGATCATGAAACTTGAATCAAAACTACTTGTTTTGTTAACTTTACTGGATCTCTCTCCAATTCTTTAATGACCAAACATGCGAATGCCAGCAGATTGCTTCTAAATGAGAATTTAGAAAAAATAATTATCGAGATGACGTTAATGAAATTTTTATGATAATCAGTGATGAAAACCTTCCAAGTAAATCATGTTTTGGCATATAATGTGTGTTTACAACGCAGCGCCATTTTTTGAAGAAAAAAGCGCTTTTTTACTAAACGGGGAATTACTTCTTATCTTCGATAATTCCAACTTTTTAATCATCGATTTTTTTCCAGATGTCTCACACGACCCGGCAATGAATTGTCATGCTCTTTGTCTTGCAATTGTACGAATGACGGATCTTTTTTCTGCAAAGACGATCGGTTAAAAATCGACATTATTCGACCTGACAGATTGTGCATTTGGAATAATACTACGAAGCTGACATTTGACAACATAACCATAAATTCCATTAGCTTTGATCGCTTGCTACAATTCATCAGCGACGTGAGTGAAATTCGATTTCGCGGCATGAACGTTACTAGAATTCTGGGTAAAAAATCGACAGATCTATATTTGGCAAAAATACGGGTGTTACAAATATCTGATCATTTGGAAACTTGGCCAACGTTCCTTCATGTACTTCCGAACCTTACTGAATTATCGCTCGTACATAACAGTATAAGAGAAATACCAGCCAATGCGTTCTCGAATAACCTTAAACTTCGAAAAATACATTTGAATAATAACGACATCATTTCAGTTTCTGAAAACGCCTTCGCTGGACTTGACCAGCTTGAAGTTTTGGATATTTCCCAAAATTTATTAGAAAAGACGCTACATCGTGACGCATTCGTAGCGTTGCCCAGTTTGCGAGTTCTAAACATATCCGGAAATCAGATTGAGCGATATTCGGAATCGATATTTTCTGGTCAAACTGAACTCGCTGAAGTTCACGGAGATGTGTTTACAATATGTTGTTTAGCGCAATTCGTTAATCGATCGGTAATATGTTCTCCCGTCGATGCCATATCGTCTTGTGATCAGTTGATTGCCGATGACACTTTAAAAGTTTTAATTTGGATTCAGGCATTCGTAACTGCGATCGGCAACACGGTCGTGATAATACTCCGAGTTAAAGAATACAAAAACATAAATCGAACTGTTCAACAGAAAACGGCAAAAATTAATATTTTTCTCATCGGTCTTTTAGCCCTGTCCGATTTGCTTATGTGTTTCTATCTTTTCATAATAGCGAGCGCGGACCAGTTTTTTTCTGGTAATTATTATCAGAATGCCTACGACTGGCCACGTTCCAGTTTGTGTTCGGCCACGGGCGTTCTGGCAATGCTTTCAGTCGAATCTTCTGTGTTCACGCTGACCTTAATTACAATCACGAGATTATTATCAATAGTTCAACCGTTTAACTATCTCGCAGTTAATGTCAAAAGATTTCACATTGCAGCAATCGTTATCTGGATGGTTGCATTTCTGCTGGCTTGCATTCCCGTAATGGGTTTCGTATCATTAGGTAATTTTTTCGCGAGTTCTGGTACGTGCCTTCCATCATTATACGTCTCAACTTCAGATCTAGATTGGGAATACACAACATTCCTTATAACACTAAATCTCTCGCTGTTTGTCGTCATGTTGATATCGTACACCATTCTCATTGTAATAGCTCGAAATAATGACCTGCGAGCGAAAAGACTTAACGTTTCTAAAAGCCCGAGAAGAATGAATGCAGCAAGTGTAAAGTTAAGTTCTCGAGTTGCTGTGATTGTATTTACTGATATGCTCTGTTGGATCCCAATTTGCATTTTTGGTTTAATTT
Source organism: Halocynthia roretzi (assembly GCA_013436055.1). Classification (NCBI taxonomy): domain Eukaryota; kingdom Metazoa; phylum Chordata; class Ascidiacea; order Stolidobranchia; family Pyuridae; genus Halocynthia; species Halocynthia roretzi. The sequence goes on along the minus strand of QRAM01000009.1, from coordinate 69,032 downwards.
CGTTGACTCACGGTGGCCTTCCCGCACACGTGCATCGTATTATTTATCCGGTTACGGCAATAATATTACTGCCAATCAATTCTACCATAAACCCGGTAATCTACACTTTAATAACTAGCACGGTGGTTACCCGAAGGTTAAAAGCTGTTGTGAACCGCTTCAGCACCGAACTGAAAACCAGCAATTCGCCAAATTCAACAACAGTTCCGTCTAACGCTGGAAATGAAGCAAATAATGCAGACAGGAAGAGCACGAGTATTTTTATGTTATCCTCCGGAGGCACTAGTAGCACGAACTGACTTGAAGAAATACCCCATATGCAGTGGTGGGATTCCATTGGTTCAACTTAAATTGCAAAATTCACAAAACCATTCCTTAAATTGTTTTAAAATTGACGTTTTCCCTATTGTGAAAATTTGTAGTTTTTCTTATCAATTTAGAATCGATAGATCTAGTTCCTCACTACCGCAGCCTTTTTGTAAAATATATTGCGATTGTTTCAAGCTTTGTTTTAAATAAATATATCTCCATATTTAGCCTACAGTATTTACATTACCGAATTAAACGATGATTGATGTCTAATATATTTAAAATTGTTTCTTTTGTATATCACTGCACATCTTAACGAATTACTGCACGAATCTTCTGTCTCTGCAGCTGAAATTTTTATTATACGTAGATCCATTCGTATTTTATCCAGCGCCTTTCATAATCTTGTAAATAAATGAGAATTTCCAAGATGTCGCTATATCACGCCGTACAAGTCCTACCATATTCCAGTTATGGTCCTCTACCTCCATCTACCAATGAACTTTATTGATGTTAAGTTTCATTCTCTTACGTTTTCAAGTCAAATTGCTGTAGCGAATTGACCCTTTCTATTTTCCACTTACCGCGAGAATTCGAACCTTTCCTCGAAAAGAACTCGACTCGACTCAACTGTAACTTTACTTGTCCCGAGTGGTTCCAGGAAATATCATGGAAACACAGTCAACGATGATTTGTTACACGAATAGACTAAATACAATGTTGCATTGGTGTTTCAGTGCTGAAGATGGTGCTACGTGTACAGCGGAAAAAATGGCGGAAGTCGGATTTTACTGTCCAAATCCAGACAAGGAACCAGATTCTGTGCAATGCTTTTTGTGTGGAAAAGAACTGGATGGATGGAAACCTGATGATTCACCATTGGACGAACATAGATCACACAGCTCCGACTGCCATTTCTTGAAGATTGGTTGTAAAAATGAACAAGATATGACAGTAAAAGAATATACTCAAACTCAGACGAGAATTCAGTTGAACTTTCTGAATCTCGAAAAAGAAAGGATGCAGAAGAAAATGGATAATGCTATGGAGGAAAAAAAGAAGACAATACATAAAGTCAAGTATTAGAAATGCTTTTTCTTCATAATTAAAGTGATGGTGTGTAAATGCTTATACTAGAAACTGGAGTGGTGATTTCTGTGTATTCAATACCATACTGGCTGGTACACATAGGCCGACACCTCCTATCTTGTATATAATAACAACAACTATTCGCTATGTCCCATGAGGCCACAAAAAATATATAGAAACCCAATCTCAAATAAAATTATATATATAACTCCACTTCCCTAACCAGTGCCGTTAATGTTGGCATTAATATGTCATGGTTACTGTTTGAATTGATGGTTGGGGTAAGGGGTGTGTTTTAATTATTTCACTTTGATAAAAGTAAACTAAATTTAAAATTCATGTTTCATTTTACACAGCTATATTTGAATTTGCGATCAAAGAAGTCAGCACTTGTTGTGCGTGTGTTACATCTACTGGCCTGTGTGCGTGTGAAAGTTTTCTCGCTACTGAATGAGGGGAAATTATGATAAGGAATGATCAAAGGTTTCATAATCCATCTTCATAAGTCCTGGGCTATTTTAGACTTAGTAGTTGTATAGAATAAGCTTGAAAAAATAACCACTCCAAACCTTTTACCAAGGAATTTTTCACATTGACTAGAACCATATGGAAGATATATGATCAAAATTATTTGAGTACATTAATATACTTTATAATCAGTAATGGTAGCTCTTCCAGAATACTTCTTGTCTTGTTTCCACACTTTTCCTATTTGTTGAATAAGTGTCTGTATGGACATGTATCGGAGAGGATAGTTTATAGTGGTAAGATAGCTGATTGAAATAGCATTACTTCTTATAGTGACACCGACAGTTTTGTAGATAATTCAAATAATCAAAAAGGCTTTTTTAAGTTAGTTAATTCATCAGATTTTATTTCTCCTAGCTGATTTTATTTATCAGTTGTATAACTTCTCTCTTTATCTGTCAAATGTAAATTTTCTTTCAACCATATTTGAAGTGTTTTGCTATTAATTACTTAAAATAGGTTAGATGCTAAACATCTCATGTACTCTACTTTTTAGGTTTTAGAAAGGTACTGCAGGATACATGTGAAAAGAGCTAAAAAAATAACCAGGAAGAAGATTCGATTAATTTAGTCAGATTTCAGACATCCTTGTGTGCTTATAAAAAGTTGAGCATTAGTTTCTTACTCCACGAGCAGCGACTGCTGTTCAAGATCCAGGTGTGTATTTATGATAGTCATTGTTCCGAGTGTTATGAGGGGTTTGATAAATATTGTGCATCAAAAATCCAAATAATGCATACAGGAATATAAAATTGAAGGGTATCGTGTGACTACTGACGTTTAGGAATAGTCATTAAATACTAGTAATTAATAGTATTAAAAGACTTTGGTTTAGGTATATACAATTTTTATATTAGTTAGATTTAGTTTTATATCTCGAAAATTGCTTTGTACTTCTAGTTTAGTAAATTGAAACAACATTTTGATAAGAACACTATAATTACGCATCCGCCAAAGTTGTTTCAAATAATACAGAAATACCATTCGGTATTCCGTGCTCGGGCTGGTCGAAATAAAAGAATAGTATTGCAATTAGCAACATTATTCTAGTTACAAATCAAATAAAATGTGAAATTCGCTTGTAGAACCATTCAGGTGATATATTATAATCGACGTGAAAAGGATATGGAAACTGCAAGGTCATGACTTACATAAAGGGTTAGGAACGATAGCGGTTGTAATTATCCTCAGACTACCAATTTTTCAAAACAACAAGCAGGCGATTGCATCTGTTTGTCCAGTAAATGATTTGAATTATATAAAGGTTGCGTATTTCTCGCTATGCTTTGAATATGCCGCTACCTAGTAAACTACCTCCTTCATTTGTAAGATCAGCTTCAGAAGAGCAGGGCAGAGTTCTTGTAAAGCGATATGAAGTCGATCGGAAGTTGGGTGCAGGAAATTTCGGGACCGCTTATCTTATACGAGATACTGCAGTAGAAGAAGGTAGCAATGAGAGCAAAATGAAGGTATTGAAACAGATTTGTGTCGGAACGTTGAATCCAGGAGAGTCTGTAGATGCAATGAGAGAGGCTAATCTGCTGTCAGCTTTGAAACATCGCAATATAGTTCAATTTCATGACAGCTTTCTTGACGGTCAATTCTTCTGCATAGTTACCGAGTACTGTGAAGGCGGTGATCTTGGTGAAAAGCTCGATCAGTGCAGAAAAAATAACACCACAGTTGAAGAGAGTCAGGTTAAAAAATGGCTCAAGCAATTGCTCAAAGCATTGAGGTACATGCACGAAAAGCGAATATTGCACCGAGATTTGAAAACTCGCAACATATTTGTGAAGAACAATCGCATGAAGATCGGTGACTTCGGAATTTCAAGAATTCTAATGGGTACGTCGGATATGGCGAGTACCTTTGTCGGCACTCCGTACTACATGAGTCCAGAAGTACTGAAACACGAGCAGTATGACGAGAGATGTGACATCTGGTCACTTGGTTGCGTTCTTTATGAAATCTGTTGCCTAAAGCATGCGTTTGGTGGTCAAAGTTTGATGTCCGTCATGTACAAAATAGTTTCTGGAGAAAATCCTCAACTCACAGAGACTTATTCTAGAGCACTGAACAACATTTTGGAATGCATGCTCGATAGAAATCCTTCAGATAGGAAAACTGCGGCACAACTCCTAACTCATAATGTATTCGGTAGTTCGAAAAGCAGCATAACTCCGAAAGAAATGGCCGAAATGAGGAAACAGATCCGAGTTAACGAAACGATCAGAATGCACTCCAAACTGGCTTCAAAAAATCTCAAGGCCAATGAGAAACGTCATAAAGAGGGGGTCGAGAAAAATTTTCACCTGACCTCGATCAACCTCAGTTCGGAGAAAAGACGAAAGAAGCCGTCGAAGAATGAGGATCATGAAAAAATGGGAAATATAGTCACAAAGAAGAAAGAAATGACAGGAGAAGGAAAGCCCCCAAAAAAATCTCTGCCAACTTCCAGTTATCAACCAATTAATGGTCAGCCAACTAAAGTGAATAAAGAGAAAAGGAATCGTGAAACGATTTCAAGCATATCCAATCTTGAGACCAAAGACAAAGCAGATGTGAATGCCAGTGATCAAGCAAATGCCACTTCCAATTTTGATAACAATCACACGTTGCGCAGTTCCAGTGAAATTATTCCGTTTGACGGGGAAACAACACAGGAATTGATAGATTCTCTTATTCGTGATGGTTTAATTCCTGAAGATGAGTTCCTTGCAGAGGCATACTATACTATGCATGATGATTTTGAGATTGTCTCTGAAGAAGATTTTATTTCGGACAATGATGAAGTTCTTCTCCCAGATGACAATCTTCACATGAGTGATTCTGAATACAAAGAAATGTTGGGGTGCATGGAAGACGCTTTAAACCTGGAGGCAACTACAACGAGTAAGACCTTGATGCGAGAAGACGTGGACGTCGAACAAACCCTGAAACCAGATGAAACAGACAATAACTCTACCTCGGCATTCACTAGCGGAGTAATCGAAAATCAGATCGCTAATATGCGGAAGAAATGTGAGCAAGCCATCGGAAAAGCAGGTTTCGATCGTGCTCATGATTTATTAAAAGAACGGTGGCTTGAAAATGCTGATCTGCAAACATCAGATTTCTCTCAGTTAATTTCCGAATTAAGAGAGATAATTCCTGACAGCAATAAATGTTTTTTACTAGAGCAATTGATCTATTTAGAGATTGAAAAAAGCAAGCAAGCAGCAGCTTAGAGATAATTTTTGAATTCTCTTTCTTCCCCATGAAATTAACTCTTATTGTTGAATATTACCATAATCTGATTTATTCTCTCTTAAAAAGCCCCTTTTTTCCTTTCCTTCCAATATTATCCATTTTCTATGAATATATTACAGATAAATAAACTCACTGTTTTGTATCTCAAGGATCTCTAAGATAAGATATTCAAAGATTATTTACCTTGACAGAAATTGTCAATATCAGTAATCAACAAGTACTGTGAGTTGGTATCTGATACCAATAATTAGGTCCTTAGTAGTAAATATTTCCAGTATTAATATAATTCTTTATTGACTGTATTTAATGTTTGTAAAAACATTTGAGGAATATCTTAAGATCAGGCATTCTTCATAATTTAAATGAAATCAAATATTGGGGCATTGTTTGAATGGAGATTGTGTATTACTTTCTATTTATGAAGGTATGTTTGTTCTGCAGTTTGTTGACTTTCTTGTTTGCACAGTTGTGTGTAGTAGAGAAGATAAGAAAACTATTAATATAATATTTCCATCTCACTTATCAATCTTTCTGTTAATTTCTATCCCAACCTGATGTACTGTAATTCAACTATTTTTGCACTTTTGTTTTTCATCGGTTATTTAGTATAGTCGCTTTTTTTTATGTAAAATACCAAAATTGAAAGTTCACATAGTTTACCTAGATTGTTAAATTTTATAGAGGATTTTTCAATCATTTACGTTGCATAGTTTCCTAAATAATTCCCCAACAATATTATGATAGTGTGTCCTTCGGTTTTCCGGATCCCGATTCACCGGATTTCAGGGAAATTTGGACCAAACCTAAAAAAATAATAAAACTTGAATTATGAAGCTCCAGTGACTCAGAATAGCTTATTCAGTATGTGATCACGGCAATTCATTCTCAACCCACAATAAATCAAGGTTGAATTGGATGAATTAATTTACATTGTTATTTATGTCTGTGGATTAATCTTGATTGATCTATTATAATATTATGCAGCTGTTACATGTACTACTTTGCTTTGAGCAAAAATTTGGACTTATTCAGAATTATGGTTTTCAAAACATTAAGCTTTTAATTTGTCTAGTAATTCCATTTCAAAAGAGTTAAAACTGAATGCATAGCTGTGATATATTGAATTGATTTTTTAGCATGTACCGACCTTATTAATAGAATTTTCCCATCTTCACAGATTGCACATGTGGAGTATTGCTTCTTATTGAAGGCGGTGCACATGTTGACTCATTTTGGATATAATGAAACTATGATAGTAGTTGTTTTTCAGTGACGTAACTATATATCCTGTTTCTACAATGTGATCATCTATCACCACATTTCGAAATATTTTCAGCTTATTTTTTTATAATTTTATGAACTTGTTCAAACTTTTTTACCAGTATAATATTGTGGTGCAGCTGCAGGTACATTTGGTGATTGTACACATCGGTGATTATGTTGGTGTACTATTTTACTTAGCCGTAGTTTCATGTATTTGGTGCTTACTACTGTATTCTGTATTTTGTATTTTATAGAATGTTAGATTTTCTAAATAGCCACGATAAGCACTGTAGTGCATTGCCAAGGTTTCTCTTCTTTCTTTCTGGTTTTCGAGTCATTTTAGCTGATTTCAGTACGGTCCGTGTTGTTACATGACAGCTGTTGCACAATGGTGACTAGTACTGGTGTTCTCATTACAAGTAGACACACTACCAGTACATCTATTGGTTTTGTTTTATCAATTGGATTATAATTTGAATCTCTTTATCATCACCCCCTAGACCAGTGGTTCCCAAACTTTTTAAGTACGTGGCCCACTTATTGAACAAACTAAAGACATGTGAACCAGTTGTTGCCAAACAAATGTCATTGCATCAACATGGCCTACAGTTTGGGAACCACTTCCCTAGACAAACTTAAGGTGGGAAGATATTTAATCGCCAGAGTTTAGGAAGAGATGTTGAAATGAATAATGTTGTTTAAGTGATGCTGTAATTTTATTTATATTGATGCATGNTGATGGTTTATTATCATACTTAATTCTGTACTTTTATTGGTTAGAATCATGCACATATTTTGAAGCAAATTAATTTATCCTTATTTGTGAAGTATTACCATTGTGAATTACCAATGATTTTTAATCTTTTTCATTGTCTTTATTTTTAGATGATATTTCACTTAGGTTTTACTTCATTCTTGAACTATGTAATCGCTATCCAGGAATGAAGGATGGCCGATCTCTGCTCCGTGATCGTATTTTGTCTAATCTCTTTAATTGGTGCTCAAAGTACGGTGCCAACAATATTTTTACAATCCACTACATGGAATCAAACTACTACACCAGGAGGGATTATAAATTGCAGCGATGATCGTAATGTATTGAACATCAAATGTATTGACCGAAATCTTATTCAGTTGCTGTTTGTCATCGCGGTATCGTGTTTATGGATTTTATATCTGATTTATTTCAATTCACGTCTTGTGGGACTCATTTTAACACTGATTGTCAATCAGTTTTATAAAGGTAACAAAACCTTTACTTTGATTATTTATTTCAGCTGTTCAAACAATCCTTTACATTTTAGATGTACACATCAAAATTGGATCATTCTCATTTTCTGTTTTATCTGGAAAAATCATGTTTCGCGATGTGCAATACATCACACCGGATCTATCTCTTCGTATATTCAGAGGCTACTGTATCTTTCGATGGTGGAGACCTTATAAATTCAGTCCTTGGAGAAAAAAGAAAGGTTGAATTTACTTACAGCTTAATTTATTCTGGATTTAATTTAGTGGTTTTCTAATGTTATAAATATTTTTATATAGAACTCAGTCAAGGTCACACAAGATTAAGTGTAGTGATATCATCAATGGAATATCATGTTTACAATAGATCCGGAGTTTATGATAGACTCGAGAATCTATTTGGTTTGAACTCGAAGGTGTTTTCAAGTACCGGTAAGTAATGATATGGAGCAGTGCAAACAATAATGTTCATCGCTTCGCATTATTATAAACTACTTAAAAATTTAGTCTCATTTGTTTAACTCGATAAAGATGAAGCGATTCGATAGAATTTCAATCTTATACAAAATAAATTATACCCTAGTAGGAAATGTGGAACTAAATATGTGTCATTACAATTGTATTTATTTCGTAGCATCAAAGAAACCTCCTAAACCACCCAGTGAAAAAGATTCAAGCAAGATAGTCTGGTGGAGAAGTCTCATACCAGTAATTAAATGTACAGTCTCCCAAGGAAAGGTGATTTTTGGGAACAGATTGCTGCCATCAACCCTAGGTATAATAAAACTCATTTTCATTAGCTTGTCAAAGAGAATTACCAGCAATAGTCTGATTCATTCTTAATATTCATTGCAGTTGCTGCTTTTGATGATGCATCATTTCAATATAAGACCACAGAAGCTAGTAATAAGCATGATCTCTTCATGCACGCTTTGGAAGGCTGCTTAGGGTCCATCTGCTGCACCCTTGTCCCCAGTAACAAATATGATTCTACAGTCTTACCCCCAAAATTGCGGGGTCAGGCGAATGATTCTGCTCCGAGAACTATGAGCGGAGGATTTGACCTGGTGCACTCCAATAATATTGACTTCAAGTACGCTTGGGATGAAGCAGGTAAAGTTAAGGGAAAGGATACTTCTTCATTCCCCTTTTATGGAGATTAACTTAACAAGTAAATGACAGTATAATATGCTGTTTCAGGTAGAACACATTTATCATCGGAGGAAGGAGGAAATTCTTCCGCTGCTTTCAATGAATATTCAGGCAATGGCGAAGATGAAAGTCCGTTGTGGGAGCTCGAGGTTCAATGTAGGAAAAGAGTGACATTGAACTACGGCCCTTGGGCTGACAGGTTGGGGAATTAGACTATCAATACATGCTGCGACACTTTTTCTTCTTTTCATTTGTTAGTTAGACTGTACCGTATATATTCACAATAGTTTTTGGAAACCTTACAATCTATAAAACAGAAATTATACAATCAATATTATATTTACTTATTGGATTCATTTTCCCAATCTTCAAGTTCAAGCACTTGTTCTGAAGTATCATCTTCGAACTCGTGAACTTATTGACTATCATGTGAAGATTGCTAACTTTTTTTTTTTCTCGGCAGGCAAGTTTTTCTGCTCTGGAAATTTTTCTACCCTGCGGATTATCAAAAGCTTGTACCTACTGCAGAACCCCAGGAGAAAGATCTGAGAGTTCCAACGAACTTCAAAATGTATCTCAATCTTCTGCATATTTCTGATGTCGATATTTTGTTCCTGAAAAACGAGGAGACAAATGCTATCCATATAAATCTTGCAAAAGTATGATTTGAATGGAATCTCAGTTTTTAGTTCTGAAATTATAAAAAAAAACATTTTTTTAGGGATCTTGTATAGAAATGATCGTACCAATGGTTATTGGTCCAGCTGGTTTCACCACTCAGATATCGGGCAAGTACCATTGATATCTTCAAATGGTTTCACAGTTTTTCTGGAAACTGACTTTGTAAACATAGTCTCGCAATCACAAATCAAACAATATTTGAGCAAGTTGTATTTCACCTGTATTTTGTATGTGTTAACCTGCAGCTTAGCATACAAATAGTATATAAAACTAAAGGATAGTTCATACAAGTTATGGAACAAGCCATGTATTGCAAACTCTTTAAACTTTTTGCTAAGTCTCGAATTTAACAATGGAATATACGTTGATCTACAGACTGAAAATAAGTTAGCAAATGCAATTTATATAATGAATTCAAATACATATTTTGTTGTCTTGTCTCTACTCTATTTTTTAATGAAGCGACATTCTTTCTCTAGGCCGTCTGCTGTTCCCCGGTGCTACGACAAGCATGATATATCGTCCTCTATTCGATGCCGAAACCTTAAGTTTCAACATCACAGCGAGTTACCCATTGTTCTGGAACGACCACCAATCATGGAAATGTGACTTCAAAGCTACAAAGGTTTGTTATAGTAATTGAATATTGAGATCACGTTCCTAATAATTCGATCCTGAATACCATAATATTTTTCACAGGCAACTGCTTCCCTTGTATTTGGCCATAAGAATTTTATTGCAGACCTTATGGATGATTGGTCAAATAAGGAGTCATCTGATCTCTTATCATTTGTGCCTTATACAATGGATCTTAACTTTGATTTGCAAGATTTCGAATTGGTTCTGCCAGCCAATGACTACAACTGGGTTGACTGTGCTTCAAAGAAAAAAGAGAATGGTATGCTTCTTAACTACGGTAGTTTCGGCAGTAAGTGAAAGGAAATGAATCATTATTCATCTATAAGTGAATCAAACTTAAGTGAATGATTATAACGCAACTAAATTAGAAAAATTCCACATGCTGTCTGTCTGGTTAATGATAGATTAACAGAAATTGGAAATAACTTGATACAGTTCTTGGAACTTCAATTTTTCAACTTTATATCAAAAAATATATATTAAAATTTCCAACTGTTCCAAATTTTATTACATTGGAAGCATATTGAGATATCTCCATTTTTAAAGTTTATTGCCAGCCAGGCTTATAATATTGGTATTTGCTTGCTGATTTCAAGCTTCAAGCTTTAACTTTAACAATATTAATTTAACAGAAATTATACTTTGTCAAATGTTCGTACATAATTTTTCTTTGGCATCTTAACCTCAAGCTTTTACTTTATGGCTAATTCAAGATTTTAGTATAATTCTATCACTCAGGCTCCTACTTTTTTATTTCAGAATTATTGGCGCTCTGTGGAAGAGGTCTGAAAATAGATTTCAGTCTTCCATTCTGTACATTCCTTCCAACGACATATTCGATTCCGTTCAATTTTTACATCAAAAATGCGGAGCTATGTTTGTTTCTTCCACAGTCAAACCCCTCTCGTTGTTTATTGCTTAACCTTAGCGAGAGCATGAATGGTTGGAATAAAGGTAAGTACTTATATTTGAGTGTTTGAAGTTAATCTTGAGACCATGAGACCATGAGACCATGAGACCATGTCAAATTTGAAACCTAAATGTATTTTTTTTGATAACTGACTTAAACATATGTGAAATTGCTTTTATTACTTTTATTTTCATTATTCAAACTATTTCTATCAGTAGGAAAAACACTTCAAGAGAACAGCACTGACAATTCATACCACCATACACAACAACAAAATTCGTCGTCTCAAGAGAATTGCCATAAACTTCGAAAGGATTCTACTTGGGGTATGATCAACGAAACTGAATGGGTGAAATGTTGGGACGCACCCTCTATGGAATTGTCCATAAGATACACTTGGCATCCTTTTTTGCCGTCTGATCCATTGAAATCTAAAAGAGTTACTGAAAAAACTAATCAGAAGCAGAGTATTAAAATTTCCAAACAGAAAAAAATCGATTCGTTATCAACCGATCCAGGCGATACAGCTTCCCTTGTACCTGGCTCATCAGATAGTAAGTCTTCTGTGAACCAGGGGAAATTCGCTCCTGTGGTGACCTTCGATCCGACTACGCTAGATCCTGATGAGATTCGAGTTGACTTTCGACTAGATCCTGGTTCTACGCTGGTCTTATATGGATCGTTACTGCACAGTATTTTAGCTATTAAGGTAAGCATGAGTTTATCTATGATTTTACCTGCTCATGATGTTGAATAGATAAGCAGTTTATTTTAGTCTTTTATGATATTTTTTTTGTAGGACAATTATTTAGGCCTGAATGATGTTTGCACAGACTTTGCTGATGGTCAGCAGGTCAATCCGAGAAATGATAAAGAAGTTTCATCAGAGAAAATTGATCCACTGTTTTACAGGTTATTTAATTAATTTTCATACTCAGCTAGCAGAACGACCTGTCGTTGCCCACGTAAACCTTACCAGAATTGGTGTATTGTTAGTTAGTGCTTGTATACGTGGATTGGAAAAAACTAGAATGCTGCCACTTACTTTTCAGAACCTTGCAAGTCACTGTGAATGTAAATTTATTGAACATAAATGGTATTTTACCGATTCATCCTCATCCCTCTTTACACCGCTGTCCTTCTGTAAAGTTGAATCGACTCACATTTGAAATGGACAAAAACTATCATCAAACCCGATTGCAGGTAAATAATAACACCATTTGTAATGAATACACCACTTTCTCAATAATTCGTTAATCGAAGGTGGATTACTGGGTGATGTGATGAGTGAGAATATTGATACAGGGTAGTTTGGTGATAAACAGAAGAATTATTGTCTTGTTTACCTCTGCTCAAGATATACCAGTACATGCTTTACATGCCAATAAATTTCATGGTGGTTATTTTGTTTATTTATTCATTATGATATACAAAATAGTTTACACTCTTTCCATTCTTGGTCATACATAGTATCGAAACACTTCTCTGGGCTTTGGTTTCTCATGAGTTTCTGTTTCTGTACTTTCTGATGTATACAAACTTAATGGAATTAAGGAGCAAAATACTCATTGAAGTACTGGACTGTCAGTAGCATTTAAATATATTACTTGTTGTTAACAGCTTCTGCTTTCCAAACTGGCGATAAACATTAGAGATAAAAAAATTATACCTGATACTGAATTAACTGAAGTCCAGGATGGTTGGCTGAGTCTCATGGATCTTCAACTTCGTGGCCATGCCATGTTCAGTGGTGAGGGATTGCCAATGGGTTCTGTCACAATAGAATATGGTTGGCTGACAGAGATTTTGGTTGGTCCTATTGCTGGAAAACTTTCAGTACCGCAGGTCAGTGTTCTTTTTAGGGATCAAATAAGATCATATTAGTGTTAGGTTGGATTTTGGGGTGACTCTATTGAATTATCTAATCTGTAGTATATGTACAACTTTTGCTAGTCATCATATTAAATCATACAGTGTAAGGATTTTTTCAATGGTTGCCAAGCAAATGGTTAAATGTAAATATGTAATTTTAATGGAAAAATAAATGTAGATTTCAATAACTTTTCTCTCTTTGCCTCTAGTGTTAATTTCGTCTAAAATTATTGAAATGAATGAGTATTGAACTTTAATGTCTTGAAGTAGTTGTCGACATTAATGGGTTACTTGAGTGTTGCCACTGCAATGTCAAGTCGAGATGTCTTCAGTCAATGGGCCTGTCCCCTGGTTTCTTATAATCACTAGCTTATTTGATTGTGTGTGAATAAATTTTCCAATTACAGATCCAAGGATTAGCACAGTGGGCTCAGATTTTTGTATTCCTGTTCCAAAACAGTTGCCATGAATTAGAACCAGCCTATCCAGATATTTATCTACCAACAGGAATCACTTGGGATTTCAAGAAACAGGTAAAAGGATCTTTTTACCCGCATTTGTATCAATTCTTCATTATCTTCTGGTTTAGGCCACTGCACATTTTGCAAAGTCAATTTTCAACGTGGCAATCTAGCTGCAAAAATACTAGCCTTAAGCATGAACCTTATTTAGGAAAGTTAGTTTTAGATAAATATGTGGCGGTCTCGCATCACATAAGAATGGGAAACACTTCATATTATGCTT
>QRAM01000009.1:28415-53677 GCA_013436055.1 Halocynthia roretzi | reverse complement strand
ACTGAGGGAGACGTTAAATTTCTGATGATCCATGCGAAGCTCGAATCTATAAAAGTTCTTGTAAAAGAAAACGATTCAGTTTTGAATGTAGCTGTCGGCCCAATTCTGATCAGCAACGGAAATGTTCAGTTGCCCGGAATAAAGGAAGCGGCGTCGATACGCTTACAGGAGTTTGATGTGACTCAACGAATCAAAAAATTGGCCAGTTCTCCAAAGCTACGTAAGCACTGAGCATTTAATCTTGAGCAGTAGAATCCATTATTAAAGGATAGCTTTGGGGCATGTCATTGAAATAACATGAAGCAAATTTTATTATTTCTTCAAAGCGGAGGAAAGCATATGGATAGAAGCAGGCGAGGTCAAGTTTGGTCCACTCCTTGCTATGATCACAATAGCCACTCCTGATAGAGCATTGAGCTCCATGCAGTTTGAATTTTTGCGATTTCACGACAGAAAAACGAGGAGACTCTCTTTCCTCTGGCATGTGAGTAAATAACTTGCAAAATAACCAAAATTTCATCCACATGAAACATCTAAATTTATTTAGCCTTATTTAATGCTGTGGATGTCAAATATATATTTATAATTTTCAGGACAGTGCAGTAGATGGAGCAGCAGTGAAAAATGCTGTCATGATCAGCGTGAGAGATCTAAAATCATGGGGGTGTACTTTCTTCACACCGCTTACTGCCAAGCATCCAACTTACGTTTATTACAAGAGCAGCAACGCGACAAACAGTCATTCACGACGAGATGACACACTCTTCAACAGAACGGCACCCTTCAGATCATCTTTTCTGGAAGATGATTCGTTTTCTTCTTCTATGGAGGAGGATGGAGACTCCAGCGACAGAGAATCTGATGTGTTTGATCCGGACATGGACTACGGAATGAGTTTACTTTCTGAAGGAAAATGTTTGCTCAGTCGTTCTCGAACCATTTCCGAAAAATCCTCGATGTCCGTCAGTCAGAAGGATGCATCACTCCGTCGAGAGAAGCAAGTCAGCGTAAAGAAAACAGCTGCTGAAATCCTTGCTAAAAGAGAAACCCCAGTGAAGGCAGGTAGCTATAAGCACAGATCGAAAAAACCAAGCCTTACAAGACAGAAGAAATTAACAGACAGTACCGATAACCTTGGATCCTCCGCAACACGATCAATGCCAAATACACCGATGGTGGAACGAGCTATAGTTCATCAAGGAAATAATGACAAAGAAAGTAGTCTAAAACAATCTAAAGTGGATTCGAAACAATCTGATGGTGCTCAACAGCAGGTTACTTTTGCTCCAAGTCCTGAAAAGAAAAGTCTTCTGGAAAAAAGCTCCTCCCAGCAAGATCTCAGTTCTCTCGCTGTCACTGATCAAGCTTCAATGAAGCGAGCGATGTCAAGCGAATCTAACTTGTATAAATCAGCAGAGTCGGATTTCCGAAGCACGACTTCTCTAAGTTCTTCCGACTTCTATTCGGCCGAATCTGACGTCTCGGAAGGAAAACCCAGTGCTTCGACCACAGAAAGCTCTCCAGTCAAATCAGTTATCGAATCCGTTGTCAGTGCCAATACTAGCCCAAAATCTCCAACGTCTCTTCTTAGACCTGGTACATTACGATTGGAAAATGAAAGAATAGATGTCCCTTCCGTTACATCTAGCGATAGCCGCATCGGTTCGTCCAAATCTCCCATGAGTGAAATTTCTGGTTCGGGCACTCCGGTATCTGGCGGAGTTCCTATCTCCCAAACTGGGGCTTTTTTATTAGGTTATCGCGAACAGCCAAGTTCACTGATTTGCTACGAATCGTATTTGACGAAGCTTAAACTAAATGTTCCTGAGGTTTCTAAGAAGACATCAAAGACAAAGAAACTGGATACGATTGATGATGATTTTGAATTTGAAGACAGCTTCGAAAATAAATATTCCCTCCCCAGCTTTGAATTGATCCAAGATGGCATTCATCCATCAGTAATGGTAGACCGCAAGGGAAGATCTTCCTCTGAACTTGGTGTGAGATCTCGATCATCTCATAGAGAGTTATCTTTTACAGATTTGGATTCGACTGGATCATCTACTTCCATTGCATTGCATTTAAAGGTACCTTCCATATATTTATATGGCTTGCCTGATAAGTTAACTGTAGATAATTTAATGAATATCATTATAAATTGAATAACTTGAAGTTTCCATCATACATACTAAGCTACAAGCAAACACTTGGATTCATAACCAAATGGTTTTTTATTTATATTTAATTTCATAGTTTCAATTTCCAATATTGTTTTTCAGGATTCTGTCGACATACAACTGACTCCGTTCCTCTTGGACACCATAAGCAGCATTGTGGATGCAGCAATCCCGGTAATTGCTCATCAGAATCCTTTGTATCTTATTTCTGAACTTGAAATTGATTGCATTAATGATGCGACTGCGCTGATGCCTGAAAATGAAAAGGAGAAAAATCCAGCCGGTAAGCCGGACTTGAATTTTTTTCTATCTGTTATTAAATATATCAACCTGGATATTGTTAATCAAGCATAAGAGAATATATAATAATATTTTAGAAGATCAACCAACACCGAAAAGCAAATCGAGGAATATAATTTCGAAGATACGAAGGCAGTCCAAAGTGACATTGGAAGATGTAAATTTATTTTCCTTGTAAATTAAGAGGTTTTTATCTTCAAATAAAAAGGTCTTTGATCTTTAGGAGGAAGTCCCTGATCAAACCGAAAAGCCTCCTGCTACAACTCTTGGTACCAAAGTAACGGTTAAACTAGATAGAGTAAGGCTGAACATTTTGCAAGCTACTCTCGGTGATGATAAAGTGTTTGGATTGCATAGTAGCAAGCTAATACCAGCACCCTGCATCACGCTTGTTGCTACTCGGTGAGTTATTTAATTGTTTGTTTTTGTATCAGTAGTATTGGATATAGCTGCGGAGTCGATACACAAAACATTGGACTCGATTTCTCGATTCCAATACCCACAAGAAAATAATTGCAGTGATGATTGTATTCGTGTGACAAATTGACAGAGGAAAAAGAAAGAATTGTGGATAATCGTATCACAATTCTAGTATCAAAATATATATTTAACTGTAGTTAGTAAAAAAAGTACTAATTTCGAATCCAGTAACCTAAAAATTGCTCTAGCGTGGCATAAATTCCAATCTATAATATATTTCTTTATTCAATCTTAGGTTGGATAGTCTTGAGATATCGATAGACATGAACAGTCGCAGAAAGAAGCGTCTTATGATGGAAAATATGAGGAAAATTTCACGTTCTTCATCTACCACGAGCGACAAAAAGAATGTGCGTGAGACAAATGTAGATATGGTAAGTAAATAATGTCATCATTACTATTAAAAACAACCCACACCAAAAAACTCATAATTCCTATAATGGATTTGATTATATTTTAATGTAGAAGAATATAGTAGTGGACGCGCTCAATCAGACACATTTCTTGGTTCATCTCAATGCAAAAGCGACAGCCAAATCTGTTGGCGTTCAGCTGCGTGCTCTAACTAGTGATGGACTTCTACCTGACAAAACCACGGTCACAGCACTACCAGTCAGTGCTTGCAAAACCCAATTTGAATTTGACCAGGAGACTGCCATGCCAACAGTGAGGTCCACATGGGAGAAATGGCATAATGGAACTTTAGGTAATTTTTATGCTTTAAGACTCGACCATACACCAGCGTATACGGTTAGTATCATTTTGTGTAGATCAAATGAAAAATTTTCTTTAGAAGACGAAAGATTCAGTTCAAAAGCTAAGCAGAAGCAAGGTTCATCTTGTTTATTGGCTCCCCCTAAGCTATGGGGATGGGTCCTACTTGAAACTGGTGTAGACAGAGTGAGAATAAATGTCCTAAAGCAAATTCCCATTGATGGAATTCCCACTGCCACCCAGAAGTTAAGCAGCGCAGAAAGGGACTCGAGTTTTGTTGATTTGTCTGCAGAAACAGAGAGCAAAGGTAACATTTAATCTTAACTCAATATTGTGAACTTCAGATATGTCAATGTGAAGGAGATCGGTGCTTGCTAATGATATGTTTTGTCTATTGTTCTTCAGCTATGAAACCTCCGGATGGGGAGCAGTCAATTCACGTACACTTCACTGACAGTTTACTATCAAGTAAGTATTAAAGATAGAAGCATCAGCAGTCGATTGACGTTCATTAGCTCAGTTGCCCAGTGTATTCTATTCTATTAATATACTAGTAATTTTTGTGTCTGATTCCTATACTTATTTGCGCAACATAAATTCATTTATTTATATATTTCTATTAGATCGTGGGCTGGATGATTCTTCTACAACTCATGACAGCAATCAACATGCAAGTCAAGGTGAACTTCTCGTTGGATCAGTTTGGTTAAATGTTCCATTTCCATCGTCGCACAATAGCAATTCTGCAAGGTAATTCTTTATATATGTATTTGAACTTGTTGGGCACATGTATACTGTATTCATATATGTTACTATCTGTGAAAATAACTGTATTGATCTTACATTCTTTCCAGTCGTGCTCTGAGAATATGGAATATACTATCCACAGTCAGTGCTAGTATTAATTTATGGTTGGATCCTGCCGATCGCCTCAATTCTGCCATCACCAGACTCAGCGAAGAAACAATGTTGCGAAACTATGCTGTTACGGCATGTGTGTTGACAGAGGCTTTCAACCACTTACAATCGGATGATGTTGGACCAGATAAAGTTTTGGAACTTGCTCAGCACAAATACAACACGCTGACACCTAAAGCAAAGTATGTGTGATATTATAGTCAAAAATCTAGATATTGCAGTGGGTATTAAACCTTATGTATCCATTATTTAGTTTATCCTGCAAATTATGAACATCTAGAACGGTGAATCAGTAGATCACAATTTCATCATGTGGTCCATGACTCCAGCTTCTAAACAATACATGAATAATAGTATTTTACTAGCGTTTTGTCATTAATTGAAACAATTTGTCAATTAATTGAACAACGTTTTGTCTATTAATTGAATCCAGGATATTCTAAAAATCTCAATTCATCTCTTTATTAGGTATCTGCGAAGGGATCCAAATTTTCTACTCTGCCACGAACTTCAACGTTTTCTTAGCAAAAGTCATGGCAGACGTGCCGTTCTTGATGCTGTCGGTCCTGCCGACCCGGACAGGCTTTATATGCCTCCTTTACCTGCCGTTTCAACACTCAAAAAAGGAGTTGTTGCTCTCATACGTCAATGGTCTAGCCACTATGCAGGTGCTATCTCTGCTAATAAATTTTCCAACATGAAGAAAGATGTTTTACCTACAGTTGATGGTGTTTATTATGATCGAAAAGGAGTAGAGATGAAGAGGTATATATACTACTAATTTTTCCTACTGATACTCTGAATCAGCATAGAGCATATGCCCAAAATTTTCACTGTCTTGAGATTTTCAGATATTGTCCATTTTTACTAGCATTTACGCACTAAAACTTCAACTTATCTGATTTTATCTTATCTTCAACTTTGTAGTGAATCTTCTCAGCCAAAATTGAAATCATTGGTGCTTGAAATAAATGCACAAAGTGACGATCCTGTGCCAGAATCTCCGGTTATTGAATCTTCGAAGAATAATCGTAGGAAATCTGATCAAACTTTACATAAATCTAGTAAGTAGTTGTTTTTTTTGATAAAAGATTAATATTTGATAATGCAGGTGTTGAAACTATTTGATTCGGCACTCTGTTATTCAGGAGAGATGCAGATGGCGGTGCAACCTTTAAATTATGGGAACAATAAAATCCTTGCTTGGTTATATTGGTTATATTATCCCCTGTTTCAAGCATTGTTCTTCTCTCAATAACAGGGAAACATATTTGAGCAGGCAAAATTGGGGTCAAACATAGGGCATATGGGGTCAATTTCTGTATTTCTTTGGTCCAGCCAAGGTTACTGCATTAATTTTTCTCAGCATGACAGTTTAGCATTTTCAGCATTCAATTTATTCCCTGGATAGATACCTTCACGTCATTAAGTGCCATAGAAGAAGGGGCGTCTCTTATATCTGGTATGGAGGGTGACAATTCTTCTGACCAAGCCGCAGCACCTGAAAAAGGTCAACAGTCATCCTCGCAGAGATACCATCCAAAACCAACTCACATGACCTCGACCGAACATTTGGTCTTCGAACAACAGCAGAGCCTGTACAGGTTTGAATATAGGCTTTCATTTACAGCTGGATGTACGAGTGCTTTAGGACTTAGGTTACTGGCCCAGAGTTATCACAAAAACTATTTCCATATGAATCCATAACTAGGTTGAATTATATTTACGGTAATTTTTACTTTATAGAATTCTAATATTTTGTATAGTTGGATGACCAAGGCAGTGAAAACTACGTCACCATTAAGAGCAGGGAGTGATGAAGGATTTGCAATGGAAGATGTTGAATCCCAACATGATGTTACCATGATGGATAATATTGATACACCAGCCCATAAACTTCCGGAGTGAGTTCCAAATGTTTTAGGCTCGGTTTGAATTCAGATCAGTTCAAATAAATATAATGTTCTCTATTTTACAAATTCAGGAATCCAAATCACACGAATTCATTCTCACATGATGCAAATACTTCACAAGCTTTAACTAAAGGGCAGCAGCCGAAAGTTGCGATGCAGATAACAGATTATGAGGTAAAAAAACTAGACAATCTAGCTTATAGTGAAGATCCCACTTCCTCGATTTACAGGGATGCGAGTAGCGAGGTTACCATTTAATCCGAAATTGTATTGAATTTTGTTTTCCAAATCTTTAACCATTATTTTTTTATTGGCAGGAGGTCTTTGAAATATTTTTCAAGAATGTTGGCATTGTCTCCAAGTACATTCACAAAGAATCAAGCAGTTTAAATTTCATAGCAAACGAATGTTTGGGAAGTTTATCTCTTGCTGTCAATCTGAATGTCTTAAAGTATGGAAGATGACTCTAACTCATTGTATGATTATGGAACTGAATTTCGAATTTTGTTTTTTGCAGAGTAGAGAAACAGGAACAAGATGAAACGTACGTTTACGAAACGATAGCTAGGAGAAGGAAGAGAAACGCAAAATCAAGGAGACAGAGAAGTTTTCATTCTACAAGTCTGCAATCAGATTATTCCTGGGATTTAAAGTAAATCTGACAGAATTAGATTATTGATGGATTTCCACTTCATGAATGTATTTTCTTTGTTAACATGCTTACTTTTCATTTGCAGTGCTGCTAAGACGTCTTCTGCTTCTACCTGGCCACACTTCAGTGTACATTCAGAAAGCAGTAACACCAAAACGATGCCTATATTGCTCTGTCGTGATACAAGATTGAAATCGGGAATAATCGAAAAACAGGCAGAATCCAGAGTCACGTATGTTATCTACTCTCGAATTTCGTGAATCTGGCAACCGTGATGTTGTCATGAATAAATAACAATATAAAAAAATAGATATTTTAAACTTGAAATATCGCAGTATCAATATTTTATCTTTCAATTTCTTTGTTACAATTTTATTTAGAATTGTTATCAAGATTATTTTTTCTTAGAAATAAAATGAATGGAACTTTGGAGAGCAGCATGTTCAGCAGCAAACCTCCGCATTCGACACTGCAAGTTGATGCATCGTTATCTTTAGGCACCATTACTCAACATGTTGACATAGCCTTGATGCGACTCATTCACCAAATCGCCCAAATATCTGACAATGTAAAACAAGCAAAAACCGATATTCAAGTAAGTCTTGTGTCATAACTTTCTCATTCTTGCTGTTTATGGATCATTGTATTATATATTCAATGTTAATTTCTATGTATAAGGTAAACAAGTATACGGAAGGCTCAATATCTCCAGACGTTAAAGTACTTGCACGAACACAATCTGTTATATCCACTGCCAGCATCTGCTCAGATGTTGCTCCATCACTGCACAGGTAAACTAGAATGACTTCATGTTCTACAACATGCCGACGCAAATTCTGTTACTTGATTCTGATTTACTATTTACCTAGGAATATTGGAAATAGTTTTCTATACCTTACCCCATATATTCTTTGGCTTTTAGAATGCAATCTATAAATGAGAAAAGCAGCATAATGCAGCATAATGACAATTCTTCAGAAGCATCAACCTCAACAGCTAGTACAGATGTACCACTTTGTTGGCAGGTATTAATTATTATTATTAACACTTATTGATATGACAATTACGCTACAGCTACTTTTTAACTACTAAATTATATAAGGTCATGTATAAAATGGTTGATCTGTATAATACTGTTCCTGACATTCATCCGGGAATGATTGGAAAACCAAGCAGTGAAAACTTACCAATGGGTGAGATATTATTTCTCTTTTAATCCATCTGAAAAAATGGTGAAAATAATAATGATATTATTTTGCAGACTATGTTCATGTCGAAACGGAAGGTTTACTGGCGATGTCCGATTCAGCCAGCGCTGCATCTGTCATGAGAAGACCAACAATGTCCATTGCAAAACATGACCCTTATTTGTCGATGGTACTCAATGCCACTGCTAGTGTTGATCAGGTACAGTTAGACAGATCAATCGGTAAAATCATTCTACTTATGTGTTAGAAGGTTTTCAGTTTCAAATCCAAAAGATCAAGTAGGGTATTTTGGAATTATGCTTTGCGATAATAGAATCATTAAGTCGTTTACTCGATTCAATTTGAATGTAGATTCAGCTACTTGCTGCATTCGGCGACCTTTCGCTTGAAGCTGACATCGTACGATTGATTTCGAAACTCAAGCACACAAAAACAGAACAGAGTCTTTACAAGCATGTGGCATCATCGAAATCGGAGACAAAACTCGATCAAATAAAAATCAAATTGGTTGATAAGATTAGCTCTAGAACTAAGGTACTGATGTTTTTTTTTATCGGTCCTTCAAAAAATAATGTTTTTATTGAAACTATTTCATACATACAGGGTGTTTGAAAAGTCACTATACACACCGATGCATGTTCCAGATATTCATCCAATCTTAGTATAACTTTAATATGAATCATAAACAGTCTATGAGAATTTTTTTGGCATTTCAATTAGAAATGGATTTCCATTTTCCTAATCCCAAAGACTTGTGATCAATGCAAGTTTGCCGCGATTGAAAAACATATATTAGATATGTAAAGAAAATAATTCTTTTTTTGCAGACTGTTGGTAATATGTCAGTTGGTCAGAGTTGTTTGAATGCCGGGACAAATCATAAGCGAAGATCAAACGACAACTATTGTCACCTTTCATTGGGATTGATCAGCATTAATTTACCTCAGCATCCAGCATCGTTGCATGATGTTGTATCTCGTGGAACTAGACAACTCTCCTTTCACATGTCTGAATTTGTTACAACTCCTACACCAAAACCGTAAGTTGCTCTACTGTAATATGAGGCTACTTGCTCAGCTCTGCAAGTTCAGCTGAACTTCATCATGTAAATCTTCTGACATTTCTATTCCTGAGTTGTTTTATTTATTTTACCTCAAAATACATGTTTATATTTACCTTGCATTTGGATATTTATCTTCACAGTCCGTATTATTTTGATACCATGGATGGGCCGGCCACCACTCCATACACACCTGCCACAGCTGCACCATCAAGCAGTACTTTTGCTCCATTGACTCCAATGACACCAAGTGCACTAACAACTTTGATAGATTTGTCAAAAGATTCGTCGTCAGCTATATCTTCGGACCCGGTCATAGCAAGGTAGTTCGAGAAAGTATTGTATTTGTATTTCTCCAAATTATTTTTCTACTAAAGTTTTCTTTGATTTCAGATTCACACTGGAATCAGAAGGCATCACAGCATCTGCATCATTGTTGCCTTCACTAGACGCCCAATACAAAACTGGTGAAATATCCGGAGAAGGACTGACTGGGATAGATGCTTCTTTTACTATATCCATGCCATCACACATATTAAGATTCAATACTACAGTAAGCATTGATTAGTTAGAAGTGATTGCATATGTAATTGTTAGATTTTGTGATTGCATATGTAATTGTTAGATTTTGTGATTGCATATGTAATTGTTAGATTTTGTGATTGCATATGTAATTGTTAGATTTTGTGATTGCATATGTAATTGTTAGATTTTGTGATTGCATATGTAATTGTTAGATTTTGTGATTGCATATGTAATTGTTAGATTTTGTGATTGCATATGTAATTGTTAGATTTTGTGATTGCATATGTAATTGTTAGATTTTGTGATTGCATATGTTACCGAAATGCTACATATATCGGAAATCAAGAAATTCAAAAGTGCTTATAGATCAATATACATCAAAGTGCTTATAGACAAGACAGTTATAAAAAAAACAAAAAAACTTATTCACTTATTCTCCTCTCTTATTTAACATCGTTTTATACTCAAAATCAATGTATACTTAACAAGTAATACACTGATTCTCATTCTGTTGATGTAGTCTACTGAATATGGGAACTCAGAGCCTGGACAAACAGTGATTGATCTGCCAGCTGTCAAAGTACATGGCGAATATGAACAGCATGATCCCGAAAATCAGCAATATACGGGAAATAAAGATTCCTGGGATGGTATGTCTTGCATTCCTTTGTTTCTCATTGATATAGTTTCCAAAAGCCTTCATTACTTTATGTTGAATTATAGGAGGAAGTAGCAATCTTCAATTACGTCCTGGGGAATATCTTCTGATATCGGTCAGCATAGGACACTTTGAACATTGTCTTACAACAATTCTTTTGAATCAGCTCATTTTCCTTCAGGAAGTGTTTGTCAAAGAGGTATTTTACCACTAACATTATTTTCCAAATTACGTTGGACAAGTGGCTTAAAGGGCTACAAGTAGAGAATCATTGATCAGTTGATGGCTGCTGTAATGTAATATCAAATGGTTATACAATAGATCAATGAGATGGTTGATAAAGTATCCCAGGGCAGGAAACCTGTTCCTTTATGGTCTGAAACAAGCATTCGATCTGAAGAGTCAATAAATGAAAAACCTTTGCTTTACCAACTGAAATTATCACTGCAGGTAAAATATTATAGTGAATAAATTTTGTATTCTTTGCTGTTCTACATGAGATAGGTTATTACTAAATGTCTGTGATAGGGAATACAAATTACTGCTGCAACCTTGTCTTGCAATGCTGTTCGTCTCAAGACTGGTGAGATGACATTTGAACTTTCAAACCGGGTCATACAAAACAAGAGAGTGAAAAAGAAAAAGAAAGGTATTTGAAACAAACGGTGAAAAAATATTTCATGACCATATTAAAACATTTCCCCTTTCATTTCAGGCCTCAGCGTTCCAAAATACCTGAAACTATTTGGGAAGGCAAATGTCGATTTAACGTTGGCCCTGGGTACACTGGTTAGGAACAATGTATACCCTGAGGCAGAGGATGAGTTTCAGCAGTTAGCATATTTTGCAACTAAAATAGGATTGCAAAATACAAGACAAGGAAAAGAAGAAGGATTTGGAGATTTTAAAGCTCCAACAGGTAGGAATTTTCTATAATGAAAAATCTATGTTCAGGTATTTGCTGTTTACTATTATTCACTATGTCATAAAAAAGTGAAACTCCAATCTTCGATCTTCCAAGTTTAAATTTGATTTTAAATTGGTGAGTGACTAGTGCAAATTTCCCTTTTTATTTTATTGTTTCTGGTTTTAGGTGCAACATCATTTACTAGTTCCACCAGCACTAAATCAGCACAACAAACATCAACATCTGGTAAAACCAATGATCATGAAATGCATGGTTTCCTCAAGCCACCATCATCATATAATACAGGTAAACATTATTTTTCATTTATATTTTGAATATTATACCAAGGAGATATTACAAAATAAGATTTGATATCTGATTTAAGAAACCTAGATTTATTATTATTTCATTGTTTTTATGATTGAATATTTTTTAGGATTTACACTGTTCCTATTTTTAATTCCTATGTGTCTATGCAGTGTTTAAATAAGTTAGTTTTATGGAGGAAATGGACGCTTACCACACAGTAGGGTCTTATAACAATAGCTGGTATACTACATGATTGGGACTATTCTTATAGTTCTCCTGCTATCTGTTAGTTGCATACGGCCAATGCTGTTTTGCATGGTGTAAGAATCTAATATCATAGTTCTATCAACCACATCTAATAATGTAAAGGAGGTATATTGTTCACTACCATAACTTAATCTATGATTATTACCATATTATAAACTTTCTCAAAAGTCAATTTTTCATGTATTATCACTTTACGAAATCTATCATATACTTTCAGTTGAATCTGAGAACAGCGTCATCTTAATATCGCTCAGTCGTCCTCTATTTTTCATTCAACCAACAGCATTTGACAAAGGTAAAAGTTCGATGCAATTTAGTTATGGTGGTGTGGTATATCGTTTATATATAACCTTTTGCATGTTTCAAATACAGCTATACTTGTGTATTTATCATACAAGAATGCGTATGAGGACTGGAAAGAACAGCAAGAAAATGTTTTACATTCTGCGAGACAGGTACTCTAAATTAACAAAATGCATCAAACGTCATTATAATTCTATTATCCTTTCTTTCACTTCAGGAGAAATCTTAATAAAAAAACAATATTATTCTATTACATAAGAAATCGCATTTACTTGGCTTATGAGATTATTTTTTTAAATTAAAGGTCAGAGGCGTTTTCCAGCCTGCCAGAGCACAAGCCAACTTCTCTGCAACACCTCTTCGTCATGCTCCTGTGCAGACAAGCACACTCTTCCTCCAGCTCTCTGTTACTGATTTAGGCATTTGTTTACCAATTACCCAAGATATCCAACCTTATGAGGTGAATAATCATAGGTTCGTGTATTCATCACATCAGAAATGATTTACGTAGTTTATTTATCATTGCAGGTGTCTACACATGAAGGGCTTTCTTCTGCTCTTGTTCTTACTATAGACAGCACTTTGATAAGTGCATATTATTCAAGATCATTAGTCACTAAAGGACAACTTAAGGTAGGTTTCATCGCTCTTTAAACCTGATATATTGAGAGAATACCTGAGAGAATTGAATCAAATAATTGTACATAGTTTTTAATACATATTTTTTCATTTCAATGTCTCATGTAATTTATCGAATACACTTTACCATACATGAAAAAAATTACAGTACCAAGCTGATAATCATGCTGGAAAATTAATGTTCAATCTCCATATTGTTTTCATCAGGGTTTCTGTGTTCGATTTACTGATGACTTCCAGGTATCCCTGGATGACTGGAAACCTCCAACTGCACATGGCAGCACTGGCATGCTCAGCACACCACACGTCATTATGAACTCGGTGGTCGTTCCTGAAGGCACATATGAGGTTAAGTATTGATCACATTGCCAGAATATTTTTAGTATTCGAGGAAACGTGTGATTATCCTGGTGTGAATCTAATGAAAAATATCAGCTGAGAAAATGTAAGGTCCAAATCGTAGAGAAATAGTTTCTGGAAATTGACTGAATCTGAAACATAGAAAAAAGAGGAAATATGCTCAGCACTAATATAGGAAAAGGAACATCTATATAATTAGTGTAGAAGTTTGCTTGTTTTCTCACGCATCCTTACCAAATTTGGTGCAGATGCATCCTAGAATAATGCAGGAACAGAGTAAACTCGGATGGAGAGGAGAAAAATTCTACTTAGGACAGCTCTTGATATATATCTATAATCGATATCCATTGAAGGCTTACCCAGACCTAGATTGCTTCACTTGTATTTAATAAATAAGGGGAGAAACTGTGTGTGTGTGTGTGTTGTGTGCCCATAACTCCAGGGGTTCTTGACTAGTCTTCTCATAAAAAGAAGACTGATTATTTGAATTCCTTTTTTTTCATATAGATCTGCTATGATACAACGACCTACCACCAGAATCTGTCTGGTGTTCCACCGGTAGCCAGGACCACAGTTAACGTTCTCTGGAAAATGATGGGTATTGACGTTCATTTTGACACGAAAATTGGTTTGTGTTTGTCGAGACTTATCGACACTCTGCTTGCGATCACCGGACAAGATGAATCCAACTATGAAGATGACCTGGATATGCATATGTAAGTTATGAAATATTGTAACATTACATTAAATATCAAAATTAAATGTGTCCTGTGCTGTGGTATAACCTGTAGTCAATGTCTATCTGCTTTGTAACTTTATCTCAGTGCTGATTGGTGATATATCATTGATTGTGGTGTACACATCGAATTTTGAAACATCCTCCAGTAAGATCTGTAGTAAGAGATAAATTTCTTTTAAATTCAGGTCTCAGACTGATGATGAAGGAGATAAACTCGAAGAGGACAAGGTTGATGCAGCAGATCAACTTCCAGAAGGAAAAAGATCAAGATCAGCAACGGTCACATCCAGCGCTGACTTCCGATCATTGCGAAAGGAGAAAACTAGAAAGATTGAGCATGAACTTAATGAGCAGGTAAACTTAGCAGTGTCTACTCATAATATTTATATTGCCTTGTGGTAATGTATTTGTGTCTTTTTGGTATGAAATGATGACTAAATTATGTAGGTTGTTGTCAGAACGCATCCCTATTTTCTCTATTGAAATAAGTTTTCACGCTATGTGAAGTTATTCCGAAACGATAATAAGTGCAATGACAATAGTAGTCATGTGACAATCGGACAGAAGAAAAATTGAGAGTTGTGGATAATAACAAGTATTAAAGTAGAGTACTGACTCCAAATCCCTGTTAATGTTACTTGTAAATGCTACAATATTTTCTAATTAGGTCAAAGTTATCAATGACCTTAAACAACTGGGAGCAAAAAAATCAGTTGTTGTCGAAGAAGAGCGTAGATTGCATGATCTGGAAGCAGCACTCTCTTCGAACTTTAGAAAAGTGGTTAGAAGCAAGTTGAGAAAGTCAAGCATGAAATCCAGAAAACACGTAAGATTTTGAATCTCTATATATATAAAGTTGTTGTGCTAATGTATCGTTTGTCCTCTATCTTGAATTACGTACTGTTAATTCACTTGCGTCTACGGAATCAAGATGGATTCAAACGTCTCTGTAACATTCGATTATGACGTAAAAAATATCGAACGCTACAGCAATATGAAACAGTTCCAACCATCTGCTTAAAGAAATCGAAAGAATGAATATTCCATAACAGCACATTCTCATCTCAATAAATAAAATAAGAAATAACTTAAATATTCTCATCATTTTTAGTTTTTGAAGATTCAGATGGATATTTAATGTGATAGATATTTTTCAGTTTGTATTCTTGGTCCAGGTTGTATTTACCTTCAATATGATATTTCTATACCAGATGAGTACAGCTCACTTCAAACCAACACATCAGAGAGCTCATTCAGCATCTGTGACAAGTGAAAGGTAATATGGTTAAATACTATATTATTCATTCTTTGTCCTTTTCATAGCCAGCCAATCACTTATTTAATTACTTTGAAGCAAGAGTGTTTTTTAATGTTTTCTGTTTTCCGATCTTGCTAATACAGCTACTCGATCGCCGCGCGATCCTCAACATCAGCCTATTCTACTATGCCGATTGATGGAAAAAAATTATTGCAGCCAGACACTGCATATAGAAGCAGAGCTAACACTGATTACGTGAGGAGTTCACTCCATGCTTCACCCTTTTCGGATGTCTTTCCTCCCACACCGAATAAGACGAGCAAACAAGGAGTCACATCGGGGTCAGTAATTTTGTTCAATTTTATTCGTTCATTTGAATTTTCAATCAACTCTCTTTATTTTTCTATTTATTATCATTGCAAGATGCTCTCTATATTATCTTGTAGACACTGGAATATTAATTTGATTATTATTATAACATATTTCCCAATCTAATTATCTCAAATACTTTTGGGAAGACGGTGTATGCTTTTTACATATACAAGTTTTCTGTTACATTTGATATTGTATCATGTATTTGCACTTTATTTAAAGAGCATCGTATGATGATCAGGATGATGAAACAGATGATGAAGATAGTTCATCTGATGAAGATCACAGTAAGTTGCATTTATATGTTATATTAAGTGGTAGAATTCAACTAGTTCAACCAATATCTGAAATGTTTTAAAATTGAAGTGTTCCCTAATTCAATACATTAGCTGCATATTTATTCTTCATCAATTCCATTGACAAATAAATTTAGGAATGTTAAGTATGAGAGACACGATTTCTGAAAATATTTGGATTCCATTACTGCCTGACAAAAGAGGCTTATCAGAATTGTAGCATCATTATCAAGTCTTTTCAAACATGATATATAGAAATTTATTTTCCAGTGTCAGCAACAACAAATCGCCCTTCGATTGTCCAAAGATCACTTTATCCACTTCGAAAAGATGACGATGTCGTCGATCATGCAAATTTCCATCCTAGACTGATGACTTCAAAGTCCGAAACCCATCTCTTGAATCTCTCCAGGGTATTTTATATCTACCTATATATATATTGTAGAGAAAATATTCATGTTTGTATTCTCTGTTTTGTAGAATACAACAACTGGTTTAGAAGCAGATCTTCAACTTGAATTAGATATAAAAGTTGAAGTCGACGGTGGGAAAATTGAATGTCACCCCGCAGCTCAGGAAATCGATATATCATCACGAAATGACTATGGACTCATGTATATTTAGATATATTTTATTGATATTCTATTGTAATAACAAAATATCTGAAGCATATGGAATATTATCTCTAAAAATTTAAATAACAATGAAAACGTCATCTTATTTATAGTTTGTATTTATATTTATCAAATTCAAATATTAATTGAAATTATCTTTTGATAGACCACCCGTTTACAAGAACCTGAAATCTGGAGCATTCGTCAAAAACACAACTGTTTTCTATGTGCCTGCTGTCGATGTCAAAGTGCATTACGAACCTGCGTCCACTTTCGAGACGTCTACCACCGATGGCAAGCATGGAACGGAAAAAGAGTCTGTGACATCACAACATGCCGATGGTACTCCTGAATACGTCACGCCACCACCAACCACGAGCGAAAATAAACCGCCGACCTCTGCAACTTTAAACGAGAAAATGCAAAAAATTGATCACGGAATTCCTTTAATACCTGGCATAGATATCACCACACCATCCCATTTCTCTAAGAAGGAACCGAAACGATTTGTCATGCCAGACGTAGGGAAAACAAACACTTCAAGAAACAAGCAAAAACGTCCTTGCTTGTATGCATGGGTAGCTTTGCAGTCTTTACCAGAGATGGTTATCAGCCCGTACTTGTTAGATTTCGTGGAACAAACTCTCGCAGCTATCGCTTCACCAATCGCTCTCTCTCATTCATTCGCACAGAAGCGATCAACATCATCGCAACCCGGTTCACTTCTCGATTCTTTCGCATATTCTGAAGATGAAGGCACAGAGGAGAGCGAGGCAAATGATGCGATAAATCCGGATGATTCTGTCTTTTCATCTGAATCTCCTCTTGTTTCGCTACCTCTTGATGTTGTTGTTTTTATCAAAATACAGCCATCGCAGGTTTGTGCATTGTAACCTTTGGTATTATTATATGAATTCTAAGATACATAGGGATGGAAAAATACCACGGTTCAGGAGGAACTTTTGGTTAGTGGAGTTTAAATGTCAAATTTTGCACTAGAATTGTGGTACAAATTTCCACAACTCTTGCTTTTTCCCCGGCAAATCGTCACATATTCACAAATCTCATTGTTCTCTGTTTGTAGGTTCGATTTAACTGTGTCCCTATGTCACGCGTGGAATGCATTTTCCAAATTCCTAACATCGACCTGGCATTCAGCAGTATTCAGGATGAAATGCAAGATTACTTTCCCTCATCAGGAAATGTAGCTGCTAGTTCATTCAATAAAAGTAAGTAAACCATAGTTTCGAATAATCATTATGTGAGCTTGGGTAGTTCAAAAAAAAATAATAATTAAGTCTTTGGAACCAGGGATGTGGACAAATCATTGCTGTATCATAATCTCTACATTCAATTAAACCTCTGTTATGGTTACAGAAAATGACAATACTGACAAGAATCAAAGCAAGGTTGATAAAGAATTCTCCGTGGACTCATCTTCCAGCATCGGTAATATATTTTATATGGTATATAGCATGTCAGATGTCAGTCCATATTTGCAAAGTGTTCCAGCACACTTCTACGATTACACGCTACTCAAATATGGAAATAACAATGTTTAAAGTGCAGCATCAGAGCTCAACCATGATATCATACTCCTTTTTCTACATAAAACCTAACCATAGACAATTTGCACAGTTAGGATCTTCGATTTCCATTTGTTCAGTTTTAATTTTTTTTATTTATTTCGACGGTTGGTAATGCGACGTTCTGCTTTATATGAAAATATTATTTCACCACAGTGCCAATGAAAACACCGAGTGGCCTCAGCTTCACCGCTATCCTCTCTGATTTTTCCGTGTATGTCTTTCATCCTTATGGAGGCAAGCAGGCAACTGGAACTGTGCCGTCGGACACCGGTAGTTTTATGGGAAGTCCCGGGCCGGGGAATGTCTCAGATTCTCCATTTCTGAAATCAGCCAGTGGTCGGAAGGACTCTTTGAGTGTAAATCTGGAGTTTGTTAAAGTGAGTTGCGAAATGGTTCCGGTAAATGACCTTAATTCAGTGATTTATTAGATTCACTGCTGTGATTTGTTTACTGTGCTAATTTTGCAATACATCGCATTTGCATTAGAGTTGGAACTTTGAATCATATGTGATTGATTTTAAAACTGAAATCTTCCTCTGCTTTCCTGAAGATAATTAACTGGCCCATGATCAATGTATACATTTTTGTTTACTAGCTCAACATTGTAAGAACACGAAAAGGAGACACCACCATTATTATTGATGATACGTTCGCAAGTTCAAAGGGAAGAGTAACTACAGTGCTGATAAACCTTTCAGGCTTGATAGAGATCGGTACAAACTCCATTTGTTATATCTTATTTTGGGAGAAAATTAACATTTTTTTCACTTAATCTCAGGTACGGCCTCCTTCAAATATGACATGCGTCGTCTGGGTGAAATTCTTGCCTTCCCGAGAGCTTGGTATCGTCGCAGTATCGCAAGACGTCTGTTTTTAGGAGATACTAACGAACAACATCAGACCGCACCTATTTCACCTCAAGTAGGGAAAAAAGTGCAGAAACACACAGTTACGACAGTGAAACAATCTCAGATAAGGTTAGTACAGTATCAGCAAAATAATTGTCATAGAATTCGAAATTAAACCAACTCGTAAGTAACTTCAATGCCTTCATAATCGTATTATTAAATTCACATTCATATCAAATTAGATCACCATACTTTAGGGACGACTATAAGGCGATACTTTTTCCACTTTTCCACTTCTTCTCTAGTAGTTCAATCTACAACAATTGTTCCTGATTGTTGCAGTAATCAATTTGTATTATTTTAAGATCACGTTCTCACACTAATGCAATGGACAGTAGCATACTGAGCTTTCTCACTGTTGACTCTCCTCTCACTCCAAGACGATCATTCAGTCCAAGAGGAGCAAGTTCGAAAAAAGAGCTGTCGCCGAGTAAGTTTTACAATACATTCATCTTCAGTTCCAATGTCAGTGAGTGTTTAAAATAGCAGTTAATCCTATTATAATGAATTGATTCCACAGCATAGTAATCCAAAGATAACTCTTAATTCTTCGCCTAGTTATCAATAAGCTATCAGAAAGAGTATCTTTCTTCACTTTTTATCATTCCTTTCATAAACAAACTTTAAATAGCTTTCAACAATTATTTCTATTCAAATTCATACTTCTTTTAAGTTAACACGGGCAGTCCATCAGGAACAACAGAAACTGGTGAAAATGCTGAAGCCAATGATAGTATGACTGCGGGTGTTGTGCAGTGGAGAGCGGTCGTTCTCTTAGCACTTAGCATGTCCAAACTTGATGTTGAGATGAATATGAGTAATGTTATGGGGAACACTATATTGTGCTGTGATGGATTACAAAGCCAAGGTCGTCTGATGTTCCACAGTAATGGTGATAGGGTATGTTGAACTATTTTGTTTCTTATATCATGTTGTTATACAGGAGGAAATTGTGCTGTTCATAATGCATCTTGCAGACTTTGAAGTCTAAATAACCTCTGAAAAACTCATAAACCGAAAAACTTCATCATGAATGAGCCTTTCATCCTATAGTTTATGCTCTCATTTTTTCATTAAACTTTTTTTTATCATAGGAAATCACAATTACATGTGGATTGGAACGATCTGAACTGATTGCCCGAGGTGGTATCATAGGTGGTCATGTAGAGTTGCAACAGTTTAATGCTGATTGTAAGTAGATTATTTTATAGTTGGTACAATACATACAGGTTGTGTTGCTTGACATTGACAACTATTTTTCTTTTCCGCAAACTCCAAAGATCCAAAGAATTCTTTGAGAATTTTGCTTTATAAAAAAATTGTACACCATTCTTGGCATAATTTCAGGTTTCCTTGGAGATCCAGCTGACAGTGACCCCCTGCATAAACTTGGGTTACATGCTAGCTCTCTTGAAGGTCGTATTGAATACATGGGTGGATGCATTATGATGGGACAACTCACCCATGTAGACCTAGAGCTGAAGGATGAATGGAGGGACCCGAAACAAAGCATTCCGAGTAACATGGATAAGAGGTAACACCCAAAATAAATTCTGATCTTTTCCTGCTGAAAAATTTATAAATAAATAAACTTTTTATTCACCCTAGGACCTCTAACTTTAATTAGTGGTATTTTTAACCTGATAATTCTGGGCTAAATTCCTATCATTTCTTTCTTAGCACTGTGTTTGTGCACTGCGATCTAGGTTGGAGAGTGTTCCAGTTAGCGATCTCCAGATCTTCAACACCTGACGTTATCAAGATGTTGACAAAGCTTGAAGAATTTTTTTCTCAACAGTTACACAGTTCTGTAAGAGCTATCTCATCTTGGACTCATGGTCAGACAAGACAACTCTCTCCTAAGCATCCGAGGCAAAAAGACATCAGCGGTCAAGAAGAAAAAGAGCCAGGTTTGTAAGAAAGATTCACTTGGCTCATTCATATCCTCACACTTCAATTAAAGATTCTAATTTAATGACCTACAACCTATCAATTTCTCTCTCTTCCGTTTTATCTTTTTCTACTGACTTTGATTCCTGAGCAGTGTGAGGGATTTGACATGACAGTACACAATGAACATCATTTGTATTGACTTTTTGAAAAATAAATAATATCCCTCAATTTTCTTTATATTTTTATTACCATTATGTTTTCCTTCACAGAGATCTTATATGACCATCGACGCCATTGGCCTCCAGTATTTAAAAATGTTGCTGACACTCTTGGAAAAATGTTGCCTGACTCGATTATCGATATAAGATCGTACCTGCTGGGTGGCACGGCTTGTTTACATGGTGATGGACTGACTGTTGTCTGTTTCCATGGAGCCAATTTTCGATCTCGTGCATGGGTGCTGTTCAACATCCTTCAACCAAATATTGTATTTTCAACTGAAGTACAAGAAATAAAAGGTAGTAGTAGTTTGAAAAAAGTAGTTCAGACTTTATAAATTCATTCTTGTTAATATTCAATATAATAAATCCTAGTAGGTTAACATACAGGTTGTCTAGTTTCTTGCGAATGAGAATAATTAACTTCTGTGAGCTTGTCAATTATCCACATTGTTTTCTATGATCAGAATCCATAAGTGGAGATGAAACATCGACACTTGCAATCCAGAGTCTTACTGTCAATCTCGGTCATGACGTTTGGTTGTCAAGGACAGAGAAGGCTACGGATCCCATGGCAACTGTTAGTCGTGTGACAAGATCCAGAAATCAGAATCCACCACCGGGGTCTGCTCCCATTTCGGAATGGTTTGCTTATGTGACAGCTTCCCACAATGAAGGTAACCATGAACTATATTATCATGTAGACAAATTTGGGATGTACTACCTGTCCACTATCTATCTACCTTTCTAATATATTTATTCAATATTAATCAAAATTGCTATTGGCCGGTATTGTCCCGAAGCGAATTCAATATATATAGCAAAAAATATCACGACTGTTCATTATACAGAGTTAAAAATGTTGAGAACGCTCAATGAAATTGGCACAGCAGCGAGCAGCGGGCATAAAAGTTCATCCCCGGGCAGTTTGAACCTGTCTGGCTCATCGCCTGGCAGTACGTCTCAAGTGTTTTATTCTCACGAAGCCGATATCATCTTCGCTCTTCCGAAAGTTCAGCTCGATTTTAAAACGGAGCATATGCAGGGACCTATTGTGCCAGACCCGAAAGGTATTTTGAGAATTTTATTTCTCATTATGAGACTGGACTAAAGTCTATAATAAAGAAATATTCAAAATATCATGCATCAAACAATGTTTTCGTTCATTACATTACACCTTGAGTCATCAATCATCAAATATGTAGCTCTTTTATCTCTGTCTATTTTCGATCTTTCCAATCAAATCTACCTAATTATTATATTTTAAGATGTCGACAATAGACCTGTTGTAGAATGCAGCTTTGTCACAGAGTTCACAGATCATATATGCGTTACAATGGATGTTGAACTTATTTTGTTTCTTCATGATCTCATCTCCTCGTATCTAAAGGTTTGTATTCCACTGTGAAAGAATAATTCTTTGTTTTTGCTACTTTCCAAAATCCCTTTAAATTAAATACATATTATTGACTTATAACTATAATTTCAACCCCAAATTTCAATCTGTTCAAGGAGAAACAACAAGCCCTTGGGGCGAAATCACGAAATTCCACTTTGAAGTTTGACCAGTTGTCCACCACGGATAAATCTTTCAACCAAGGCGTCTTAAATTCACAGCCAGTTGACCCCGTTGACCTTCGAGTGTTTGTTTGCAATAACTGGCAACTAGAACCAACTGTCAGGTAATTGAGGAAATATATCTATAGTAAAATGGTAATACTGAAATAGAGATTTTGAGAGCAAAGTAACCTTCCCCAATTAATAAAACTCTTCAAATTATTGTTTATTTACAAAATAAGTTGAGAAAGATTTCAACACAACTTGAAATTTCTACCTTTTCAGATTGATATCATGGGCTGGAAGAAGAATTGAGCCGGTCGGAGTAGACTACATTTTACAGAAACTAGGATTCCAGCATGCGAGAACAACTATCCCAAAATGGTTTCAACGAGGTGTTTTAGACATGCTTGACAAGGGACTGGCTGCCATTGTCCAAAAGTTAGTTGTCACAATCATCAGTCAGAAACAGGCGAGAGAAAATGCAGAGACGCCACCAGAGAAGAAGTAGCAGGTGTGTTCAGTTGCAATACACATGGATACAACCCATAATTATTGATGCATACGTGCTCATATTCCCTAAATTGCTTGCTACCTTCCTTCATTCATCGGTGTTCTACCGAAGGATTATTATTGTGGAAGGGAAATAATAAGTGTGTGTTTATTTCTAGTGTATATTGCTGTAATTATTTTCTTTTTGCAGCTGGAAGACTCCCTTTGGTCAGTAGAAGAGAGAATGGTATGTAATTGTAGTCTCAATTTTTACCTTTTATGAAAAAATATATATGTTGTCAACTAACAGTGCTAATCAATAACTGTAATTAACTCTGTCACTGTCACTTGTATAATCAAAACTTGTTTATGTAATGTAATACGCATTTTTGACTTCAAAATCTTTGAACAATCTGGCATATTATACATAAAAACATTAAATGAATTCTAAGATACGTCCCGGCAAAGTTGTGAGTTGCTCATGTCAATACAATGTGAGCCTTCAGGCTTGTGTTTGATGGCTAGTAGGCTGGAGGGTAACAGGGGCCTATACCTCAAAAGTTTTGGTGCCATACTTGACAATAATCAAGTGACAATAATTAATATCATATGCATTACAATATTCAAGTGTCATAACCACCATTGATTTCTATCTGATAACATAATAATAACACAGCACTTCATACAGTATATATTCCTGGTATTTTAAGAATCTCTAGTTCTGTTAATTGCTTATGTATATTTTAACTATGCACTGTATTGTATGTATGCTTGTCTCGTCTCCAACCTCTGTAAAATTCAATGAAGAAAACGCACTTAGTCCTGATGATGGTAGTAGCTTGATCCTTTATTATCTTCGATCATAATATCAATATAACCAGATAGATGCTTTCATCGCAAAATTAATCATAATACCCTTATGAAGAAAATAGTCCTTCCATTACCAAATAAGGTTTTACCTGTATATTACCTCTATAATGAGACTAATTCTTCTATATTACACTGTTTTTTTCCTTGAACAGTTGAAAATATATATGTGTAACTACAGATTTAAGTTATTTACCAATAATGCACAGGCGTCTATCATTTGCCAATACAGAAATCCTTAAATATAACATCAAGAATATCTTCAGCCCCAATCTTTCCAGTAAGTTTGCCTAACTGGTTCATGGCAAATCTTAAATATTCTGCAGCGAAAACCACATCTCTGTCTAGAAGATTGCGGGCATTCTCCATATCTTCCAAGCACTTTGTTACATGTATTCTATGTCTTTCTTGTGTTAGACTTGGGCTGTATGCTGAGGCTTCGTTCTCGCAAAGCTCTTTGATAGATCCGGTCAATGCATTAAGAAACTCTTCCATACCTTCTCCCGTTTTGCAAGATATTATTGAAACTTTGTGGTCGTGTGTTAATGATTCTGTGGATAATTTCTTTATTTTTTTCACTAAGGTTTCATGGCCCAAGTCCCGCTTGTTAATTACAATGATTTTATTTTTGATGGAAGACAAGTCTAATCCCTCTATGTAAGAACCACATAAGAAATCTTTTAAATTATCAGATAGGTTTTCATTGGTTTTGTCTGGTATTGTTGATATGTCTACTATGTGAAGTATTAAGTCTGCGTTGAGGGCTTTATCTCTTGCTCTTTTCATTCCTTCTTTCTCAATGATGTCATCTGTTGAACAAAGACCTGCCGTGTCACTGAGAACGACAGGATAGCCACCGATATCCAGTGCGGTCTCAACCACATCTCTTGTAGTTCCGGCAATGGGAGACACGATGGCTGCTGGTCTGTGAGTGATTAGATTCAGAAGACTACTTTTCCCAACATTAGGTTCACCTATGATCGCAAGGTTAACTCCGTTTCTCAGTCTCTCGCCTCTGCGATTATCATTTAAATGTTGGGAGACCTCTTTGCATAGCCCTGTCAAAGTA